>JBAMHW010000005.1:5127778-5155057 GCA_037177495.1 Rhadinocentrus ornatus
GGTGCTGGTGGGCACAGTAGCACAAGGAAGAGCTGGTTTGGGTTGTGGTAGAACACCTCACTATGGTAGGGCAAAGGGAAAAGAGAGGAGGTCCCTGATCCTTGAGGAGGTGCGAGCTGGAGTAGAGGAGAAGCGTGTCAGCCAGATGGTGGGCAGCAGGGAGCCTGGACGAGATGGGAGCAAGCTGTGGAGTGCAAGGTCACGTGGACCAAGCTGTGGAAAGCTGAACCCCATCGCATAAAATTCTTGTTTCAGGCAGTCTACGACGTGCGGCAGGTAGGGTAGTGCCACCTGGACACAAGCTGGGGTCTGATCAGCCCTGGCTGGGTCGCCTGGAGAAGGGGATCTGATTGTTGAAAGACCCGAATCAGTCTTCACTGACATATCCCCCTGATGATGTGTCCAGGGGCACCATAAGGTGTATCTAAGAACCACTTCCACAAAATATTGCTATGATTAGTCATATTGTTGTACTTGTGTTGCATTCAAGCCAGGAAATAGCAAATCTACCATCTTTGCAAATCCAAACCAAAATTCTACCTAATCTTCCTTCTTGGATTATCTGATGAACAGATGTTGGTTTTTTTTTTTAAAGTAAAGTCATTAAAAAATAATGGCTTGTAATGAGATGCAAAAATAAACTATTTAACATAAATTTGGAATAATTCTGTTTACAGAAACATTTAGTTAAAGATACCATTAGAGTTATTACCATCACATTTCCCACATATAGATAGGTGGAGCATATCAGTGATTTAAGACGCTTACCTGCCCAGGTGTAGGATGAGATGGGTAGGATTGCACGTGTCCTGTAACATTTTGGAACAAGTTTGCACAAACAGGATGATCGTACATCATCATAACACATTTTGCAGCTCTCAAAATGCTGTATCAAATTTCTGTTGGTAAATTTTATTGTGTTTTTTTTTTCCATGTAACTCCCAGGATGGATAGGACTCAGAGCCAATATATTAACCTGTAGACGTTTCTTTACGTGTTTGAGTGAACAAGCACCTAAAAAAGCTTAAAGAGCTGCACAAATTCAGTGTTTTTTACGTCAGTTATCTGAATTTTATACCACAGCTGCTGTGGCTGAGCTAAATGATATTATTTAGAGCAGATTATTTTCTTCAAGGTTGAACTGGATGGTTTAACTTGGCGCCATGATTGGTCATTTTGGTTACGTCTCCATTAAATCTCATTTCAAGATGTAAAAGTCTGTGGAAAGCCCACCAAGACCAGTTTCTTACAAATGTTTTTTTTTTTCTTGAAACAACAATAATGCTCCTGTAAAATCAGGCTTAAAGGCCAAACTTGTTTCTCTATTGGAGAGATGTTGATTATGTATGCAGAGTGTTTAGTTCACTGACCTCCGTACGAACCTGCAGCGTCGGCAGAAGCTGGGCAGAGAACTCCTTTTGACCGATCTCTCTCCTGAGCTCCCACAAGCCTAAATTATTACTTTGCTCACCCACCTCTTTTCTTCCTCCATCCTCCATCTCTCCTCATCCCGTAATCTCTCTCTTTTTCCACTTTCGCTGACCGTATCATGTTGTCTTTAAATCTCCTTCTCAAGGGTGTTGTTATGGTCAGCATGAACTGCAGGTGAACCTCTGACCGCAGAGTGGGTGTGCAGTGTGGGTGGGCTGTCTTCACTCTTCCATCTCAAGCTCGCTTTTCTTGACCTTCACCGTCTTCTTTCTCTTCCTCCTCACCCCTCCCTGACCTACCTTCTTGTCCTGCTCCTTACACTTTAGTCCCTCTGGTACTCTAAAGCCTTATTTCTTCACTGAAGTCCAGATCTGTATTTGATGGTGGTCACACTGGATCTGAACGAGTCGTAAGTGTGAGATTTCCGCTTCAAGAATCAGTGGTTTTTAATCAGGACTAAACATGTAAGTCCAAAGATATGCTAGTTTATTAGAGAAAGATGAGCCAGAATTAAATCTTACCATGATTTCTGGCTGCTGCTAAGTGATTGAGAGTGTTTTCATCTGACTGGATCATACTAATGCTTATGTTCCCTAATTCAGAGATTGGTCATAAAATTATATTTCAATTCAAATTCAAATTAGAGGCCTCAGCCATGAACCCCGGGTGAAGCAAGGATTAGAAGGATTTATAAATTTACAAGAATGGATTTATGCCTTTCCTTATTTCTTTCCACTTGGAGTTTGAATTACTGATAATTTTCTGTAATTATTTGAAATGTGTTTTTTTTTCTTTTTCAGGAGACAGAGACACTTTCTTACAGATGTCTTTTAAACTATATATATAAATATGTATATATATATATATATGTATATGTGTATAGCTAAAGAAACGCTACTGAGATCAAAGGAAAAACAGTATTTGCAACCTGTTCCTTCCTCTAACATGACACTTTACCATAAATAAAATAAACAAAATCTTGCAGAAATCTTATTTTTAAATATGTTTAGTCAGTCTTTTTTTTTACTGTTTTTGTGTATTCCTTGATATTTTTGACTGACTAAGTTCAACTTCAATGTAACTGTTACCTAAATTATTTCTTTGATATTATAAATCACTAGGTCAGGAGTGTCCAAAGTTGGTTCTCGAAGGCTGCTGAGCTGCAGGTTTTCACTGTTTCCCTGCTCTAGCACACCTAAGTCACATTAAACGGATCCTTCAGCCAATGAAGTTCTGCACAATGACTCATTCGTTTGAGTTAAGTATGTTGGAGCAGGGAAGCATAGAAAAGCTAAATTAGGAAAATGTACAAGACATACAGAAATATTAACTTGTTTTTTTCTGAGTATATTTTTATTTGTAAAATGAATTAAATTATACACAAGTTGTCAAGACTGTAATTACAACTCTTGCAGGATTGTGGCCCTCAAGGACCAGAGCTGGACAATCTCGAATGTGCTCATTGCCCTCATGCTGTTAGCACTGACACTGTGTGGTTATATTTAATGTATTTGCTAATTTTATGCTTTCAACCTCTGCAACATTCAGTCCTGTTACTCATATAAAGACATCTAATGCTTCTTTGTGGTACATGTTGCCGTTACTTTTTTGCAATAAATAAATAAGTCACTTTTTAAAATTGTTTCATGCATCATTTATCCAACTGTTCAATGAATTACATGACAAAAAATTCAATAAATTTGAGGTTTAGATCTCCTCAAAATGGCTTTAGAGCTTTAAAAAAAAGTCACAAATACGACTGCCAGTACTTAAATAAATGTATAAAAGTTCATGGGGATAACAAACAAATTTTATGAGCACGTTTTTTGAGATTTGGTAAGAAGAAAGTCAACTTTGGCTTAGAAACCTTGTAAAGAAATTAATTAAGTAGCTTGAGATTTACTTTTGAATTGAAAACTGACACGTGTGTATTACTAGATTCAGTCTAGAAAAACAAAACAAATGAAGCCTAATTGGGGAGGGTAACGAAGAAATGGAATCCATTGGGTGGAATGATCTACACACGAAAATAATTCCTCTTCTTCTGCATTTTTAGCCCTTCACATGTCTTTATCCTCAGCCTCCATGCTCATTTCTTCATCCTGTTACTCATCTCGTTATGTTTATCACTGATTAAGAAAGCTTTTTTCTTTCATTAAAATACTTACCAGTACATTTCCTGACTGTGTGATTGTATTTAAGGCAGCTTTGAACATGCTGGGGTCAAAGTGCACCAGACGTGATGGAAAATGACTGGAGGGAAGGCTTGCAAACAGAATTCCAGTTGTTTCATTATCACCTCAAACATGCACACATAGCAGCAAACAGGCCTAAAACATCAAACACTTGTAGCTTGTAAAAATGTAGCAGCCCATCTGTACCTGCAAGTCAATCCTTCACACTGCCAAAGTTCAGACCAGTGATATCAGCTTACAAACTCAAACACACATGCAGACATGTGATATCAGCTTGCAAATACTCACATGTGTACAGATGTGCCTTAACAGCTTGTGCTGACACCTCTGAGGCCGTCCAAAGTGCAAATCCCTGTCTCCATAAACTCGTTTGTAAGTGCAGCTCTGAGGTTTAACGTTTGGCTTCTAACTTAAGTTAACATGATTTCTGGATGAAATAGAAGCAGAAAGAAAAAGAGGAAAACAAAAGGATATAAAATCCACCCAGTATCCATTGGCAGCATTTGTTTGATAATAAATGCATAAATATTCGCATCCTGGGTAAGGCAATGTAACGCTGTTGGAAAACAGTAATGCAGTCTGTGAAGCAGCAAACTGGAGCAACTACTGCAGTGGGAAAACTGATTGTCCAGTAAATAAACATGTTCATCATCCTAAGCAGAACTTTTTGTTTTGCCAAGCAAGTGTTCAGCCCAGTTTCATGTGAAATGGAAAATAAATCATTGCGTCCATGGAGATGATTCAAACACATGCGAATATTCAAATATTGTGAAAGAAACTGTTTTTGAGAACAAGGGATGTTTCCTTCACCACGCAGTTTTAAAAGTCTAAACCCAGACATGTGGTTAGGTGCCTAAACCTAACAGTGAAAATACCCAGTGAATGAATGCTAATTTAAAATATAAGACTAAAAGTGTAACTCAGAGAGACGCCGGGCTGTTCTGGTTCAGAGGTTTTGCTCGTGTTTCTAATTATGGCAACATTTTGGTTCTGGTAACTGGGCTGTTGAACACCACCGAGGACACAGATTTTTGCATACTTTCAGTGGTAACACAAAGATTAACCAGCAGATGGCTGTCCTCAGTGAATTTTGTTCTTCTGGAACTTGTTTGTGCTAAAAGGGGTGTTTTTTGTTTTGCTTTTTTTTTTGTCACCAAGTGCATCTGAATTGTAATTGTAGAGTTTCTTCATGTGTAGTGTCCTTTATGTTTTATTACTGTGAAGTGGTGCTATGTGAATGAAACTGAATTAAGCTTAAATTAGGAAAATGTACAAGACATACAGAAATATTAACTTGTTTTTTTCTGAGTATATTTTCATTTGTAAAATGAATTAAATTATACATAAGTTGTCAAGACTGTAATTACAACTCTTGCAACAAATGTACAACAAATACTGTAGAAAACGAAGGAATATCTAAATGCTTTTTTCTATTTTTTAATTCTCAGTCAGTTCAGATTTTAATTATATTTACATGATCTTTTTTATTTAAGTTCAGTATCACTGCCAGTATATCATGACACCACTTGTTAGCACTGATGCTAACTGGTAGGCTCTGTATTCAATAGCAAGAAGGTTATTAGCCTTAACACTAATTAGCAGTGCTAATAAACTTGTTGACCAACTGTGCTGTGGTGTTTGTATTTATTCCAAGATAGGTAAAAACATAGAAGAAAACAATGGGGCCATGGTATCTGCTGTATCATATCTTCTATCAGCATTTCACTAGAATCTTTGTTAATTGTGCTTAAAGTAGTAACCTACTTCTTTTGGATCTTTGAGTTAATCTTTGTACAATTTGTTTATTTCAAACAGACTTTAAGTGTATATAATTTTTTTTCTGTAAATATAAGTTATTTACACAATTTTCATGTATTTTTTTAAGTTTAGCATCAATGTTGGTATATCCTGACCCTAAAGAAAACCCTAAAGCTAACATACTTGGTGGGATTTATGTTAGTTAGCAAGGAATACGTTAGCACCACTGCTAACATCAATACTAACAAAACTATTGCAAAACTGTACAGTGCTACTTGGTACTTATTGTATGTTCCAAGATAAGTAAAAAGATGGAAAAATTTTTTTTATTCTTACAGGATTTAAAATGATCTCTATTTGGGTTCATATTGCCTTTTAACATCATTGTATGGGTTCTTGTAAACCATTCAAATCAGAGGTCACTAACAAGTGGACCACAGCCCGGATCCAGACCTAGAAACTGTCCCACGTGACCTAAAATATAAAATCTGACTGGGTGATTTTATTTTAACTGGCACAATGACCCCACTAGAAAAAGGCGGCAGTGTTGCTAAATCTGCCTGTTATAAGCAAGTTTGAGCTTGATTTTTTGTGAAATCCCTTGCAAATATCATCAGTTGCAGGTTGTGGGTCTTCGGGCTTGTTTTCTTGAGTGTAGTTGCTTATTTTGGCTTGTCCTGCTTTTGTTATGAAGCCCCCCTGATTCTCTCACAGCTGTCCGCAATAAAAAACCCATGGATGCAGAAGGCAACTGTTTTTTTTTTCATACCATATCACACCACATTTATTTATATAGCATTTTACTGGTTTTTAGTCATTCTTTTTTTTAGAATCTTGAGGATTCCTACAGTCTTTTCTCTGGATCATTTCTCAGATTCAGCATACAAAAATGGACAGAGCAGGAATCTGAAATCCTTTCAACTTGGTCAGTTGTCACATGTGCTGTATTTTTTGCTGTCGTGTGCTGCGGGAACTGCATGACTGCCAGAGAGGGGAAACGGCTCAACAAACTGGTCAGGAAGTGTGTGTCAGTGATGGGGAGGGGGGTAGACTGTATTGGAGAAATGGTGGAGAAGAACATCGGGAGCAAGATGCAGGCCATCCTAAGGAACAGTCATCCCCTACATGGCACTGTGGTCGCCCAGAGAAGCAGCCGCAGTGACTAAATCCTCTCTGTACGATGCAGGTCTGAGAGGCTCAGAAGGTCGTTTATCCCAGCTGCTATAAGACTCCACAATAAGTCATATTAATGTGCACTTTATTGCTATTGATAGTAGTTTTTAACTTATTTTATTTACTGTTGTCATGTGGTTTTATGGTAATGGGAGTGCTGATGATGGCAAACGTATGCTGCTGGACACCTGAATTTCACCAGCTGGGGATGAATAACGTATATCTCATCTCATCTCATTGACCTAATGAAGTTTGTGACAATTTGGCTTAGTGCATGTGTGTGAGTAGTTGCTCGCCTCAGTGTGTCTTTCTTGTTTTTCTGTTGTCCACGAACCACCAGCACACTGTTGTAAACTCATTTTATACACCATGCCCCTCTCATTAGTCCCTGTGTTAACTAGCAGTGTGGAATGCAGTTGAACAGCTCAGTGGAAAAAGCTGTATAATTTAACAAGATACTAATCACCAAATTGTTGGGGGGTTTCGTCACTGTACAGCTATGTGCTGTGATGTCTTCCAGAGCTCAGGTAGAAGATGGTGGTCTGCTCTTTATCTCATCTTTTGTTCACCCCAGACTTCTCTGATTTGAACAGCTGCAGCTGTTTTGTTCTGTTTTGATATTTGGTAGTGACAATAGAGTTCTAACCAGAGTTCTTTTACTATTCTTTATTTGTTGCAAATATTAATTTATAACTAGACATATATCAGGATGTTTTTACACAGCTCTTAATGTATATACAGTATCATGTCAACCCCGCTCTGCAAGCTTTTATATCTGAGACAATAAACCACAATAAACCAGGCAAAAGATTCTGTAATTACCTTTGATTTTATCTAGTTGTGGTTAAAAAAGTGTCTTTGAAATCTATCTTTAATTTGTGAGTTGTTCTTCCTTGTGCCAACAAGATAAGCATTAAGCGATTCACCATGACTTAACCATGGAACAAAAGATGCATGGAAGTATGAGGATGGCAACATATGACAACGTTTATAACGAACATCCCTATTTATTGACGTAAGAGAGCATAAATGAGAGCATAAGTGAAGTAAAAAGCTTTGCAGTTCAGTTGCAGTGTGAAAGCAAACTGACCATGCAGTGAAACAAGGAGAGGAAGTGTGTCATTGTGCAACATGCCAGATAGCTCGCTGGCTCTTCTGCTGCTTATACTGGACAGATTCTATTGAAAACCGTAATGTGTTTAAACACCAAAGTAAAAACAGAAACCCCAAGCCTGTATACATTTGGTATTGCTTCATAGATTATTTGTGTTAAAAGAGCCGTTTTCAATTCTGGCCAATCAATGAGCTGGATTTACTTGTTCCTCCAGCATTTTTTCTTCTTCTTGCAAAGTGGAATATCACTCTTTAGTGAGCAATTGTTGTAACTGCGTAACGTTGTTCAGGTGGTTTATTATTATTTTTATTGCATTGTTTTTTTTTAAAAGGCAGTTTTTATCCCCCCTTGTGCTTGAGAGAAGCTACTCTACAACTCATCCTTATAAACTTGCAGAAAAATATACACTATGCAGGAATTTCAGTTAATATTCTCCAGTGTTTTTGCTGTATGTATCATGAATTCATCAGAACAAATTAGTAAGCTTAAGGTCTCTTCCTTTGTGATTACAACCACTTAGATCTTAATGCAGACTGCAGGTTGGTTACGAATTTTTGACCTTCAAGAAGACTCAGGAAATAGCCACAAAGTTTTCCTTTCATTTCCCAAGACGCTTTTTTTCCTACTTTTTTTCTAATTCTGAGCCTAAGATGTCTGAGGCTTTCAGCATGAGGTCAAAGCTCAAAGTTTCGAGTGAGCTGAGCTGGATGAGAAAGAGGAGTGTGAGAGTCAAAGAACGGACGTCCAGACTTATTCTGAAGGGACTTTTAAAGGAAATGGCTTTGACATTGTGACATTGTGACGAACAGTAAACATGAGGTCACCCTCACAAATCCTCAAGGTTTCCTTTGAAAAAGATGTCATTCACACACTTACATAGAATTACATGTCAAGGAGAGGCTCCTGACATCGTAGAAATGCATGACCAGCACGTCCATTTCCTGTGCCGGACAGGACGCTGTTCAGGTCACGCAGACAAAAGAAACCAAGAACACCCTGTTTGTCACGTTATGCCGAACATTTCAGGCCGGAGCTTTACCTTTACAGCCGGTGAGAGCTGTGTGTCTGTCCTGTCTCACAGCCTCCCCTGACAATAAAACAATGCCTGTCTTTGTTTAGCTTCTGCTATGCTGTTGTTAAGTTTCGCAGGTTGTGTGTGGCCTTAAACACTCACACACAGGGCGATATTTTATCAAAGCAGTGGGACGTAGCAATTAGAAATTAGCATCAGCATTAATGAGATTTCAGGTCGTTAAAGTAGCAGATTTAGTTTAGTGGCTCGTGAAAAGCACCACTTAACGACCTCTGAGGCTGATCTTAAAATCGGTGATGAAGTTAAGTGTGTGTTTTTTCTTTTGGGGTGGAGGTTTGTCTGCTGGAGACGGTCTGGAGCACAACTTTGTTGTCTCTTGTTTGCATCCTTTGTAGTGCATTTTAAAGAAGAGTTGGGGTGTGTGTGAGTTTCCAAGATACAACACCAAGAATAAATCTGTTTATGCGTGGCCTTTCATATGTTGGTGCCTTTTTATTTATTCATTTATTTATATTTCTTGTGTGCATTTTTGAGAGTCTGTATTTGTTTTTACAGCGCAACTTTTTGCCTTTGGTTTGTGTGTGTTTCTGGTCACAGTTACACAATATCTCTCTGTGTATTTGCGAGCAACAATAGATAGTAAAGTTGGTTTCGTACTGTGATGATTGCTCTATAAATCTAAGTGCATACAGAGCGTTTGTTATTGCAACTTATTGTTCATTGTCTTTTTGGAGAGTTTTGCTGGTAGGTCACAAGACTCTTTATCACTGTTACGTCCTCATCAGTGTGTTAAACTGCATAATAAGCCCATTTGTGGTGCTGTTTGGCAGAGCAAAGTTTAGGTTGGGGACTCTTCTGAGGAAACATTGGTTTGTCTTGACTGACTCGCAGCTGCAGTTCAGTTCAGCCCAGTTCCAAGATCAAGTCAAGTTTTGGTCAAAAACAGGGTCCAAGGAAGGCCGAGACCGCTTCAAGGCCAACATTTTTAAGTTGTTCAAAACCATTAAATATAATTTTCTAGAGGCAGATTTATTTAAAACCACTAATTAAATTTATAAAACGTTAAAGAACGAAACATCCCTGTGATCATTAACATTTAAGGCATTGAACAATGACCTGTTAGATCTTTTTGATATGAAAAGTTGTTGAAATAAAGAAGAAATGAGGAAATGCTCAATGTCATATCGATTATTCACTGATAATGTCTTTGAACAAAAGCATAAACTGTATATAAAAGATGGACGGAGCCTCCATTACGTCACCCTTAGGTTTCTGAAGAGCTGAAGATAAGCTCATTGGGCGGTTCCCACTTTCGCCATCTTGGCAGCATCACGCGTGTCGTCATTGCCAGAAAATTCAAATATGGGCAAATAGGTGAAGCTGAGAGGGGGACTGTGAAGGTGGGGGTGGATGATTGACACCTATCAAACTTCAAGCTGGCTGTAGCTAAGAGCTAACTGAGCTAACCCAGAGCTAACGGTAGCTAACCAGCTAACAGAAGTTGGCGGGTTAAAGCTAAAGATGCACTGTTAGCCGAGGCTTGACTCTCAAAAAATAAATAAATAAAAATAAATAAATAAAAACCACGGTTTTACTGCACTCTCCCTTATTGCCTCGGATATTGGATACCTGTCAATCAAAAGGACACGCCCTTAAATATGCAGAATTTTAAGATTAAATAACATCCCAACGGATGAGTTAGAAAAAAAATTCATCCCCCCTCACAGTTTTCATGAAGGTAAACTTGACCTCCATCCATCTATCCATTTTCTGCCGCTTATCCCCCTTTCTAATCCTAGGGGAATCGGGGTCAATAACAAAACAATACCGGACAAACTTAAAGATAAATCACATGGATTTATTACAACCCAGGTTCATACAAAACAATACACAATAATAAATAACAAACGGTGTCCTAATTTCGGGTATATCTAATCCGGTACAAATAAAAAAAAGGAAAACAATTAACAAAAGGTGTCCTCAATTGAGGTTACAAATTACAATTAACAATTAACTATAAAAGTAAATAAGTCCGTTTACCTACCTAAACTAACAATCAATAACTTTACCTAATCAACAACCCAAAATCCATTATCAAAACACTATTACTGAAACAAACCAAAATCCTATACAAACGGAAAATAACTCTTATACAAACTAAACTCAAAAGCTACTCACAAAAGGCGAGAGCGTCTCTTCTCAATTCTCTTACAAAGTCACAATGGTGCAAACAACAAACTAAGGGAAATTCTAAATTCTCCTACAACCTACTAATACAAACACACCCAGCGTCACAGACAAATCCCAAAGTTGGCAAGCTGAGGGCCGAATGGAACACAGCTGCCCTGATTGCTGTAGCTCTCTCCTACTTGAAGGCCTGCCCTCCTGCTGATTGGCCCTAGGAGAGGAAATGATAAGCCGGCCGTCCAATCCTGGAGGAGCAGAGGATGAACTATATGACGACAAGCCCAAAGCGGCAACAACCAATCACAGAGGAGGCGGAAGGGGAGGGCGGGCACAGTCCGGTCAGCAATCAATCGCTGGAGTGCTACTGGGTAGTTGTATTTCTGGTAGCACAACCACAGGCTAAAAGCCTGGGGATGTGACAGTCGGGTCGCGTGGGCAGCTGCCTAAGCAGGGAAACCCAGACTTCCCTCTCCCTGGCCACATTCGATCCCTCATCTGGTGGGATCCAGAGGCGTTCCCAGGCCAGCCGAGAGATGTAGTCCATCCAGAGTGTCCTGGGTCTTTCCCGGGGCCTCTTTCCGGTGGGACATGCTCGGAACACCTCACCAGGGAGGTGTCCAGGAGGCATCCTGACCAGATGCCCGAACCACCTCATGTAGCTCCTCTCGATGCGGAGGAGCAGTAACTCCACTCTGAGCCCCTCCCGGATCAACGAGCTTCTCACCCTATCTCTAAGGGAGAGCCCGGCCACCCTGCATAGAAAACTAATTTCGGCCGCTTGTATTCAGATCTTGTTCTTTCGGTCACTACCCACAGCTCGTGACCATAGGTGCGGGTAGGAACGTAGATCGACCGGTAAATCGAGGGCTTTGCCTGTTGGCTCAGCTCCTTCTTCACCACGATAGACCGATGCAGCGTCCGCATCACTGCAGACGCGGCACCGATCCTCCTGTCGATCTCCCGCTCCATCCTTCCCTCACTCGTGAACAAGACCCCGAGATACTTGAACTCAAGATGTTGGTTAGAAACGTTATTCTTGTGTTAGTGACTCAGAATAGGCCGATGTCTGTTTTGTAATTACCAGCAAGTTTGTTGCTACAGGCACTCGTTTCTTTTACTGCTGAGAAATATGTTGGCAAATGTCAGCTTTCAGTGATCTGAAACTAAGTCTTCTCTTTGTTTTATTAATAAAATATATTCAAAGTACATTAATTATGACTGCTTAGATATACTAAGTAGTCTTTTGGTAAGACTAAAGATGCAACAATAACGCTTTTACAAAAAAATTGTAGCCTTTTATTATAACTGAGCTGGGTGGAGATTTCCACCCCAGTAGGAGCTCTTCATAATCAACATGGAATAAGCCAGCAGACTTTATTTATTTATTTATGTATTTATTTATTTAAGATTTTAAATGTCCACGAAACTTAAATCTACTTAGCAAAAATGACAAATAAACAGATAAAAATCCATATTTTGGATGTTCAAACCTCCACCTTCCTGTAAGCTATTTCAGTCCTGATCAACCTTTTTTTGTATCTTGACATCCTGAACCATAATACAGTTCCTCCCACATCTTTTTATTTCCTCCTCAGATTTTGGAACACCCTGCTTTTGATATTCTCATCTATCTTTCTGTCTTGTAGTATTGAGGCCTTCCAGAAACTCATGTTGATATCGCCCAATGCCAGAAGACAACAACCACCAACTGACAGTGAAGAGGGGGTCTCTGGATTAATTAACCTGCCTTTGGGTGGGTGTAAATTAAGACCCAGAATGTATGTTCATTACGTTCTGTTAGATTAGAGTTTAGGGTGTCCAGATTTAGGAGACTCTAACTGGGAGTGTTCTGTCTGAGAAGGGTGCTGCTGCCAACAAGGAGAGTCGAGCCTCGGCTTAATATTTTCATCCACTCACCGTGTGGTTTGCTTCCCTGTGTGTGTGTACGTGCCTTCCTGAAACACTAGAAACAGCACCTTGACCTCCTTTTTTACTTTCTTTGGGGACTTATTTTTCTTCTTTAATTCAATGTAACCAATGTTTCCTTAATACTCTTTTTTTCGTTTGACTTTCCTTGTCAAAGCGACTCTCGCTGTGCTTCTCCATGTTTTTATTGATTTTCCCCTCCATCCCCCCCTCTCTCCCCCGTTCCCTCCATCTGTCTTGCTGTATTTCTTTCAATTAAATGCTATGTTTATATGTGATTCCTAAAGCCAAAGCTTATAGCGCTATAATAAAAGTTAAACCAATGCAGAATAAACATTTGGGCTCATAGCTGCTCAAAATGATAAAAACGAACAATCAAACAAGCGGAACGACGGCCAGCTTCATGATGTAATATCCTGTCGGGTTAAATCCTTTTATTTGAGTGTAACTTGGAGTCTTTTCTTTGCATCCGCAAGTTAATGCCAAACTGTACATGTTCCACACAGACACACACACACAGTCTCATATCCTTTCACTCACCTGTGTAAATGGGAGCAGGAAAAGCAGGGTTTAGATGTCAGAGAGGAAACGGCCAACAACTTTATTCCAAAACGGTTTTATTGCCGCGATTATTAGATTTCGTGAAATAAATCCATTTTAACCAGCCTGTTTCAGAATATGGCATGTCATTGTGTGTGTGCACACTCAGAGTTTAACTTCTAATCTTTTTAGCATCTGTGTGTATTTCTGGCTCTCAGCGACACGTGCAGCTTGTACGTTCAAAGGCATGTGCTACAATAGAGCTATACATTAGCATTTATTCTGTTCAGTAGCTTGGTTCAGTTTTAGCTTGACATTAAAACAATTTTACCTACTGGTTTACTATAATCTGCTGACCTACACTGTGTGTGACAAGTGTATTAACTCTTATTATTTTCCACATGCAAGTGCTTTTGTGTTTGATTGCTTGTCCAAATTAATATTTTATTGTCTGTGCTTTGACTATCTTTAATGCAGTTCATATTTGTGATGAGTCTTTCACAATTAAAACAAGAGTAATTAGTACATAATTCAGAGAATATTTTCAGCTGCAGACTCGGTTCTGTTTGGGTAATTTCTTCTGGCCTCTATTTAACTTGATTTTGTGTGTGTAAGTTTCCAGATTATACTGTAGAGATGTCTGCCTTCTTTGGAATATAACTCATCTGGTTGATACTTTATGTATCTGGAAGATACTCAGTGCGAGGTCCTTGATCAAACCTATTAAACTGCATATTTAGATTGTTGACCCAAGTCAGGTCCCCCTCAGCCTGTGAGTGGGGCATTTTGAAGCAGAACCCCACTGATGTTCTGCTGCTACAGCTGCTCCTCCATTCTCCCCTGTAACTGGCCTTCCCATCTCTGATCTTTCCTATCAGCTTCTCCGTACAGTCCTCAGCTCCTCCTTGTTCCCTGATCTGAAAGCTTTCTTCATCTTCTTAAGAAGAGCTTTAATATCTGGGGTAATCCACAGCTTGTTGGTGAAACACTGCACCGCCGTTGAGGGAACAGTGTTCTCAAACAGAAGTTTATGAGTCTGTGATGCAGTCTGTGATGGCATTAACGTCCTCTCCATGTGTATCCCAGAGCTCTGTCCACACAATGGTGTTAAAGCAGTCCCTAAGAGCCTCCTCGTTCTCAGTTGTTCACTTCTTCACTGTACGTGGTCCACAGCCTGCCTGTGTACAAAAGGTTTATACACAGGTTGGTGATGTATAATATGGTGATCAGCTCTCCCCAGAGGAGGGAGGAGGGATGCAGAATATGGCTTCTTGGTATTGCCATAAAACAAGTCCAGTATTTTATTGTCTCTGGTGGAACAGGTGACGTACTGTGTGTATGTTGGCAGAACAGATGATGGAGAGGCTTGATTGAAATCCCAGAGAAAGAAAGATGGCCTGTCTGTTGCACAGTTGCTCTTTAACAGTGCAGTGCCCTGGTTTAGCCATCTCACATTCACAAACACTGCTAGTCCCTCATCCAATTCTCTTACCGCTATTGTCCGTTCTGTCTGCCCACAGTATGTTAAAGTTGTCCAGTACAACCATAAAATCAGGAATAAGCGGTGTCAGCCAGGTCTCTGTAAACAGAAGGATACTACTGTCTCTGTACTCCTGCTGATGACGCGTGAGCGCCACCAACTCGTCCATCTTGTTGGGAAGAGATCTTACGTTTCCCACGATGAAGGAGGAGAGAACAGGTCTGAAGCACCTCTTCTTTTCCCGAACTTTTGTCCCAGCGTGGTGCCCACAGCGAGTCTTTAATAGCACCTCCGTGGGGATCTTGTGTCTGTCCCTGGGGAATACTATAGCACTGTGCAGCGCGACCAACTCTTCCCTACTGTAAACAATGCACGCAGGGGAATCAAGGTTAAATTCCATTGAAAGAACTGTTGAAAGAATGCAAAGAAAAACAGCAGATTTGTGTGCAAATTAGTTTATAAGGCTTGTATACAAAATAATTAGAGAAGCAGTAAGCTATAAAATAGTTAAAACACTAGAAAAGATAGGAAACAGGTAAGAACTGCTGCAACTAGCAACCAGCCGACCAGCGCCGAGGAACATTCCTGATAAGCACTTTGACCATCTGTGTAATCGTACTTGTTAATTGTTATAAGTGTGCAAATCCACTGTGGTGTGTATGTGTGTTACACTGAAGGTGTTTCTAACATAAGGTCTAGCATCACTCATTACAAGGACCATTGTTGCATTGAAACCCCCTCTGTGTGTTATGAGCCTAACATATGTGGTATTTACACACACACACACACACACAGACAGGATGTTTCACATACTTAATTCATTTCAGATTTTATGGACTGTAATCATGCAGCCAGTGGTGCGGCACCATTATGTGAGTCTATCGGTGAGTGTTGTTACCATTAATGAAGGTGACCACACACACCCACCCACACTCTGCCGCCCTGCTGTTTTAGGAGCCAGGGTTTTGATGGAGCAGATTTAGGCCTCTCACTGGTCGCTGGCAAATGTCCAGCAACCAATCATGGGCCTCTGCCAATTAGAGCTCAAGGTTTAGCGAGCAGAACATTTTACTGGTCTTGTTCATGTGTATTTCCTTGACACAATGTATGATATCGCTGTGGAGTGTGTGTTTTTAGGGTTTAGTTGATGTTGTTATTTGCATATTTCTTTGTGTGTGCTTTTTGTACTGCCAAGGCTATTAGAAAGTCATTTTCCTGTAAGTGTGTGCCTGGATGGGTGTGTTTTGTACTTACGATCTTTTAAATGGTAGCAGGGGTTGATTTAGCACTACCCCCCTGGCAGTGCATGTTTTAAAATAAGCTATAATAACTATGAGGGGGAGGTTTTACCAAATATAAAGAGTAATCAGTTAAACCTCAAATGCACTACTTTATTTCTATCTCAGGCTCTGGCATGTGTCACACCTTGTTTCATTTTGTTATTTTATTCATTTCTTTGTCATTGTGCAGTGTTTTAGCCCCAAACTCAGATTTCCATCACAGAATTTGTTTTTTTTAAGGACAAAAACCTTAAATCATGACCAAATCTCTGAAAGTCTGAAGTGACATTAATAAAAAGCCAGTAATACAGAAGATCTATTAGCACACTGCTACAGACTCACTTTGAGTTGCTTCCCTTTGAGTTTTGTTGTAGGCTAAAAGAAGACATATCCTTTCTTCTTTTTTTTTTTTTTTTGAGGTTTTGAATGAAACGGCACAGAAACAACAGTACAACAGTTCCCTTTATGATTAACATATTTTCAGTCAGTTTTAGGGTGAGACTTGAAGCCTTGACTCCAGTCCATGGTTCTCTTTTGCATTCTGGGACCTAGCTATCTGTCCTATACCTTCAAGCGACAAAAACATGTCTTGTGCTATCGTTATTGCCTTCAGTCGAAAGGTGACTATAGAGATGCTTCTCCCAACTGTTCTTTGTTCAATAATCCATTGTTCAAGTTGGTCTTCTAACTGTGGCCACCACGCTTTGTTCCTGCGAAAACTCTTTTTTGTCTTAACTTGGCGCAGTTCATTTTCTTGCTTCCTCCACTTCCGAACCACAGATTCATTGATGTTGAATTCTTTCGCAGCTGCTCTATTCCCATTTACTACCGCGTAACTGATAGCATGTAGTTTGAATTGTGCCTCGTAAGCATGTCTCTTCACTGGTGCCATTTTCGGGTATCCGTAGACAAACAAATGTTGTTTTGACGCATTCACGTGCCTTTAATATATTGGTACCTACCGGGGGCGTGGCGGAAGTAAGCATTCTGCTGTACATAATCCGACAGTCAATCAAGCGGAGTGCTTACCAAGTCGCACAACAACATTTTTACAGATTTTGGAACTCAGTGCACACATAAGGCGCACTGGATTATAAGGTGCAGCTGATGTAATTTACACAAACAGTCGGAAGCATATGGATGAGGATTCTGACCATCAGACATAGTTTAGTCTTTTTTGTGTATTTCGTTTTGTCTTTGTCTTTATGTGTACAACAGTTATGTTATATATGTACAGGACACTGTTAACCATGTGTTATTAGTGCTGGGCACGTTAATTGCAATGATTAATTAACGCCGTTAATTTATTTAATCGCGTGTTAAGTTGTTTTTTTTTTTGCTCACTGGCTGTGATCACAGAAACATGCAGTCCACCTTACCCTTCCCTGCTGCAGCGGTGTGTCTGATGTAATTGGGAGAGTGTGGGTTTATTAAAATGGAGACGTTTTCTGTCTGGAAGTAAAAAAGAAGAAAACGAGCAATGTTTCTTTTTGTCTGTCCAAACCCATGCAGATGGGCAGAACATAATGATGTTTGGATGGGAAACGGCTCCCAAAAGTATGAGAAACTATTTGGCAAATGTAAGACATGTTTTCTGACTTTTACAAACGTAAAGCATAAACTGGGACTTCTTCTGCCTCTGGTTCGGTGAATCTTGGTCATAGCGAGATGAAACTTCCAGCTGTGGAATCTGTGAGATGTGAGCTTTCAGTAAAGGAGTTGTTTGTCTGTGTTGTCAAGTGGACATGGGGAGACGTAATCTGTGTTTGCATATTTCTTTCGGACTTTGTGTACCTGGTCTTTAACTGTTTGTTGTCTTAACTGTGTTTGGTGGTCACAGAATTGGTTTTGCTGAGCTGTTAGCTGAGATTCTGGACTGTGGATAACACAGACCTGACGCTAAACTCGGAAGTCCAGATATTAACCCCTCAACTCCCTGCAGTGGAGCTAAGAATGTAAAGTTAGAGAATTTCTAGTCAGAAATCTGGATCATGAAGCACTAAAGGTGCATGGATAGAAGTTATTGTGCATATTGTGACTGTGAGATTGTAATCCTGCTTTCTGTCTGTTCACCTGATGGCTGATATTCATCAGACATTGTTCCTTCTGTGTTTAGAAGGAAGCAGCTTCACAGCTTTAAATTCATCCTGCTGACTTTTTACCTTTTAGTTAGTAAATCCTGAACATTTCATCCTTTTTTGTCATAAATATTTGATTTTATACATATTATGAAAAATTTTAATTGTTGCTGTTTAAAGAAAAAACTGCAGCTAAATGCAACCTGCAACCCACAACTGACAATAACTGCAAGCAACTTCACAGAAAAACAAGCCCAAAGTTGCTTTTAACAGGCGAATTTGGAACTGGATAATTTCTCTAGATAATTTCTCTCCTATTTTCTTTTTGCTTTCTACTGTCTTTTTTACTTGTCTCTTATACTCTGTATCATGTGGAATGGTGTAGCGGATTCACCTGGCATATAAAGAAAGTTGTTGAAACAACTTGACAATCTATGACGTGGTTCCAGCTCCACAGGTCACCAGGTCAATTCTGACTTGGGATGGAGTGGACACCTTGGACATTAAGTTGTGCTCAAAACCTGGTCAATCGCAGAAATTAATCTTTGCTCAGCTGATGCATCACAAAGCTCTAACGCTTTATAGATCCTAGATGTGGGTTCGGAACAGCAGGACCTGGAACCTCCTTCCATTTTACAACTTGTACTTTTTTTCAAGTTGATAAGCTTAAAACCCACTTTTACAGGGTCAACCTCTAATGAGATCAGGACATCTGGACATCAACCCAGAACTGTTCACTTTTAACATTCCAGGGGGCAATAAAACACTTAAAAGATTTTCTGTGTCCCACAATAAAAAGACTTGCTTTGTTTATAGGAGAGAATAAAGATTGTGTACTTTAAAATGTTCATTTAAATATGAGATGTGATCTACTGAACTTTAGTAGATGCACATACAATCATCATCATTTTGTACATCTTGATTAATTTGTGATCTGAAACTTTACCATGTGTTTATCTTTTTAAGGTATAACCATTCTATTTCTATTGTGATAATTATTCTTTTCAATGTGTTTATAGTTTTAGTAATGTTTCATTTAAGACTTTAAGAACTTAGAGACAAACAAATGTTTCCACAGTTTTTTAATGTTGATTCTCAAAGTGATCAGAAAGCTTAACATGGACAGCCCAGGTCTGCTATCTGATCTGACCACCAAAGTCCTGAATGTTCAACGGTCGAAAGGATCTTAGACCAACGACCAGGGCGTTCCCACATTAACTTTCTTGAAATTTAGAACCAAGAAATTAGTTTTTTTTGCTTGGAAAGTTGCTCGGAGAGTTTTGGGGGTTTTCACTTGGTGCTTACTTGGAGTTTACCCTGGAAGATGCACTTCAGATCTTCTGGAAATCTTTTTCTGACACAGCACCGCTTACACACACTCTCCAGAGAGCTGGAGAGATGAGACTGAAGAACTGAGTTTGACGTGATGTAAGAACATCACCCCGGATTTCCAGTATATGCCTCTAATTTACTTTATGATTTTTCCTCATTTTGATCTTTAATTTTGATAAATGGTTAACTCCTTTCTCCCTGGAAGCTGCTAGTTGGAGCTACCATCCACTTAGGCCTCCCCTGGTGAGCTGAATAGTCACCACAACGGTTGTAAGTCGTCAAACTGGGCTGGACCGGACGAGTACTGCCCGGGTCATTTTCTGCTTGTCTGCTCAAGGAATGGCTGGTGTGTGGGCCAGATTGGTTCTAAGTGAAGTCATTTTTGCTTTTAGCTAAACTTCCAGCTTTAAACAGATGAGACTATTTTTCTCCTTTCTTTTTTGGATTCAGAGATCCTTCCTCAGTTTTCTTAAAAATTAGTTATTAACACCACAGGTTAATTAACTTTTGTTTAATTTCTTATTCTTCAGACAATTTTATTACGCATGTTAGACTAGTAATAATTATTTCATATTGATCCTATAAATGGTTTGATTATTGTGAATATTCACCTTTGAATCATGTTCCAGGCCCCTTCGAACAGAATTCACATCATTAACATCCTGAGACTGACTGATAACTAATGATTTCACTGGCTTGAATTAATTCATTTATTTAGTACTCTAATGGTGTCCACACTGCCATTAGATTAGTCTTAAAGCTATTAGTGTTGTGGTGCTCCCAAGGTTTCCTTTATTAATGATTAATAATTCAGAATTTTATGTAATTATTTAAATTAATAATTTTATCTAAACATTTTTTATGTTTAATGACGCTAAATCACAACAATGGCCTAACTCATGCAATTGGTCTGCCTGTTTTCTGACCACTACGGTGAAGATTGCTTAAGTTGCGCCAGTTAAAATAAAAACACCATCATCAGATTTTACATTTTAGGTCCGAGGCCATGTGAGATCCGTGCTCTAAAGGTTTATAAATGTCTTATTTATTCATAAAACCTCATATCTTTAGGGAGCTATGACAGTTGCCCTGACCTTGGTGAGCTCTCTTCATGGTTGATTAAGGATTAAGGAAATCTGATGGTTCTTGACTAAGTGTGTTAAATGTGGGACAAATGTTTTATATTTGTAAAACTGACTTGCATTTTTAGAACTGTGTTTCTATCATGCATGAATTATTTGTATTTTTACTTGTAGATTAAAATTGTATCTGTACTTATTGATACACTTACAAATATGTAGATACAAGTTACAAACCATTTGTACAAGTTACAACACTTATGTCCCCATCCTAGCTCCACAGGTGACCTCCTCTTTCTCCTGTTTATTGTGTTTGGATGGAAACTATGAAATGTTGTTGCTCATGTTAATTCTTAATAAATTTGAATTAATATTTTCCTGTCTCTTTCCAATTTTAACTAGAAACACATGGTGCAGATTATCTCATTATTTAAGAAACTAATGGATTCTTCCCTTACTAATGCTCTGTTTCTTTT
The DNA here is from genome assembly GCA_037177495.1 of Rhadinocentrus ornatus. Classification (NCBI taxonomy): domain Eukaryota; kingdom Metazoa; phylum Chordata; class Actinopteri; order Atheriniformes; family Melanotaeniidae; genus Rhadinocentrus; species Rhadinocentrus ornatus. The sequence goes on from JBAMHW010000005.1 coordinate 5,148,861, forward strand.
GTATCACATGTAACTTGATTCTTTGAAACAACCGGTCAGAGTTTAAGCCATATTTGAACTCATAGAGTTTCTGAACGCTAACCCTACAAGAGCAGGACTGCAAGTTACAATCAGAATATAAAAGCTAAAATATTACAAACAGTAGGCTTACATGCAATCACTTAGAATTCAATGTGTTTAAATTAATGTGTGCAGTCGTAAAATGACATTGACAGGTTTTTAAAAATGCAATTCTTCCCTGACATTAAAATGTCATATTACATAAATTAAATACATTTGCAGTTGAACACAATGTGAATGAGTAAAAGCTAACATTAAGTGTACAAAGATTTCACATAATAATGTAACAAATAAGACAAAGATGACAAGGTTATGAAAATGGAAGAGTAATGGGAAGATTAAAGGACGTTTTCTGTATAATGAGTAAATTAAACACGTGGTTTTACTCTACTTTAGTCTGGTTTAGGACTGACATTTGTTAGCTAACATCAGTCAATGCTAGCAAATCATAAATCAAAAATAAAGTGCATCTTATGTTTAATCATTTTGTAAGAAAAATCATTAAAAATGGGTGATTTAAAGGTTTTAATATTGTCAAAATTCTTTAGCAGAAAGGAAAATAAAAATGAAGTATTGCTAATCTAATAGCTAACAGCTAAAATTTAAGCTAGCGCTAACTGCTACATCAGCTACTGGCTCTATTATCGTCACTTTTTTGTTGACCTTACCAGTACACACACTGTGGCGACACTGCAGCAGCTTAAATTCGGATTTGGTCGCCTTCATTCAACCTGGTGATGGCAAAATAAAGCCATTTAGGTTAGAAGTTGTTCAGAAGAAGTCACTTGTTTTTAGAATTTTTCTTCACTGTTAGGGTGATTATTATTATTATTATTAGGGACATAATAATTATTGTTGACTCATGTTTCATGTACAGTCTATCAATAGAGAATATGAAAACAGATTAACATTGGGTTTTAAAAACAAAGAGACACATGAAAGGAAGGAGGGTGTGTGTAATAGAAGAGTGTTGAGTTGATGGAGGTGTGATGATGAAAGATAATATGATTAGCTCAGAGTGGTTTTACTTACGCTCCTTCATCCCTGAGCAGAGACAGGAACTTGGTCACTCTGTAGTCAGGGTCCATCTGCAAATTGTAAAATTATCAGAGTGAGAAAAATAGGGGGTGAAAAATTATACAAATAATTATAATATTACTTATGACAAAGTCAGTTTTGGTTCTTGTAGCAAGACTAGAACTATCCCAGCAACATGTTTCCTTATGGTGGTTCAGTATATCTTCTTTAGCATCTTGTTAGCATCTCAAACAAGATGCTAAGATGCCATTGCCTCTCTGTGTCCCAAATATTTCAACTATTCCCATTTTATAAACTGTAAGAAAAAAATCCTGTCAGGAAATATGTATATGTAAATAATATAAGGTAATATCGCAAAGACCTTGGCTGTGTCCGAATGTGCACCCTACTCCATAACCCCTCGTTCACTACATAGGGCAGCACTATATAGCACACTCCATAGTGCACTCATTCTCTTGGCAATTTGGACACAAAGCTGCCTTTTTTTCCCTCACCGCAGACCACGTGACTACCAGCCGTCACCACGGCAACCACAACACGGGTCAAGATTTCACTCCAAATCAAATCTAAAGTTGTGTGTAAATATTTTTATTCCTTATGTTGTGTTTTATTCTTTGTTGAATATCTATTCGATATTTTTTCACCTCCTTGCGCCATGTTGAGCTTCTGACCCCTATATAGGCACTATGTAGGGAGCAGGGTGCTCAAAACAACAACAAAAAAAACATTTAGCTGCAGCTAGTTAGCATATTGACTGAAAAAGAAGAATAACTTAGCCCAAGCCAAGGTAGCAATTTCAAATTTATCAACTTTGAGATTTGGTTTTGAAAAATCACTGACATTTTTAGAAGGAAAATACCCTTCTGAATGTCAAACAGACACCAAGAAATTCAGCTAGTTCTTAGCTAGTTGGTTCTACTTAGCTAAAAGGCAGAAATTTGAGCATGCATTTTTACCATGAAACCAAATTAGTGTTCACACCAGATTGTAAGCACAAATTATCCCCCCAAAATTGCTTAATTTGTAAAATATAGTGGACATCATAATGTAGAGCCTCACAACAAGGTTACTTAAGGGTCATGAAAGTATTGAAAGACAGCTTAAGGTGCATTCACACCAGACTTATTGATTCAAATCCTAGTCTGTTCGATCAGAAAGTTGGAAAGTGAATGCACAAACTAACTCTGATTTGTATTAAAAAAAAGCAGACTCATGGTTCGCTTCAAGTGGACCAAATACAGGAAGCGGTCTACAAAACAATGCATTGCGGCTTTAGAGCACTGCATTGTGGGTAGGCTCAACCAAAACAAAGCCAGTGCATGGGATGGGAGAAATGGCTTCTTTGCTGGCATGTTTTGCTGGGATGTGCTATAAACAGACACATTAATCAATAGATGAACCCGTTTTTTTCTTTCTTGTGTATCTCGACTTCCTCTTTAGTAACTTTTGATGCAGTGCCACCTGTGGCAGGGAGTGGAATACATTATTTAGAAGTTCTATTTTGTTTGAGTAGTGCGTGAACACAAACTCGGTCAGGAAATATGCTGAACTGAATCCCCCAACTGAACCGAGTCTTCAATTGTACCAAGTCTAGCAGACTATCCTGGTGTTAATGCATCTTAAATGTGGATTAGAAGAAGTTTTTTTAGCTTTTGTCAATTAATCAAACGTAATTTTTTTCCTCCACATCATTGCTCATGGATTGTTCATTTTGAAGGTTTTTGGTTCTTCCATACCTGCAGTGACATCTCGATGAGAACGATGAGTTTCTTGATGCCGATCCAGACTCGCTTCCCTTTGAGCTGCTGTGCGATGGTGGCTCGCTCTTTGTCAGTAAAGCTTCCCAGCAGCTACAAAAGCAACAAAAGCAGCAGAAGGGTGGATAGTTTCACAGCCATCATCAAAGCCTTGAGCAAAAACAGCCTAAGAATTATGCTTGAGGTACTTACATTTTTTCAGTAGCTAGAATTTACAAGTTTGTAGGTCTTTAAATGAATGTGAGGTCTTCATAAAATAATTATTATAAAATTTCATTGCCTTTTACTGTGTTGTTCATTCAGTGCACAACTTTATTTGCTCCTTCAAAATATATTCACATTTCAAATGTGTGCGTACATTTGTAGCTACTACAAATATCAATGACTTTATAAGTGTGTCTTTGCTTATTTTGTACCTCTAAGGCATCAACTAGCTGCTCCCCAGTAGAGATATTGGGAATGTGGATGGTGGTGCTGAAGGCGTCCAGCATCTCCATCTCCTGCAGGACATCCTTCCTGCTGGTGGTACCAATGATGAGCAGCTTGCGGCCCTGCAGGAGGAAAAAGGAGGCTTTATAAAATCTGCTGGATGACGTTCTATTAAATACTCTGATTAGTTGTAGATAACCATTTAAAGAATAAGAAAGTTGCTGATGTGGGAGTCCTACCCACAATATTAAGGTTAAAAGAGTTGGGCAAAAACTGGAACTCAAGAGTTTTTACAACTACACATAATTAAGGTAATCAGTATCTGCTGGAGAGGGTCTTTAATATAAAAGAAAAAATGTTTTAACAGCATTATTTCTCCTTACAGTTTGTAATCTGACCATGGCTGAATGTTCTACTCTCTCCACTTCACTGCTGGACAATCAGAACACATTATCAATGAGGAAACATCTACTTTGTCTGAGACTACCAAATCCCCTAAATGCATCTCTAGCATATTTTCTTCACAGGTGCTGGTAGGTGGATTCTGTTCCCTGTTGGAGAGAGCCAGGCTTGCTGTTGCACTCTGTAGTCTACAGTACAGGCTAGCCTAAGCTAATTCTTCACTGGCTGGTAACAGTGCAACACTAGCGTTGCATTGATCTCATCATCTAACTCCCCGAACGAGACAAATGTCAAATTAATGCCAACCATGGTGTCATTACCAGCCGGGACTGAGTTGGTTTTGTTTCACATTAGGAGTCTGGAGACTGCAGCAGGATTCACCAGGAAGTCGTGGTTTTGCCGTTTTTAATGTCTGAAAACACTTGTGTCAATATAATATTTTTACACGATTGTGAGATGTAGTCAGAACATTTAGCAGGTTTCTAGTCAAGAATAACTCACATTAAAGTCGAAGGTGACAGAGGGTAAAGTCCATCCTTCCTACAGCTACCGCAGTTTATTTTAACTATCTCAACATATTCATGAAGCTGATAATTTGTGAAATCCTGACAAATCTGTCTTTTCTCTCAAAATGATCACCTGCTAAAACTTTTCACCATGAGATTGCGATTTTGCTTTTGTCAAGCTCACAGTGTGAGCTCGTAAATTAGCGTCTTTTTTGTGTCAGCAGCTAATTTCTTTATTTATTGTAATAACTGGAAAGAATCTACAACACTACAGTATATTAACGCTACATTCTGTAAGAATTACTGACATGTAGAGGTAAATATGGGCAAAGCAAGTTGTGAATAGACGGTGGCCATCAGTGGCCAAAATAAATATGTTTTCATTTGTGAGTGACTACAAGTAACTGCTTAAACATTGTGTGCATGCGTACTTCTTCTTCGTTCCTTTAAAGCAACAAGTTATTCCAAATGGTGCTCTAGCATCTATCAAACAAAGCTAGTTCTACAGTTTTTGTCCTCACTTCACACACAGAGTTGGTTGTCCATTTAGAGACACCATAGTAAAAATGGTAGCACAAATATGGCAGCTGCCATTCATGTGGACCCACGGCAAGTAGATATAAATGGCCCAATGTAGGAGCATTAAAACAAAATTATTTTAGTATAGTGATTGGATGCCAATAGATTTTCAGCCATTGGCTTTTGATTTTGCTACACGCTGCACCTTCAAGAAATGTGTGTGATATTTTTTGTTTGCTCTATGAAAAAACCTCTGTTTTTTTCATAGTTTTTAAAAATAAATAACCTGTAAAAAAAACAAGTCAGCAACAAACATATTTTTTCTGTTATCTAAAGAAAAGTCCTTTTTAGCTTGAGATAATGGTATTGCAATTTTTTTTTAACTTTTTTTTTCCAGCTTTTCTGTCGTGTAAACTTATTAAGTAATAGTTTTCTATATCCCATTCCTATCACTGTATTATTTTCCATCTAGAGTATAAAAGTTTAGTATCTTCTACTATGTGTGTAGTGCAACATCTTATTGGCCATCATGGAAAGCTGTTTGTCTTCAGCTTTCCAATTAACTCTAACCTTGGGTGGAGGTTTCTTGAGCAGCACCAGCAGAGCCTGTAGAACCAGGTTGGAGAAACGAGGACCAATGGGGACATAGTCCAGCAGACGCTCAATGTCGTCCACCACCACACAGCTGAGCTGGGACTTATAGGCATCATCAAAGACCTGAAACAGAGTGGGACAAGGGAAGACAGGAAGGCATTAACATAACATTGCAAATGTACAAAACAAAGACATTGTAGCACACACCTTTTTGATTGCCTGGCACTTGGAGATCTCAGAGCTTCCAATCATCTTGTCTGGAGAGCAAATCTTAATGAAGGGGAACTGGGAGTCCTCTGCAATTTTAGCTGCCAAGGCTGTCTTCCCACTGTGTGGAGGACCTGTGTGTAGAAGGAACGGTACAATTTACTGTTTGTTGTTTTAAATTTGACTTTCCAAATTATTCTACTCCAACTGCGGATATAAAAAGTGTACACCCCTGTGAAAATGCAAGGCTTTTATTAAAACATCGCCCACCTTTAGTGTGACCTGTAACTTTTACAATTCAACTCAAAAACAAATAAATATACTCAACAGCACAATGAGTTTTTAGCATAAGTGTGGACACCCTTTAACGAATACTCTTTTGAAGCACCTTTGTATTTAGTTACAGCATTCTGTCCTGTGTTCTCCACCAGGCGTGTCAGACCACTACTGTGTGTTTTTTAACATCACCAGTTTAGCCAACAGGAGGCCCCGGTAAGAACTGTGAGGAAATTATATATACTTCAAATTTATTTGATATTTTAATCTCCTGCTCAGATTTTACCTGCATCATGGGACTTTATTGTAGATCATTTTAACAATAGACTAAAGTCCGCTATTGACTCAGCAACTCCACTTAAAACAAAAACCTGAACCAGGGAACTGGGAACCAGGGCACCATCGACCA
>JBAMHW010000005.1:5155157-5172742 GCA_037177495.1 Rhadinocentrus ornatus
GCTGAACTTTATAGCTTGTGCTATAATAACGCTAGTAGCGTGTTTTAGCTAACGCTAGATTCTTGTAACTCTTCTTCCTAATAAAAATAATTTGGTCGGCAACACAATCATGTACTATGGTGTCCTTTAGCCTAAAGACTAGAAATATAATAGAAAGTTGAAAGCAGAGCTTTAAACATAAATGAACCGATGACTAATCTAAAAAACAGAATAACTTTGATAACGCCAGATAAGATGTCCTCATCAGAATGGTGGACTACTGTCTAGTCAGTCCAGATATCCGCAGCGCCGTCCTTGTTGGCAGAAATGAGGTAATTAGGGTAAAGGAAGCACCACAACACACAATACATCAAGGGGATTTGTCTATAGCGCCTTGTAGTTGTACTGTAGGTGGCTGTGGAGATTAAACGTGTGTCCTCTGGTGTTTTGCATTAGTTTTTGACATGTCTTGTAGTTCAAAATAGCCAACGTGCCGTTTTGTTTAGCCACAAGCTCTGCTACTTCTTCCACATTTTCCTCGACCCTCTCGTTACCTTCCGCCATCAAAATGCTCACTCCATGTGCTCCAGTGCGGCAGCAGTTTGCATCTAGAGCAGGTATCCGGGACAGTAACAGTTAATTTGATTCGCCACTGACGCACACAGAGCATGACGGCTCAGCAGCGATTGCAACAGCATCACAATACTTCCTTAAAATATGCAAATAGGTACTATTTAGGTACTATCTAGGTAGACTTATTGCAGTTTAGACAGTTGTTGCGATATGTTTATTGCAAAGGCTAGTATTGCTATGAAGGTAAATTTTCGATATATTGTGGAGCCCTAGCGATAATCAACAATTCTCGTGTTTGCAGCGCACACTTTATATCAGGTAAGATAAATGTAATGTTAGGTGATTGTTATCAAGTCCAAATTAACAATATTGTACATTATGAAGGAAAATGTTGGATATATAACGTTTCCTTTTTAAGCGCATTAGCAAGCGCATAAATGCTAAACTTCAGACCGCAGCACACAAAGATCAGGACGAAAGTTGATGTATTTTTTATTTGAACATGGCTATTTATGACGTAGTTGTTAGCATCCAGCGATTTATATGGTTTGTGTTTCTTTTGCTGTACACACATGGTGTCTCGATTAGGTACATGTAGATGTCTGGCCACTCCACCATCGCCAGTCCCAAAAGATCTTCATACAACTCCCGTAAGGTGTATGGATAAGCTAGCCTGCTTCCACCTAATTTTTTAAAATAGCTGTCACAGTCCCGTAGACTGAGTGTCTGTACATATTCCAACAGATCCGAGACTGAACAACTAGCTTGAAAACCCTCCATTTACTTAAATGCCACCGAAAATTGTTAGCTGCCAGTTGATAACATAGCTTTTAGCCTCCGCTTAGCATTTTATTGCACATTAATGCAGTTTTTTTTCCTTCCCTAAAGTTCTTGCTCACTGAACACACAGAGAAACCACATGCAGGATCCAGAGGGGGTTCTAAGGCCTCTTTTTTTTTTTTTTTAACTAAATGCAGTTTTATCCTGGTTGGATATAAGTTTTGAGGCAAGACAGCAATGGTAGAACATTTTATGACCGGTGCTCATCATTAAATGCACTGGCAAGTTGTGTCTAAACACATGAAAAGTGCTTATTGTTTTGCCAAAAGATTTTGACTTATTCAACCATTGGGTTCATTCAACTGAGCATTTGGTTTAGACAACAGGGTGTAGTGTTGTAGCAGTTGAGAAAAACTAAAAGACTGAACTGAGCTGGAAGTGTGACGGTAAATATGAGAAGTTTATGGTCCAAATTTAAATTTTATGACATCTGACGCTTAAATATATACTCTCAAGCAAAGAAAAAGTGTTTGTTGTTTTTATTTTTTACATTTTTTAAATATTTAAATGTACCCCAGGACATTCACCCAGGATATCTGGCTTTAAGTCATATGTAAGTGAAGTTTAAGTTTTTACTTCAGTGTTAATTTCACTATGTTTAGCCTGATTATTGAGATTATTTTACGTCAAGCATATTATGTTGCTGTATAGTTAGGCTGACCAGGTAAGGTTCAAGAAGAAGATTGTTATTTGGGTTGCCTATTTGTTACATCCACAGGTTGCTTTAATGCTGTTAGACAATACATTGGTTTATAATGGGCTGCTCTGTTCAAAAGACTCGTCTAGAACACAACAACAACTGGAACAATTGGAAATGACTGTAACTAAAGTTTAGAATTAATTTTTCATTTCAGTGGTTGTATCTGTGTGCAAAGGCATTTGAGTGACCACAACAAGAATGCAAACTGCACGGTGTTAACCTCAAATATTTTTTTATTAGAACAGATTCTTCCAAGGTGTGATCACGCTACACTGATTCAAATGCTTCTCTAATGAGGATTAGTTTTCTTTCCTTTCATATGCATTTTCAGCTTCTGTTTCTTTCTTCTCTCTGTGTGCAAAAACCTCAGAAAGTAGAATGTATAATAGATTTAAAAGTTAAGTCAAGAAAGTTAAAAAATCGACAATGCATACACACTCCTACTAACTGTTAAAGAGTATTTTTATGAAAAGGGAGGAAAGAATAAATAAATCTGTTCAGTAGCTGGAAACTTATCAAGTACTTAGTTGGAGAGCTCCACAAACACAACATTCACACCAGTGTGCACACACACACACTCACAGTGAAACCTGCACTACCACCAACACAAATAAAAGGGCAGAACAAAAATCATCTGAGTTAAAATGTAGTGCAGGCGGCCAACGCAGTGGTCCTCCCTTTTATCAAAATAAATCATAGAAGAAAACTTGGAGCTGTGTGCACAAGTGTGTGTGCGTGCATGCACACACATTTGTGGGCGGCTGTCTAAGCACTGCCTTTGTTTTCCATCCTACTTAAAAAGGTCAGAGCCCCCGGGAGTCATTATATCACCCCCAATATTAATGCCTATGAGCCAAAAATATTACGTTTGTGTATGTCTGAGTGTGTTTGTGTGAGCGATGTGTTTTTTCCAATATAACTTGTCTGAAAAGTGCGGACCATAATTTTAGTGAATAAATGTGCGTGTTTTTCTATTTTTCCAAGTTCACTTAGTGTGTTATTCAAGTGGTGAGCACTGTGTGTCTCTGGAGCTGTAGATAATCGGGTGTTTATGCAGTTGCCACATGCTTTATCTATGAGGCATGAATATACAGAATAATGTACAGAATAATTTAGCTTTTTTTTCAAAGAGTTGGCTTGTGTTTCTGTGAACTGTCTCTCTTTTGAAATCATCAGCAGGAGCTACATTGTGTTAATGCTTCACATTTATTAAAACAGTTTTGCACACTTATTTAGTAAAAACAAACAAAAAACTTAAATGTAAAACAAGCATTAAATGTCTTGTATGGCCTATATGTACTCAAAATGGCCGGCTGCTTTATGCATAGGTTATTCACTTCCAAGCTAGTTCTCTACCACACCCTTGTCTGTAACACCACTCTCATTGACTGGAAAATGAGTGTGGCCTTTGGCTCACGATTTGTGACCATTCATCTTGATTAAAGTTACTGGATAAGTCAACCTACCATTTTGAAGTTGGAAGAGAGATTGAGTCTTCTAGTTTAGATAATAGTCTATATGTTTTTAATAAAAGCTTTGGGGCAGGGAGGTTCAAGAATTCTGCCACCATGACAGGTAGCTTAATTAATTAATGTTTAATTGATGTAAGTTTAATTGATTAATAGTACATTTTTTACCTATAACAAAAAATGCCCCTTAAACCAGTGAGTCTTTAGTGTGCTCTTAAAAGTGGATAAGGACTCTGCAAATCGGATGGAGTTTGGTAGATCGTTCCACGACCGGGGATTTTGTGCCACATTGTGGTGGGAGCATTAGACGTCTTTCGCTGACAGAACGCAACTGTGAAGAGCTCTGGATTAAGGAGTGGAGGTATACAGGAGCCGTTTGAGTTATTGTTTTGTAAACCAGAAGCAGAACTGTCAATTTGATGTGGGCTGCAACTGGAAGCCAGTGAAGAGCGATCAGCAGCGGAGTGACATGAGCTCTTTTGGGCTGGTTGAAGACCAGACGTGCTGCTGCGTTCTGGATCATCTACAGAGGTTTAACAGAGCAAGCAGGCAGGCCTGCCAGTAAGGAGTTGCAGTAGTCAATGCGTAAAATTAGCAGAGCCTGGATGAGGAGCTGTGCTGTGTGTGTCAGGTAGGGTCTGATCCTCCTGATGTTGTAGAGAGCAAATCGGCAAGACACGGTCCTTAAAGGTAAACTGGTTGTCTACCATGACACCAAGATTCCTGGTAGAAGATGTAGGCACAAGAGGGATAGAGTCAAGTTGCTCATTGGATTGAGCTCTGTCCTGGACAGATTTAGCAAGCTTTCTTTATGAAGCACTTTTCATGCATAACAACTGCAGAAAGTGCTTTACATAATAAAAACAAAACAAATCAAAGCACACACACACCTTATCATACTCGGACATAGAGCCCTAACCCCCACCCTGCGACCCCACTCTTAAACAAACAGCAGCAACCACATATTCAGAGCAGGCATAGCTCCTGATGTGGAAGACCCCCATAAGGAAAGCATTAGAGTAGAAAGAAATAAAATTAAAATCAATCTAAAAACAGTAGCAATAAATTAAACCAACATGTATAAAATACACAAAGTGTTCACAAAAACTATACAATTGCTTAAAATAGATAAATAGTAAAAGCAGAAAAAAAATTATTGAACAAGTAAGTAGATAAATAAAATAAATACTAAATTTAATAACTAAGTAAAAAGTACAACTGGATTAGCTTACAAGTAAAGATAGAAGTAAAGAAGTTATAAGTTAAGATAAAAGGTGGGTCTTGAGCCTCTTTCAAATTATTTGTGCTTTGCACTATCATTGAAAGCTTTCACACTTGGTACATGTTCTAATAATTTATAAACGAAAAGCTATACAAGTTATATGATTAAACAGAAGATACTCATAGTAATGCCAAAACCCTACATAGGAACAAGAGGAAAATCACAGTATTTATAGTCATGTGAAAATGAAAGGGTGCCTTTTTAATGTTAAGGTTTATATTTAGGGCAATAAAAGATATCCATTTCAGACTATTATGTAAATTCTTTGAGGCATTGCTGCCCATCTGTGTCCCGAGGCTAAAAACTGTGCCTTTGTGGCAAATTACAACTGAGCTTTGCTTTACGCACCACATCATACGCTAGAAACTGGATATCAATGCACTGGCTTTTTTAAACGAGCCCAGCTGCTGATTCAGCAAAGAAGCGCATGAAGAAATTATTTGTGGAAGAGCAGAAAAGAAAGAGAGAAGGACAGAGCAAGATGATGAGACAGGAATCAACATTGGACTGACTTTTACTCGCTAGAGAGAGCTTAGAGTAGAGTAAGGATGCAAGATGGGTGCCAAATTAGCCGTCGTAATGGAGCAACTCATTAAGAATCTGCCAAAGTTCAGTAATGCTTCTTTAAAGGGGGATTAAACTCTATCAAGCAAGGAACTTAATTAGCCATGTGTCACATTCAAAGACGAAGTTATCACTTTTTCAAGATATAAATCATGAAACATTTTTAACACAAGTAAGTATGTTGTAATAACATGAAAAAATATTAAAATGTTGCAAATATAACATTTTAACATGGAGAACATATCATTAAAACAATAAAACTTTCATGTTATTACATTCTAAGGTCATTTCTTTTGTAGAGTACTCAGCTTGTCACCAGGATTAAACCTAAAAGACAGTGTTCCTAACAGCCAGGTGAAACTGCTCCTTCAGGCGATGTAAATGGAGGAGCAGGGTTTTCATTATATTTTAAGAGTCGCCCCTGTTATGTTTTTACAGGCCAGTTTGCTACAATATAGCCTTTCTCCACAGTCAGTGAATGGGAGCCATATGGAAAACACTGTACAGGCCCTGAGCTTCTATTTTGGTAAAACAGACAGGGTATTGTACTATAAGGATGTAGAGAAAGTAGGAACAAGGGAGACTAGAAAGAAAAGCAGGAATAGGAGAGATGTTAGAATGAAATGTTACTACATCTAGATAAGAGAGAAAGAAGCAAAACATTAAAGTGGCAAAATGATAGAAGTAAAAAGGATTTATTGGAAGATGTGAACTAGGGGGATGTATGGAAGAAAGAAGTAAGAATAACATGAGTCTTGTAGTGATATGAACTTCATGTTAATGCATTTCACCCAGAAGTAAAATCATACATGAAATTCTTCATCCAGGTATGCTTACCTGGAAATTTTCTTTTTGTTTAATCTACTTAAAAACCGCTAAATAAAATAAATGTGTAAAGGTGTAGGAGAAAATGTTACCTGTAAACACTCAGTGGAAATAACCTGTTTTTCACATCTGGCCTGGCTGATGGGTTCAACGTTATCCAGTTTTAAGTGAACATTTGTTAAGTTTTTTTACTAATTGTACAAAGAACTTCAGCAGCAGCTGCCAAACTCCATCCAGTAAACCATCCATGACTGCAGATTCAAGGCAAATTTGTGGTGCTCACATGAATAAATTTAACCCACTGCATAGAAGGAAAAAGGAGAGTAGAGAGAAACCATATGAAATGGAAAAGTTAGGAGACTAAAGAAGTAGAAACAGCAGAGGTTGAACTGTTGTGGGATTTTTCAGAGCAATGACGTAAGAAAGGCAAAGAACTGTCTCTGCATCGATTAGAGCGATTAGCAAATGGATGCTGACGTATGATTGGCAGGAAGGTGCAGCAGCTCAGGAACACACACGTGTAGACTTTCTGCACTGACGCAAGCAGCAACACAAAGACAACATATACATATAATCAGATGCAGAGACACATTCATGCATAAACATTTCCTCACCAAAGTGCACACACACCCACACACTGATTGGTACGTGCTGAAACACACTGGCAGCTGTGAATGAGTGTTAACATGGGTCTGGATGCACCCTCTTTCTAACGCTCTTGCATTTATTTTCTTGATCCAGAAATGTTAGAAAACTGATAACCTTATTATTCATTAGCTGTCAATCAAAAGGAAAATGTAGAGTTGAGTTTGAGAAAATCCTCCCAGTAGATGTTCTGTGTCCATCATCAAGATGGAAAGCATCCAGTCACTAAAATGTGAAACATCGAGGATTTATGAACTTTTTTTTGACATTTTTTTCTAATGCAGTTTCACCACAAAGAAAAAGGCCGGTTTTGAATGCCACAACTGTGTAGACCTGTGAAATCTCTAAAAAGATAAGTGAATACATAAACATTTATAGGAGCCTATAGTCCCTAGCTGCAACTAAGAGTTAAACAAGACACCAGGGGGGTATTTTATCTTGCAACACTTACGTTTGTACTTTAATTCAAGTGCCATTTATCTAAAGAGCATCTGTTAACGTTGTACAACAGCAGGGTGACCAGTGAGGCTGCACGAATTAATAAAAGCATGAGAGGAAGCCATGACAAGAAGCAAAATACAACAAATCAGAGAGATAAAACACATTTTGTTTACTTTTATTTATTTTAACTATTAACACCTCAGCACAAACCTGAGGGAAGGAGACTCATTTCTGATTTCCAGCTGATGTATGTTTTTTTTTTCTTATCATCGTAGCTTAATTTTTTCTTTTCATATAGCATGACTTTATTTGCCTAATCACCATCAACCTTTTCATGGTTCCTATAAGAGTTTTTTCTGTATGCAGACTGAACAGGCTGCGGCTGATCAGATGGAGCTTTCCCATTTATGAGTGGATGTGCAGGGACTGATCCAGATAATATCGGGACAGTGAATGGTTAAACTTACAGGAACCTGTCATCAAACACACCGAACAAAGGTCAAATAAATAAAAAAAAATAAATGTAATGTTATGAACAAAAACATTTGCCCTAAACAGCTCTTAACATTGACCTCTAAAAGTAAGTGACCAACAGCAAAGTCTGGGGTTTTTCAAGCTTACATACATTTATGTAACAAAATATTTAGTCTTAACTTTTGCTTAAAATAAAATCTTTTGGACCCATTCAACCAGGTACTTTTAGACAGTTTGTTTTACGATTTAGTTTTTCTTTCTTTATTTTTGACCTCTTAAATCCCTCAAGCCTTAATATATTAATATTAATTTCATGATTAATTTGTGCACACTTAAAACTAGTTTCCTAAGCTTATGCAATACTGCAAAATAACAGAAAACTGCAGTAAAAGAACAAAATCTGATAAATAGGTTAAAAATAATAATAAATCAGTAATTAAGTGTTTTTGTTAAGATTATTTTTATCCCTAATTATGATGTAGCCCTCACCAGCATTTAATCAAAATACGCATTGGGGAAAAGATGCATTGGGAAAAAAACCCATAAAAACTACTAAATCATGCAGGAAACACAACTTACTTAATTCTTATTGTGATGATATGCAGAGAAAGTAAAGGTTACAAAATATTTTCTGTTTTTTTTTTTTCCCCTCAGGAGCTACATTAAAAAGAGATATTGAGTTTTGGATGCATAAATTTTGTACCAAAAATTTAGCTATCTAATTTATATATCTTCATATATCTATCAGCACAAAAATCAGGAAATTGGTGTTTGGTGGATTATTTCTATGTAATAAAAATGCTTCTTGGCCTTTAAATCATGTACTAGGGATGGACCAATATGAAAATTTTGTCCGATGCCGATATCAGATATTAATATTATCGTTATGGCCGATTACCAATATTTACCGATGTCGATATATATCTTCTGTTTCAAAAGGTTTACAATTTTTAAATTCTGTACAAAGTAAAAATGATGCAAACATTTGGGGCGTTAGCTTCCCGCCTTTGTTTGCGAGCTTCTGGATAATAGTTTCTCAGATGACATCAAATTTGAAGTGTTTAAAGATTTGGTACGGCATATTCTCGCATCACTTTGACTTTGCAAATATTGCATATTGCTTTTTAAGTATCTTCTTTTGACAACATGTAAAAATTACCGCAGAACTGACACATTGCTTCTTGCTTCACTAACACCCCACAATGTGGTGCTGCATCACTGTCCAAACATGGCCGCATGGCCAAACCCCCTTGCTCCTCCCGACACACAAACAGCAATTAGTTAAAAATATAAATATCGGCTGTTAATATCAGCCCAGTTTTGCTTATCGGACCGATACAATATGTTAAAAATTTACTAACATCGGCCGATACCAATATTAATGCTGATATATCGTGCATCCCTATCATATATTGCTGCAAAGCTGTGTATCCCTTTTAAATGGAGCTACATTTGTAAGGAAAAGGCATTTGTGGGAAGAGCTGCAGAGATGAGTGTGTGGGTTTTACCGACTGAAAAACCTGCTAAATCTTCTATGACGAGGACAAACATATTATTCTGCTATTGCCTGTCTTTACCATCGGGCCTGTTTGCTCTGGTGTTAGAAACCTGGATGGTAGAACTTTCTGTTCAGTGATTAGTCCAGATGCTATAAGATTCGTTGCCAAGGAGCATTGGTACAGCAAAGAAATAATTTACCAGTCAGGAATTTCCTTTTTTTAGTGCTAGGTTTAGATACTGGCAGTGTTGTATTTAGCTGATAGAGGACATTAGATATCAAGTATTGAATTAAATGGCTAAATTTGGTTTAACATTTGTTCTGTTGGGTACATAAGCCCATCAAGAAAATATAAAATCTTCTGGTTTTAGCAGCACAGTTTATACATTATTAGCTATTGTGAAAGTGTTTATAGTGTTGATAGAGTTCAGGGAACCTTTTCTTGCTCTCAGGGCTAAACATCGCCTTGACTTCATATAAATAAAACATTTCACTTTGTGAAAGTTTCTTCTTTTATCCAGTTATGCAAGTAATGAATATACAAAGCAGCCAAATCAAAATGCAAGCTTAAACACAAAGTGGTTCTGTCAGGCAGCGACTGACTAAACTAATCAATCAGTTTTACTCTGCAGCTGCCTGAATTTATTGTGTGATGCAGCATTTCAGGGTTACTTGGCAGAAATTGCAAAATGAAAACACTGAATATCAGCTCTGCTTTCCTGTCCCGCGTGTATTCACCCCTCTCGTAGTCTCAGCACATCTGCCAGATGTCTGCATGTTGAGGTCAGAGGAGCATGATGGAGTGAAGAGGAGGCAGAAAGGAACAGGGGATTAGAGGTATAATTTCACACCTGTCAGGTTCATGGCCTCAGTGAAGACGACCGGCGAGGGAGATGAAGGGGAGGTGAGAAGCCCACACTATTTTTCTCTCGCTCTGCTTTTGTTTAAAGAGCTCGTGTGGTTCTACAGGGAGGTTCACTAAGACAAAAAAGCTTTAAAAATGTCTTTCACTTGTTCAACATGTGGAACACTCAGTTGTGGCTTATATTTAGCAGTGACATGGTTTTGGTAAAGTGTGATGTGCTGTCCAACACTGAACTGACAATATGAAAGTCTAATGAACTCAATATATATCTGAGAAAGAGGTTTGTAGATCTACACCGGTCAGGAAGATTATTTGGAACTATTTCTTGGTAGGTTGGTACACAAACTAAAGTCATAGTTTTAAATTTTTTTAATACATTTTCACTCAGTTTGGCGACTGTAGCTCAGGAGGAAGAGCATTTTCCAACTGGAAGGCCAGTGGATTGATTCCAGGCTTTCCTGAAGCCTAAGTGTCCTTGGGTAAGACATTTAACCCTGCATTGCCCCCTGATTTGTATCAGGGTATGAGTGTGTGTATGTGAATATGACATGTAGTGTAAAGCGCTTTGAGTGGTCAAGTTGACTGTAAAAGTGCTATATTGTTATGAATGGACCCTTCAGAGACAGAAGGCAGATTAACACTATATTTAAACAATGGAGAACAAGGGAATCATCTTACTTAGAGCAGGCAGCAGGAGGGCTGACTGGAGATCCTAGGTGCGGGAGAAGAGTGATCCATGCGGGTATGAACGTCAAGGTCCGACAAAGAGTAAACGTGGTGCTGGGGTATGTAAGGACTGGTGAAGAGATCGGGCACAAGTGTGAATGATCATGGATCCGGAGAGGGATTGGCCATATCTTCAAACAAAAAACAGACTTTTATGACTTTTATTGGCAATAATGATGAAAATTATTATCATTATAATAATAAATGATAATAATAAAAATCTTTATATTATGTTCACCTGAATAGTTCCTCGTGATACATTTATTGTCAAAACCAGAGTAAAGTAATGGTTTTCATTAACTTTTGGGCTGTTCTGATTAACCTGGAGTTACCCTGTCCTAAAGTTGTATTTTGGTAATTGGTGTTTTTTCTCACGTAGTGTTTGAGTCAATAAGATTATTATTATAACAGATGTCTTGCAGAAATAACTCTGTTAGCGTCAGGCTCATCTGTGCTTATCTGCTCATTGCTGGCAAACATGGTGCAAACCTTATTCCAGCTGTGAAAAACACTGAGATGTTTGCCCATTTTATGACCAAATACTCCTTTCATTTAAATAAATAAAAAATATGTCCATCAACATGATCATGAGAACAAATCGTGAAACTCGTTCAAGTAAATAATGGGATTATTTTAGTAAAACATTGGCACATGACAAACTAGCGTTCCAAGTGTGGTATGATCTAAAAATTATACTACTTTCATGTGTACAAACCACCGCCAGCAAAATACCCCATTAGGTAGTATAAGCTATTGATAAAAGAAAGATTTAAGAGTAATTTAAAAAAGGTAATAGTTTATTTTCCTTTTAGTTGATGAAAACAGTGTGTTTCTGCATTGAGTCTTGCCCTGTTGTTGAACCGTGGGTCTGTACATGATTATGAGAAGAGGGAAGAATGTGGTTCACTAACAACACCAGCCCCGAGGACAGTACCTTCCCAGGCTGTAAAACACATTCACACACACCTACACAAACACACACACACACGTGGACACCCTGCTGGTTTCAAACTCAGCAGCTGTTGTGGTGTAAAACCTGATAAAAGCTGATGAGACCAAAGCAGCAGAGGGATAACACAGCTTTTGATAACAAGATGATAGTTTACTGATCAGATAGGGGTCAGAGGTCAGAGTTAAGCTTTGGTGCAGCACCTTTGAAGCTGGAAGGAATTTAGTGACTTTGATAACTGATGGTGACAATGCATGCCATGTAACTTTCTGTGTTTCTTTTTCCTTCCTATGTTTAAAGCTGCTTTAAATGTTCACATTATTGTCATAAAACTCCCTTTTCATGCTGCATTTATGATGCACCTTCTACTTCAGAAGCAACGGAAGTCTCTGTTTGACCCATGAATAAGACTGACATTTATCTCTTTGTCAATATGTGCTTTATTCAAGAAGTGATTTTTTATGGCATCATTTGAATCTGTACCCCATAAACAAGAAATGTAAAAGCCTATCTCAGATTTTAGGGCTTTAAGAGCACTTTGATTTTCTTATATGTGGTGACGCCACCTCGGGCGCCGTGGGGCATTAACAGCCCGAACAGACTGAATTTATCACCCGGGATGAAGCGGCAGACTAAGCGGAGGGTCAGGGTCAGATTCTGCGTTTATTATTCAGCACTTGATGTTTATGTGACCTATTAATCGCGCCATTGTTGAGGCAGATTGACATGGAGAGCTCATTGATGCAATTTACAGCTCATCAGAGGTCACAGAGAGCATCTCCATATGATGACATCATAGTGTTTAAATAATGAGCAACATGAGCTTGGATGCTCATTCGCCACTGTCTTGTGCACAATTAATTCTGGGAGAAAAGAGGCTGTGTAGGATGCATCATCAGCAGCCTTCGTTTGAGGCTAAACAAAGTGTGGATTTTTAGGGTGGACTCGGAGGCTCCTTCAAATTCTCCGTATTGGGACAGTGCTTAGCGCACCACAATGATGCATGTAGCCGACGAATCCGCACTTCGAAGTGTTCAGACCCTAAATTGAGACACACCTTACATAAATGCAGCCCATTAACTCTTAATTTTTCAGCAGTATCTTCAAATTAGTATCCAAATATAACAGAAAATAGGTCACAAGCTAGTTTATTATGACCATTTAAAATAATATCAATTACATCAACCTTTATTCTATACATTAAAACAAAATCTGAATGGATGAAGGAAAAGGAAGAAATCTCAAAGGGATATATCAGAGGAGTGTGAGGACATAAAAAAATGAGACATCAGCTTTTATAAAGTCCACACACATAATACACAAGAGTCTTGATATACTGGTTTATAGACATGTTCTCTGGTTGCAGTTGCCGCCAATGACGATCGAATGAGACCAAGATGATGTCATATCTGTCTGGTTTGAAAGTACTTAAGTGTGTGTGTGTGTGTATTTTGGTGTGCTTTGAATGATATAAAAACAGACTGACCTCAGCATTACAGTAAATCTCTCCTATTTTCCTGTTGTTCAAATTTTCACCCTTAAAATGAGGCCTGATGTCACATGTGCAATTACTGGCAGCACACTCAGCCCGGTGGGTTGATGTATGAGGAATTACCCGGGATTACCTTCATTACTATTACAGAGAGAATGAGAAGAGACGCCGTCATGTTCAATAATGGAAATCCTGATGTGCGGTCATGATTTTTAAATGAGGGTTTCAGAGAAAATCAATGGAACAACCAACATTTATGATCTTCTATTTAATAAATTGCTTTGACCGTTCACTAAGTTGGATTAATGTCATCATGATGAAATAATATTATGATCCAGGACCTGTAGGAGGTACCCTTTATAGAAAATAAAAATGTTTAACAGAGATCACACAGCTATAATATACAACTGAAAAACACAAGCAGCGGTCTGTATTTCCCTGCAATACCTTTTTCTACCACTAGACGGGGCATTTAGAGGTACATTGTAGTGTCTAGTCAACTGAGCCAACACAAGGAAGAGAGGGTATGACACTATGACACAATATTAAGATTATGACACTAAGAATTCAATAGTTTCTCCAAAGTTATCTGATGGACTTCCATTTAAATCCAGTTCCGAGTCTCTCTGTCTTTGTGCAACTGGCCTGTATCACTACGCCTTCAGTGTCTGCTCGCCTTTTTTCTTTCACGCAATGGTATGAGTCTTATCTGTCTTCGAATCTGATTAGTCGTATGGTGTGCCCATCTCACAAAAGTCCCGCCACTACCTGCTATACCAAGGAATTTATGGTTCTTTGAAAGGAAATCTTGAGGAGCCATTCCTTTCAAAGAGCCATTCAAAAGACTGCCTCGTACTTATTTATTTATTAATTTTTAGTTTTAAAATTCAATAAGTGTAAGTAATTTTTACAAGGAAATAAATCACTGGCAACAATAAGAAGGTAAGATATGGATCAGAATAATTCCTTCTTACACACCCTACCTACTCTGTTGTCATAATTTCATTTGGCTTATGTTTTCAGTGTAATGATTACATAAGCTAACTCCATATCTACATGCTTTGACAGTGAGATCACTATTTTGGATTTTCCCTCACCAAAAAACTACACACAACCGCACAACAAAAACTAAGCTCACTACAATTAACTTCCATGCAAAACAACTTTACTCCGAAATTTTCCACATATGGGCACTTTAGTAATGCAAAAAAACTCTCCATATATATAAATAATAAATAATTGTAATATTACCCTATATAACAGCTCTTAGATACACCTTATGGTGCCCCTGGGCACATCATCAGTAATGTTACCTGGGATCACAGGGGGTTTGGGGTCTTTCAACAATCAGACCCCCTCCCCCAGGAGACCCAGTCAGGGTTGATCAGGCAACAGCTTGTGTACAGGTTGTGCTACCCTACTTGCCACGCCATTCCCTTTTTGATCCACAACCACCTTGACGCCACTTCTGCTGTGTGTGAGTATCTATGGCCAACTTAACAGCCCTTCGCTGACTGGCTCTTGTGATGCCCAGCATCTTGTACGCCCTGCAGAGGAATTGGCCCACAAATCCTCGGCATCCGACTTCGATGGGTTGGCATTGTGCCCGCCAACCTTTGTTCCAACACTTCTCCACTAGTACTTTGCCTTCTTTCTCTCATGGGCCTCCTCCATCCGATCCTCCCATGGCACAATGAGCTCCAGGAGAATTACCTGCTTGGTTGCTGCTGAAGTGAGGACAATGTCTGGCCTTGATGTTGTCTTGGCAACCACTTCTGGGAACTTCAGCTGCTTTTCCATGTCAACTTTAAGCTAAAATAAATCTAATTTACTATTTTAAAAAAATATAGGAAAAAATATAACTAAAACAACTAATAAACTTCAGCGACATCGGTGCAAGTTTTAGTAAACGTTTTGAATAAAAAGAGTATTTGTTTCCAAACAATACTTCGTGCCCATAGATACATTACGTGAATGGAGCGTGTTGGACATTTGTCTTCTACAATGGCACACGTGTCATGTGAAAGCTGAGTGGGTAATTTGTATATAAAAAGAATGTCTCACTAATGAATGGCTCACAGCTACGATCTGTTCCCATCGTTTATAAGAACCATTAAGGCGGATTAATGATAATGCAACATCCACGTGCGGTCCGCTACGGCGTAGCTGACACTAGTGAGTTTGCTCTTGCTCTTGAGTGTAGGAAGTACGTGTCGTTTTGGTGTCATGTTGCAGTTTCTCTTCCAAATCTGTAGGTGGCAGCAGGGGTGGTGTTAGCCGGTAAACTCACCAGGTCTGAGTTCTTTTGATGGTTCACTTTAGTTTGACAGGTATTTTCTGTTTTAAAACAGCAATGGAGTCCAGTATGATTCAGTGTCTTTATAACTTTGTGGAAGAAAACTAAAGAAATAAATCGATGAGCCTCTCATCAACTTGATCCACTGGTTATTGTTTTTAAAAACAGTGGTTACCACACAAATTCAGTGAGAAGATTTAGAAATCCGGCAACATGTGACTTTTTAAATGCTGACTTTATTTTACATATCAAGCCAATATTCTACAACTTCACTAATATTATACACAATATTTAACAAATTTGCACAGGGATATTATCTAAAGACTTCTAGCTTGACTTAAGTGATTCTGTTCTGGAGACTCTTCAATGTCCATCTTTCAACGTTCTGTTCGCTCTCACCAGTCCATCCACAAATATTTTGCTGCAGGTGGTCTATCCATTATTGTTTTCTCCAGGTGTCTAAATAGGAAGATGCTGAAAGATGTGTTAGATTCCTCGGGGAATAAAGGTTGCTGTAGATATTCAAAGACGGACGCATACGCCGATAGACGTCATGGAGGCCATTTGCAGGTATTGGTCAGGTGCATTGAACAGATGCTTCTTTATCATCACAGTCGTCCACCTTTAATCAGAGCATCACTCATCCCTGGCACTCATCCTCCTGTTTCTCTTGTACCTAAGTAATTTTTCACTCCACACCTTGTTGCTGAAAAATTATTCTGCAGAATGAGATGTGCACAATGACCTCTTCCACAGATATGGTATATTTTGGGGGGTGAGAAACAACCTGATAGCTACTATTCTTATATGCATTAAAGCAAATATTTATTTGTTGCTACAGATGTTTTAGGTTTTATACCCCTTCTGTTTTCACCTCCTCCCCGTTTAACCAGCATGTCTTTTTCACTTTTACATCTTCGATCTTGCTGCTCCTTGTTTTGACATTGACTGACATAAACATAATTTGCTCTGTCGTCTTTTTTTTAAAAATTATTTTAAATCAATTTACGTTTTTTTAACTCATAGTCTTTCTGTTTTATTATGCATCACTCAGCAGAAACACACTGACAGGTCAGATGCAGTAATTGCCTTCCCCGTCGAGGCAGTTTAACTCCTACAGAAATGTCTTTCAGCACCATGAACTTTGCTTGCTGTTTGACTCACAAGTCAAGCTGTTTTTTTCTGGTTTCTCACTACAATGAAAGCACAGTGAAGCTCTTTTTTTTTTACCTCTATCTATTTCAAGTTGCTCTTTCTCTATGCTTTTGAATTTATCCAATCTTGGAGAGCAGAGCCCTAAAAAATAAATCACTTTCTATGCTTCTATAAGGGTGACATTTGATTTGTTCTTGTGTTTAGCTACTGCACAGAAAACCATATTTGTTCTGCACAGCTGACTATCCTTACTGCAATAAAGATGTAGATGCATGGAAGCAATATAAACCTCTCAAAAGTATTTATTTTATTGATAATAATATATGCACCAGGCAATGCTCGTGTGCTTTCTCGAATAATGATCAGTCATGCAGGGGCAGCAGGAAAGGTGTATATATCGTGCATTTAGTGACATGTTTTTCCACGTACTGTGTTGGTTTATTGGGTTTTTGGTTCTGTTGAGTTTAGTTCTTGTTAGATTTCTGTTTACATTGTTTATCTTTGGTTTGAAGGCTGTCTTTGAGTTCAGGTGGAGCTCTCTGTGTTATCTTGTTTCTTGTTGTATTTTTGTAGAGTTTATGGCCTGGTGTATTCTGTTGCGTTTACTTTCTGCTCCCCTAGTTACTGATTATCACACCTGCTCCATATTTGTTATTAGTCCTTTTATATATCTTCTGCCTGGTTCACTTTGTTTCTGGGCAAGTCATTGGTTTTTGTTTCTGACTGGATTTTCAGTTCATCCATCCATCCATCCATCCATCCATCCATCCATCCATCCATCCATCCATCCATCCATCCATCCATCCATCCAT
>JBAMHW010000005.1:5172842-5220690 GCA_037177495.1 Rhadinocentrus ornatus
TCCATCCATCCATCCATCCATCCATCCATCCATCCATCCATCCATCCATCCATCCATCCATCCATCCATCCATACATGCAGTGTATTTTTTGTTAATAAAACCCAGTCCCTAAGCCTGCCACCCTCCTGCCAGACGGTCCTTTGGGTCCTTCCTCTTCGTCTCTTTCAACCATGGCCAGTGACTTGGTCACTTTTTCAAGTTTGGAGTGTCATTAGCTTTCTTTTATTTACCATATTTCCACTGATGAGTTTAAATGCTATAAAAGAACATCCTCTTGAATCAAGCATTACAGACTTTCGTAGAAGGAAGCCACAATGTTGACATGGGTAATGTAATAATGTTGAAAAGCTTTGTGTGTGAAACATGGTAATTTAAATGTAGGCCTATACAAGATTGCACACCAGTACTGCTTTAGGGTAATTATTCTGAAAGATGTTTTAAGAAGGCACTATGTAATTTTAGAAGATTTTCTTAGTGAGGCGCCCCCTAATGACGGCTAATTCAGCATCCATCTTGCTTGCTGTACTGTGAGCTCTCTCCAGCCAGTAAAACTTAGTCCTATGTTGAAAATTGTCTTAGCTCTTGCTCCTTTTGTCTCTTTGTCTCTTCCTTTTCCTTTTTTCCTCCAATATCTTTTTGCCTTTCTTTGCTGAGTCAGCCACAGTGCATGTTTTAAATGGCTGCTGTGTTTATATCTGCTTGCTAGTGACGCAGTGCTTAAAGCAGAACACAGCTGTAAATTTACGCAGCATTCTGGCAGAAAAAGTTGTAGAGTGCAGGTTTTTCAGCCTTGTGATGCCGCTGGGCAGCGACTACTCCAGAAATGTACATAACAAATGTAACTGTGCCATCAAACAAGTTAGGAAATTAGAATTTTAAGGTTGGAAAGTTACATGGCCCTATGGCTTTAAACTCTCTGCTCTAGAAGATTCTAACTCATATTTAGCTTGTGGTTCTGTTCTCCTTATTTTAGATGGTTGCATGTCCAAAACTGATGCCACAATAGCGAGTGGTTTGCCATCTTTGGCTGGTCATGTTTCCATTTCTGTAACACAGCGCTCTTTTGGCAAGAGAGTGTCAGATGGTCTGTTTCTACATGTATTGCTACCAACCAGTGAAACTTTACAGCAATTGTTATGTTAGAAAAAACTAAAAAAAGCTTAAAACAAAACAGAGAACAAAATACTTTATAGGTGCACTAATGCATACACATTATCATTCCTGTGCAACTTCTTTTAGAGCTATACTTGTCCACAGTGTTATATTCTCAGTAGCAACACTTACCGTGTATGAAGTGCATGAAGTACTGAGGCAGATATAATTAGCACAAAAAGTAAGGAAATATCTGTTTGGTTGATTGTTTTTCCCTTTTAATAATACCACCAGTGTGGCATTATACATGGTTTGAAAGCCTGATTAGTCTCTTATACAAGGTATAAGTTATACCTTGTAAAAATTGAGCTTCTGTGGAATGAGCTGCACAGCTAAACATGTGGGTAGCACCACCCAAAAATGTGTCAAAATCCCCTGCAATATTCTCTTGATGGTATTCAGTCTTTGCTGCCAGGCGTGTTCCAGTCACAAATGTATGACAGCACCTGAATAAGATATATCAGAATGACATTCTTGAGCTAGCGGGCATACACTGTCTTTAGAACCTGGGACCTAACTCCATCCTCCAGGATGACAACATTCTCCTTCAGAGCCGGAATCATCAGAGTATGGAAAGACCTTCTGTCAGTCCAAACCTGAACATATCAGGACACATATGCGATCAGCTTGGGAATATTGTTAATGCCAGACTGGCCAACACAACCATGCTAGCTTCAACAAACTCCTATTGGGGGAGGGGTGCAACACATCCCGCACCAAAGCGTAACAAAGCTGGTGACCAGCATTTGGAGGAGGTGGAAGCTGTTGTAGCTGCGTATGAATCTTCCACATGGGACTGAGGTTGCTGACAGTGTAAAATGATTAAAAATAAAATTTTGTGTTTTTCCTTATTCCTGTTAGGCAGGTACAACCATACACTCCACCAAAAAATTCTAAACAAGAGTGAATACTAACAGAAGTCCCCTGAATACGAATATTTCAGGGGATTTTGGCACATTTTTGAGGCCCTATCCAGACATTTAACTGTGTTGCTCCCTCCACAGAAACACGATCCCTACAAGTTCTACCTCATAGTAAAAGTGACTAATCAGGTTGTCCAACAATGTATAATACAACAGAGGAGGACAAATAATGAACCAAACACAAATATCCTTACTAAGTTTTACTTATGATGCATTACTGATGTCATAATTTGCTCACTCAGTGACTGATGTAGTGATGATAATTACAACAGCAAGGTTATGGTTCATGTTGGCAGGAGAGAATGGTTCCACCTCATTTGCCATCTTATATATTTATACAGGTGGTCCAGAAATTGGCTCTTCTATCCCTGTGATGTTTAATGTTGTGATAATGCCAGAGTCTTTATTCCAGGCTGTTTAATTTCAGGTATATGATTAAACTGCATTTACCACGTTGTTTCTGTCAACTATTACAATAGTGCCTCCTAATCTGTCAGTGATTAAGTGAACGGGCTAACACTAACTCACATAGCACAATTTCTAAAGTGAGTTGTTCAATTAAAATATGACCCAATGAGACATTCAAGTACTCACAGTCACAAAGAATAGAGTGAATGCCGAACCATTATTACCCCGAAAGACAGGATTTTTATTCTATAAGGTTTGATGATATTTGTGTGTGTTTACCTTGATCAGCCACTGGAGGTCGTGTAGTCACCTTCAGAGCTGCCACTGCTTTTATTTCACCTTCTTTCTTTTCTGCTGCACATCCATCCATCCTTAAGGGTCAGATGCTGGTTGTGTTTTTGTCATTTTTCAGCTTCTTTGCTTCTCTTTTTCATTCCATCTTTCTCTCTCACTCTCTCACAGAAATGCTTTATTGTGGCTTTTGGTGTTTTGGTGGAGTTATTCCTTCTTACCCCCTGAGCTTTGGCAAATGACGGAATAAGCCTATGGTAATTCCTCAGCACTAACCACAAACATGCCGCCTCAGTCCATGCTCTGAGTGTGTAATTGTGTGTGTATGTGCAGTTGTGGGGACTGTGTTTGCTCTCTGACGACTATGGAAAGAGATCCCTCTTTCTCTGCCTCGCACCCCCCATTTAAACTACATGGTCATATGTGTGTGAGAGGTTACTATAGTACAAAGAAAGAGCTTGTGCCTTTCTTGAGCTGCATGAGGCACCAGAATGTGTTTGTTATTAACATGCTTTAATATGGATGCATCTAAGTTAAGAAAAAATGGATAATATGAAAATATTTTAAACTGGTCCACTGGATATTTTACTTCACTCATTTCTCACTGTGCACATTGATGAGTCCTTTCCTCGAGTCCTCTGCTCACAACTAGAGCTGAGTACACATGACAACGGTATTTTAAAAAGTCAGGTCATCTCATAATGGTTTCCAGCATTTCACTGTACTAGCAAAGCAGCTCAGTAAAATACAACAGTGATGATCTGAACATACGCTCAATGACAAACTATCTCAGTGTCATCTCACCTATTTGAGGTCTGACTGGGTCTGATCCAAAACCGGTGATGTTGGCATCAGATTCTGTCATGATTATTCACCTCCATTCTTTAATTTAGTCTTGTTTTAACTGTGTTTATGTGTAAACGTAAAAAGTTCTGTTAGCAAGGTTAGCACTTGCACCCTTTGCTAAGTATTGACTCCATGGCACTAAAAGGCAAAGCAGTGAACATTTCATTTAAACCAATAAGGTGACATCCCCCCCAGTTCTCACATTAACATTATTGTAAGATATGGTAAAAATCTTCACCTTGGAAGGTGTTTTCCTGAAATTGTCCAAACCATGTTTATATCTGGACGATAGGTGAAAACGCAAAGAAAAATATGGCTATCAAAACAGCCATGTTCATGTGCACAAGGCCATCCCAGGGATGCAAGCAGGGAAAGTGAAGAAGGGAGGGGTCAAGGTAACAGCCAGACAATGAGACATTTTTGGTTTTTACCTGTAATTTTCAAATAAAATCTACATAAAATTACTCTGTATTTTATGGTTTCTTTTACATGATTATCAATATTTTTGTAGCAGCTGATACATAAACTTTAAATTCAGGATACAGAAGGAGGTGATTTATCCTGTCATACATCACTGATTACAAAGTTGATTTTGAAAAGGAAACATCTGCCCATCCTCACTTGTAGCTCTTTCAGAAAGTTTCTTTCCTCCTCCTTCTTCTAGATGCAATTTAGGAAAAACTTCATTAAAATTACTTTTTGGAAAGTGATTTCTGCATCCTCATTATCTCCTCCTGCAGGCAGGAAGACACAAGAGAGGGGAGATGAGGGGGCCCAAGATAAGGCAACACATTTTCATTTCCTCTTTGCGAAATTGGGGCATTTTGTCTAAAGCCCCCTTGGTATTCTATTTTAATGCAATGAGTACCACTTTTTATTGACACACATAGTAATGGAGTACACCTTTTAAAGTCCCATATTATGCAAAATTCACTTTCTGAAGGTTTTCTAACAGTTATGTGTCCTCATAGCCTGTGTATGAGGCCAAAAAAATGAGAAAATTCTGTCTCTCTCACTTGTTTGTTCTACCTTTTAGCAAATGGGTGAGTCTGAGATCTTTCCTTTTGTTATATGACAAAGGGAAAGACCACTTCCTCTAAAGTCAACAAGCGGGTGCCAGCGAAAGCAGCGAAAGCAGCGAAAGCAGCGAAAGCAGCGAAAGCAGCGAAAGCAGCGAAAGCAGCGAAAGCAGCGAAAGCAGCGAAAGTGAACTGACAGATTGGTGCCTTTAACATGCGTACATGTGGTGAGTTAGCAGTCAGAACAGGCTGCACGAGTAGTTTGAAAACACCTTTGTACAGTGAAAAGTTGAACTTCTAATTATCTTCAAACAGAGCACAATGAAATTTATATATTCTCTGATTATACCAGTGTTTAAATCAGGTAAATGAAATAAAAAAAATATTTTACACATTTTATACATTACGTATACAATACATAAATAAAAATAATTATTTTGGGGGTTGAACTTAATGAAGAAATTTTTATTTATTTATTTTTTTTTTCTGTCAGAGTACAAGGTGCTTTACATGAAAATCAGGAATGTAATTTAATGTCTGAGTTTACTTACAATTATATAAAAACAAAATAAATACAGGAAAAAACAACAACAAAAAAGAAAAGTCTAAAATAAAATAAAATACAATAAAATATTACATAAATTACAATAATTAATAAATATAAATAATTGTATAATAAGACCATAAATACATAAATGAGAGGGAACAAAAGTAAATACATATATTACATTAGTATAATAAAAATGCATCCTAAGTTAAAGTCAGAGATTCTAACTTTTGACTGTTGTCTTATCGCTTGCTCTGTCACATTCCTCTCTTCCTCCCATAACGTCCTCTTTGTTTTTTTTTTGTTTTTTTAAATTATGTAGTAATGTTCTAATATCATCTGTGGCTGTGTGAAGCACTTTTTGACATTTATTTCTGGCATTAACCCTCACCATCACTACTAGTGAAGTAAAAACAAATATACAGTCAAGTACGGCGTGGTTAGCAATGCACCATTAAATCTACAGTCCTAACCCTAAATCTACAGTGAGAAACTCAAGTAAAACACAACACACAACATAAAGACACTAATACTGAAGCAACATATCACAACTCAGCTACAACTCGCCATGGTCTAATGCTGCGTTACAGCATCTGTTGGTTAACTTCTTTTTTGCTAAAAACATAAACTTTAGTTTTCTTGACACAAAAAAGTTTTTATTGTTTTTCCATGAGTGTAAATAAAGCTAAAGTCTCCTGTAGGACAGTCCGGTCTCTTAGGCAAGGCAAGGCAGTTTATTTGTATAGCACATTTCATGTGCAGGACAATTCAAAGTGCTTTACAGAAAACAAAAGCATTACAGATATTAAGAAATAGTAAAAGGCAAAAAAAAAACCCAGCAAGAATCACAATAAAATCATAAATTACATAAAATGATTAAAAAGAGAAGCTAAAAAATTACCGTGCAGAATTCATTCATAGGCACATGAGAAAATAAATGTTTAAACCTGGATTTAAAAATGTCTGCATTTGGTGAAAGTTTAATCTCGTTGTTTGCGGCATAACAGCTAAATGCTGCTTCTCCATGTTTAGTCTTAGAGGACAAGACAAATGAAGGTTAGGGGAATGAATTTGAGGGCACACACATAAACAAAGTTCGAGATGCTTCTCTATTTCAGATTTGTTTATTGCGAAGCTGAATTCCACATCAGCCCTGCAGAAATGGATCACAGGCTTTCCTCTTTGTGTGTTCTCACACAACAGAGCTTCAACAATTACGCTGTAACTTTGAAAAACAAAGAAAAATCTGAACTAAAAGCTTCTTATACATATATTCTTTTTTTTTTTTTTTAATGTTGGATAAATTCTTAGAGAAAGAGCTTCAAAGACAACGTACAAACAGTCTCACACAGTTGTACGTGACCTTGTGGCCCGACTATGTACATGTTACATGAATGCCTTCTAGGTGACACTCAGGGAGCTCATTTGCGACTTTACATGAACGTGTGTGTGAGTGTATGTTGTAAAGGTGTTGAAAGATCAGAAGCAGGGTCCGGCTGTGCCCTCTAATGTTAAACAATACCAGCTGAGCTTGCAGGGTCACATTCACACACACAAAAACGTTCCTCACTACCACTTTAACCACATCAGTTTCCTTTCTGTCTGAATGCAGTTTCTAAACACTCAACACATTCAAATGTAAAATCAAAATCAAAGTATCAGACGTTAACTACCGAGCTGATCCAAAAAACTGGAGAAGATGGATAAGCTCGGACAGGAAAAGATCAACTTTAAACTACAGGAGCGCCACTCAGGATCAGATTTAAATAATACTTATCATTATTGCAGTGTAAAAAAAAAGGTTTTGTTAAATTCACTGTCCAGACGGAATAAAAATCTAACCCCCAATTATTCCTCTCTAAATCTTAAATAAAAAGAAATGTGAAGCATATATATTCATTCATTTATTTTCTTTACCACTTAGTCCATTACGGGACGCAGGTAACCTGGAGCCTATCCCAGCATTTTACCAGTTGAGAGGCAGGGTACACCCTGGACAGGTCACAACACAGATATAGACCAACAACCACTCACTCATAGGTAGAATATATTCACCATGCATGTCTTTGGAAGTTGGGAGGAAACCGGAGAATGATTTTCATTTTTTTTCTGTAATTGTTTTATTTCAATGCCTGTTTTTCATGTTTTGTACCACAAATTCCTGGATCCCTCAAGATTTGATTAGAGAACACCACAAAAAACATGAAATGGAAATGATTGTTGTTTTTCCTTGTAGGATCTCATCAATAAATATTTTATCATGATAGAAAAATAGGAAACATCAAACATAAAAAACCAAGATATTTTACTATGTAAATTGGTGCCGGCTCCAGAAAACAACAATAAACTCTGTAGCACATTGTTTAGCAGTTTCAGAATTATATTCTTTACTGTAAAGTTACAAAGACTTTAAATATTATATAATCTACAATACATGATATCATTAAAACAAACCAATTCCGAAGACATCTTTGTGCAATAGCTAAAAACAATATTGGAGGCCCTGACTTTAGGCTCTCAGGTGGCACTGGATTCAAGACCTACTGTACATGGCTCTGTTACAGAATCCCTGCATGGCTCAGGAACACTTCCTGAAATGATTGTCTTTGAACATATTTCATTGTGCCTTTCATTAAATGCATGCAAGTTAAAGCTGTGCCATTTAAAAAAAAAAAAAACAGAATCCAGAAATGCAATCTTTTTTTTAATGGAAAATTACGTGTATGGTGGCAGAAGATTATGTCCTCAGGATGAATTGAACATTTAAATTCTTTTGGAAATCCTCAGTGGTGTGTAATCTGTATCAAAGGCATCAAATAATGCCTTTTTTCAGGAAAGTCCTTGTATATTTCAGCAAGACAATGCTAGAAGAAATAATGCATTTATTACAACAGCGTGGAGAGCATGCAACATAGTGGTGAACATGTCCCTGCCCCTTGCTCCTATCTGAGCAAAATATGTTTTATAAAATAGAAAAATGTCTCACTTTTAGCATTGGAGCTTTCTACAAATAAGATCATTATTTTATTTAAATGTATTCTTTATTTACATTGTTGTTGAGGTTGTACAGTACATGCACCTACATGACCTGTATTGTCCTGTTCCAGGGACGAGATCTTGCCACTTGTTTCCCCTGTGTTCTACTATTTATAAATCTTGGACCACTTTTGGATATTAGTCTTAGACTGTTTAAAACCATGATGTTTTACTAATAGGCTTTAAAGCCCAAACACAACTAAAGAACAAGTGAAAGCAAAGTAAAGTTTAGATGATAAGATATGGGTAACTTAAATGTCATACCCTCATACTTCCATATGTGAAACTTCTTTCCTGTTGAAGATAATCAGACAAAAGGACAGTGCTGATTTGACAGTATGCAAATCACTATGTAAAATGTTTGCAAATGTGCAAGAGAATCATATAGATGCAAATTATATTAATGTCCAAACTGATAACATGTACAGAATATTTTACATGTAATCTAGTTTTTTCACTTGCATAGATGCGTGATTTCACATGTTTATGTATGTCCTTCTCATTTAAATGTCAGAAGAGCATTATTCCCTCTGACCTCTCACCTGGATCTTTATGCAGTATTTAAACATCATCATCTCACTGACTGCCTACATGGTAGATGATCCTTTTCTGTTCAAAATGTTTACACTTAAAGAAAAAGATGTAAAAGTAAGAAAAAACACAAAGGAAATCAGCTGGCCAAAAATGCTGAAGAAGCTCAAGCTGCATTTCCATTACAGTTTTTCACAAAATAAAAGCAATATTTCGAAAACTTCGACAAAGTGCAATTGCGATTTGCAGGTGTTTCCATTTAATGGTTTTTAGCGCATTAGCCGTTATTCCCGTAAAATCTTGTCCGGCAAGACTCCACTTTGAGGAGGTTGGAGATTTGTAATGCTTTGTAAAACTGTGCATTTCGCTGTTGTTTGCTATCAAGGATGACGGTTATATTTTTTTCCTTAATTATTTGTAAAAACATTTTCATCTCCTCCTGCATCTACTCTTACCGTGCCATCTTTTTTTGAATTGAAATGGTAACGTGACCCCTTATGTCACGTCCGGTGAAGTGTAAATGCGAAAAAAGTGTTTTCATTATATTTTTACGATATACTTCTATATCGACTTGTCTGAAAAACCACCTCATAAGAACATTTTAGCGATATTTGAGAGTTTTTTATAAATGTAGGTGTTTCCAATAATCTTCTTATATTACGATATTTAGGTTTTGCACAATACGGGGGGTAATGGAAAACACCTTCTGATAAAACTTGTGACAGGTTCAGAGCAAAATTTTCTTTGCTATTGAGGAAGTTAAAGTGTTCATGCAGCAGTAATTAAAGCCACACAATCCAGGATTATCCTAAGTAATCGACTGTACAGCACTTTGATCAGCTGTTAATGTTTTTGAAGTGCTTTCGAAATAAAATGGTGTGGTGAACAGTTGCAGATGAAAGAAATATATCAAAATTGGCTTTACTTTTTTAAATAAAAGTTGCTACTTTAGTTGAAATAATTAGTTATTTATATCCCTAAATCTAACCCTGAATGAAGTCTCATTTACACATGCCACCCTTTTATACTCTCTGCCCCCGTTCCCTCCATCTAAAGATTTCTACACCTGCCCCATTTCTTAGATAAATGCAAAGCAAACATCCCAAATCAAGCAGGAAAGCAAACAAGAAAAAAAAAAAGGTTCTTAGAGTTAAGGCATAAGTCCATGGAACTACCCATTATGGAAACAAGTTATATTTTGGTAAGCAGTGAGTGCTTAAAATGTGGTAAAGGGCCAAATTCTATATTTTACAGAATAGTAGAGTTTAATCGTTAAACAGTTTCTCATCTTCTTTGTTCTCAGAAGTTTTAGGATGCTGGATAATTAAGCAGAAGACACCCCAACCCTCACACTCAAACTTTAGCAGGGTCCCAATTCAGAGGCAGTAATTAACAATAGGAGTTCATGTTTGTACAGAAAGGGGTATGGGTGGGTGGGGGGAGTGTACATGCACTTTGTTTGTATGTGTGTGAGTTTGATTGCAATTGTGTGAGAACTATTATGAGGTGTGCCTTTTTATGTTTTTCATATTCTTTGATGTGTGAAAGCTTTTAAATTTAGTTTTTATTTTGCACAATTAGTCTTTATTGTGTACAGCACTTTGTGTTGCTTTGTGCATGAAAAGTGCTGTTTAAATAATTTTTTTTTTTATATATATATATATATATATATATGTATACGTACATCCTGTTTATATGTATCAAATACTTAGACACTTTAAATCTGGACTAAAATATTCTGCACAGCATGTAGATTAATTAAAACCCGGTTTCTGGTTTGTGAAGACTTTATTCCATTCATGAAAATGCAAAAAAGGATTAGATTAGTAAAATTAATTAATTAATCAGTCTCATATGCCTGTGATGTGACAAACTCAGAATGTAGATTTATCTTTGTTTTACTGAGAGTTGAGACCAACGTCAGGTTGAGGACATGAGTGACTTTGGACTAAAAGTGACTGGACATCAGCTTATAAGAGATTCCTGCTAATGTGGGTACATCATTCACGTCCACACAGGTATAAATTAGTATTTGAGGGTTAAAGATGAATTTAGGAGTCAGGATTAGAAAATAGGTTACGGTTATGTTTAGGATTTAGGATTTAGGGGTTAGAAATAGGCATTCACTTGTGATGGTTAGGGTTAGGATTATTGGCAAAAGAAAAGAGAGCCCCGATGGACAATATAAACCAGATGTGTGTGTTTGAGAAAGAGAGCAAGTGCACCACCAACTTTGCTCAGCCAGTAAATCTGACAGAACATTTGTTTGGCCTCTGAACCATAATCACCCCTCCGAGCCCTATTCCGTTTTGGTGTGTAAGTGTGTGCGTTTGTGACAGATAGATGACGATGAGGCCTGCTCAAGCTATCAGTGGAGAAGAGAAAAGAATACAATTTTAAAGTAAGAGAAAAGAAAAGAGCCCTATGATTTGTGCAATGTGGAAAATGTGGACAGAATCATGGAATTTGACAAACATGTAATATTGTAATATTTGCTCATACGAGGGTGTAATCTGTTTTCCCTACTAATGTAGGGATTAATACGTTTTTTTAAAATACGAAGTGTCTGAGCTGAATAAACAAGAAAAGCAAAAAAAGAGTAAAATGTATTCTGACCGCTACTGCTTCCTGTCTGTGTGACATCACCTGAACTTACCGAGTGTTTGAGCTTGAGGCTGTCGTGAAGGAGATCCGTGGAAAACAAATATCAATCCACGTCGACAAAAACTAGTTCTAGGAGAGTGTCATATTAAAAATAAAAATAAATTATGCATATGGCACTAAGCTTGACTGGTTTAGCAGACGGCTCTTATAGGCTACAGAAACAACAGCTAGAGGTTGCAGCTGGCGCAGGTTCGAGTCCCAGCTTAAAGCCCTTTGATGCCGGCCACCTCCTCTGTCTCTGACCCACTTTCCTGTCCAACAACTGTGTCATGAAGACCTCTAGAGCTAAAATAATATCTTTTAAGAAAAGGATATTTTCCTTTTGTACTATAGCTGATTTAGTTCTTATGTTATCAGACACTTGATAACATAAGGGCTATCGTCCTGCAGGTTTTTAATGTTTCCTGCTCCATCACACTTGACTTAAATTAAGTGGATCCAACAGCCTATGAAGTTCTGCATAATGCAAAAACCTGCAGAATGGTGGCCCTCGAGGACCGGCGCCAGACACCTAAACAAACAACTGTGATGTCACTTATTGATTTGAGCTATAATGCTTTAAAGCATTAAGTTACTGTAGTGTGTGCAGCTTAAACTCAGCTGATGCATGTTGACTCTGCACATATGCTTGATTTGATTAAAATAATTTTAAAAAAATCATTTTGTGACATCTAAAACTCTGATAGAGAGAAAAACAAGAGAATTTGCTCTATTCCCAATGATCGACCATAGCTCAGTAATGACCCTGACCCCCGTAGCACAGCCTCCTCTGCACTCTTCACCCCCAGGGTTTTAGGTGGAGAGGGAAATCGAAGAAAAATTGCGAAGCCAACCATGATGGGAAGGGGGGGGAAATATGTAGAAGGAAATGAGAAAAGTGCGAGACAAAAAGAAAGTTAGTGGTTTTTGTCCTTTGCACTCTTCACCTCCACGATAGGAGAGATTTAGAAGAATGAGGAACAGAAATTGAGCAATGACGGAGAAGATGAGGAGGGAGAAACAAAAAGAGAAAGAGAAGGGATGGTGAGAGGCAATTAAGAGTGCTTGGAAAAAATTTTAAACTTTTGAGACCCTGCTAACAAACGTAATGGAGAAAAGTGATATACTTTTGCATGTTTTTAAAAAACATTGATCCTTGATCTCATATCTAGGGTAATAGCAAAAGTAAGAAAAAATCTAACAAATGAACAAGAAAGTGACAAAAGTCAAAATCTGAAAATAAAAAAGTAAATAAAGGTCATAGATTAGCATTCTTTAGCAAAACACATAAGGACAGTTGTTTGTCTCAACAAAAATGGAAAGAATCAAAGGAATAATAAAAAACTAAAAAATGTCTCTCCTTGAGGTCAACAAGAGGCTACAAGTTGGAACCCACCCATTAGCTTCTTGCAGAGTTTCTGACCTTTTTCTGCCTGTAACACCAGCCTTATGAACCCTCATCACTACATTACAAACCCTTTTCACCAGCAATGAACTCCCCAAGAGCCCATCAAGGACGCCCTTACGAGCCCCCGAGTGCTATTTAACCTACAATTTTCCAGGCAAGGCCCTCGTGCAGCACAAAGGCCCCCCTGTCACCCAAACGGACACCAAAACCTCTCCAATCATTGGGTTGCACATGGAAGAGTGGCCTTGTGGTTTGGAAGCTCTGCTGTAACGGCAGGGTCACGGGTTTAATCTCTGCAGTTGTCAGCCAATAAGACACTACCCTCCATTTGACCTGATGGATGCATTTAACTCAATCATGTCCCAAAGCAAATGGCAATAATTAAATAAAACAAAATGCAATGAAGCTTGTAATGTAATAACAAGCGAGTAACGCTATAAAAATTTTAAATAACATCCTTGCCAGCATCATTAAACTAATTTTGTGCTGATTACCCAAAATCTCAAGATAATTTCTACATATTAGAACATTTAGTCCCAACATGATCATCCAAAGCCACTCAACAACCCTAATGAAAGGATTTATTGAAATCAGCTAAAGAAAGAGGAAAGTGTGAACTAAAGGAAAGCAATGTTTAACCAGAATTCAGGTCCCAGTCATAACTTAAGTTCCTGGCTGTGTACTGAAGCCTGACCTTTGACAGCAACCTCTAAAATGTCAAAAATGCAGCTGCATCGACAAGTAAACAAGCCAGGTTTTCTCATTTCCTCAGAAATTGACTGTTTGGAGTCATATAAGGTTTTTGCGGGATGCTAATGATTTGTTTTAGCAGTGGGGGGGCCCTATAGTTGGATGTTATGAATACCTCACGGGCCCCTTAGCAGCATCTTACGAGGGTCTTATGAACTGCTTGTGAACCCCGGGTCTTTTCCTAAGGACCCTAAAGGAAACAACACAGAGGCTCCTGGATGGTTGACTTGCTTAACAAGACACATTAGCTCTGCTCATTGCTGGAACTTCCTGTCAAACGTATTTACCTCGCTGTGTGTAAAGAGGCGAGTTTGTAGCTTTAATGACAACGCCTTTGTCTGCTTACAGTATGTACGTTAAGTGTTAGTCAAGGCAACATTATTAAACTTCTTTTTTTCATAATTTAATAAATTATTTTACCATCAGCTTTTTAAAGTTATTTCCATTTGCAATGTTCTAGTAAGTGATTTTTACACTGCATATTTTTTTCATAACCTCTGACTTCAAATCTGGCCCAGGCCACTTTTACATGTGCGACTAAATCTGATACATATCTGACCTTTTTTTTTAAAGCAACCTCTGTCTAAATGTTCATGTCGCATTTCATCCAACTTAGACGTCATTGAAGTGCGAGACATCACAAGTCTGTGCTGGCGGAGGCAGGACATGAAAAGATCGAATGAAATACAACAACGCAAAAAAACAAAAGACTGAATGTAGTCTAAGCTCTTTTTAAGTTTTTAAAAAGAGGCTTAAGACCTACCTTTAAGCTTAGCTTTTAACTAAATTTTATTTGATCTTAATTTATTTTACATTTTATTTCGTGTTTTGTAATTTTTATTTTACTCAACTGTATTACTTTATTATTTTATTAATTCATTCTTAACTGTTCTTATTGTTTCTTAAGGTTATTTAATCTTCTTTTTAACTCGTGTTTTCCTCACGGGGATCATCCATGCCAGGGGTTTTGCCTGCTCAGTCTGGGGGTTGTTGCTGCGGTGATCGCCCTTGTCTAGGTGGCTGGGGCCCTGCATTGGAGCCTTATGCCTCGGTGTGACCCCGGTCTGCCCTGATCGGGGTGGTTGCCGCTGTTGGACATGGGTGGACTGGCTGCTGGTGTGGATGAAAAAAACACGTTTTATTTTTATTTATATTATATTTATATAATTCTTCTTTGATGTGTGTAAAGCCATGTTTTATATTATGCGTAAATGGAAATATGCATGAATTATTTTTAATCATGTAAAGCACTTGTGTTGCCTTTAGCATGAAAAGCGCTTTATAAATGAAGTTTGGTTTTGATGATTTATTATGATAAGGTTGTATATTATCAGCAACGAAGATGGCCTCAGCATCAAATCTGGCTATGACAGAGTTAAAACTGATATTTGTGCAGTGGTTTTTTTTTAGTGTACTGCTCTGTGTTAGTCTGTAAAGCATTGTTGGTTGTAGTACAGCCAGATGTGTTCACTAAATCAGATTCTGCAGCTGAAATTTGAGGGCATGTCCACAAAGAGATAAGATTAGCTGTATACACATTTTTATTTAGTTATTTTTAAAAATATGTATATATATAATTTTTATCATTTGAGCATGTCCTCGTCTTATTGTCTTATTTTCTGTATGAGGTGAATTTGTACGGCAGCATTTCAGCGCCACTTAAAGGCTTGGTGTATAATACAATGTTTTTATTGGTTTTGTTCTGACACAAATTTTTAAAAAATTACTTTTTTTTCCAGAAAACTTATTTAAAAAAAATCTGTTTTATCTCCATGGGGATGTAGCCTGAGAGTGACGATCACAGTAGCAGCAGCTGTGCTGTGCAGTTTGCCTCTAAACTAATGGTGTATGCTAACAGGACTGAAGCAACACACTAGTTGTTTGAACAAACCAGAAGGAATGTATGAGGTCTGAGATCTAATGCATAAGTAAATATTTAAAATAATAAAATGACTTTTCTCTGGCTTTGTCCAGTTTCATGTGTTAATTCTATCTTTTTCACCAGAAAGTCCCTATCTGCATTAGTCTGTTGACTTTGGTTATGCAGGTTAGTCCTGGTTTGCTTTAAGTTACATGTTAATATGAGAGTTAAAACTCACATTCATTTGTTTGCCCCAACTTTTTACACTATAGCATTTCTGCTCACTTTAACTAGCGTTCCTTGTTTTTAGATAGTCTGTTTAGCTAACAAAAATGTACTGGGTATATATAATTTTTTATTTCCATGACATTTGATCAACAAAAAAAGTAACTAAAATTATTTGATCTTGAAAATAATCAGACAAAATATTATCATTATATTTGTAGAGTGATTTATTCCATTGTACCTCCTTTATTATGATTCCAGAAGTTGTTTTCTTGCAAGGTCTGTCGGTGCTGCCGCATGCTCTAATGGCAGCACTGATTTTCCATGTTACAGGTTAATTAGTTTGTAACCAGCCGTGTCCTCTGGCTCAGATTCCTGTTTAATATGCCCTAAGAGCCTTTAACATACATGTCATTTTTACCAACTCATGAAGAGGGGGTGGAGGTAAGAGGAGAGGATGTGAAGTCCATGTTAACAATATGGGAGACACAAATTTTCCCACTCGTATACCTACAGACTGTCAGGCGAGGGTCAGCAACTTATTGTAATAGAGTGTGCGAGTGTGTAGGTGTGAGTCACACAACTAAAATCCGATTCCTACGCCAACTTTCTGTTCTGAGCCGCTATTAGAAAACTGCTCAGTTCATCATTAAATCTCAATAAAAAGCCACTCTTCCACCCAAATTATTACAGGAACATGTATGAGCCTTTTTTTGGCAAGTGTGTTTTAGATGAACATATGGCTCTATAGTACACCAGACACTGAGAGTTTACAGAGGAGACTGTTTATAATGGCCTTTGGATTTTGTAATCTTAGAACAATGAGTATGTGTGTGGTATAGTCCTGCCATTGTAACTGAAACATGATGACTTCTTACTGAAGATGACAAAAAAACCAAGACTAGAAGAGAAATCTTAAAGTTAATATCCAGTTAACATATCTTCTGTAGTAATAGCCCCCAGGATCTGCTTGTTGTTAGTTTTCTCTCTGATGCTACCTTCTTTTCATTATCCAAACAGGGAAGGCAAAATAAGCTTTTTTTTTATGTTGTTATAAAGTTAGTTGGTCTTTTTCTGACATTTTCAACATCTGGAATATTTATTGAGTACAGGTTGCAAATTCTCCAGCCTTTCAGGAAACACAACTTATGTTTTGTCTGACTAAGGACTCATTTATACCTACTTTACATACTTAAATAGGCACTTCCGTTTCAAACATCAGTGTCCTCATACTCCCATGTTAACATGGTATAGTTGATAGGTAAAACATCAACCAGAGGGCAGTGCAGAGTTCACCTCCAAGTTCCAATGCCCATTTCAGACAACAGTAAACAA
Source organism: Rhadinocentrus ornatus (assembly GCA_037177495.1). Classification (NCBI taxonomy): domain Eukaryota; kingdom Metazoa; phylum Chordata; class Actinopteri; order Atheriniformes; family Melanotaeniidae; genus Rhadinocentrus; species Rhadinocentrus ornatus. The sequence goes on from JBAMHW010000005.1 coordinate 5,189,819, forward strand.
GGCGGCAGTGGGCAAGATCATGACAATGTACATTCTCAGAAAGCGATAAAGTGGAATTGCAGTAAACAGTGGTGATCTGAGTGGCCATTAAAATATTTGACTTCTTCTTATTCTCCATTTCTTTCACTAGTTCCCACGTCAGCTATGCTGCTCAACACTGCCCCCGCAGTTTCCGTTGTTATTGCTTTGTTTGCTACATCGGGCTACACGCAAGATATTATTGGTGGAAGAGAGGATAAGAAAGAGAGAAAATGGAGAGAGCAATAGATAAGAGATTTTTACTGGCTGGAGAGAGCTCACAGTACAGGTAGGTTGCAAGATGGATGTAGAATTAACCACTGTTAGATGGCAAATCACTGAGAAAATCTGCAAGAAGTTCCTTTTTGAAGATGCAGCGTATAACAAAATTAAAGGTCAATGCCTCTTGATTGGCCTATCAGGGTATGAGTGGATAAATGTGATATGTAGTGTACTTTAATTGGTCAAACTGACTGGAAAAGTACAAGTCCATTTAACATTTTACCATTTACCTGTAGCACAGCCACGCAGCACCTGAGGCCACTGGATCCACTTACAGATGAATACACATTTATGTCTATAAGAACTTTGACAGCTGACGGCCACCATACATTCACAGCTGTGCTTGGCATTTGAAGTAATGTCTTTGCCCATCTTTACCACTAGATTTTAGTAGTTCTTAAGAACTGTATCTTTTAAATATGGTGGTCAGAAATTGCGAAACAATATTACATCTTGTGAAAACCTTTTAGACTTTTGCAAAACACTTACATCATAGAAACCATGTTAATATGTACAAAACAAAAGTACAATGCAGAAACACTTTTACCTTGGGCTAAACAACTTTACATTATAGAAAAAAACAGTACAAAACATTAAACACTTTTACAGTCCTTGATACAAACTTACATGTGCAGCTGCAAAACATTTCTACAAAGTTTTGAATACATTGCTGAAACAATTTTACCAACGACATAGCAACTTTACATTGACGTGAAACACTTTTACAAATTTACCGGATTAATTTTACAAGTTCGGCAAACACAATTACAAAGATGTTTTACCACAATCTGTAACCCATCAGAATCTGTGACCGTCGGGGGCGATGTACATTTCTTTCCATGTATGTATTAGTCGCAAACACTTTTATTGAAGTCTGAGTTCATTATAAGGCAGGTAGAGTAAAGTCACACATAGTGATAGCTATCAGAAATGGTGACCTCTGCGATCCCTCCTATAGTCTAGACTCTTCTAACATAATGTGATCCTCACATAGCCAGGATCAGAGTTATTCTCCTACTCTATATTTTTCCCTCATCAGTCTCATAGTTATGAGGCTGTGTCAATTTGTTGACCCTTTTGGTCTCAGTGTTATGACTCCTGTGGGGATCCATTTTCCTTTTTGTTAAACTGCTCTTATAACTGCTGATTACCACAACTGCTTCTAGTTTGCTATTATCTCCAACAGGTTTCCCTTTGTTTGGTGCAAGACCATTGTGTTATACCCATCTAGGATCTGTTCAGTGATATCTTTTGGACATTCTTTTCTTTTGTTCTTTGAACTTTGTTGGTTTCCCTGCTGAACCATTGTCTTTAGTTCAGTTTTTCTGTAGGTAATTAAAGTCTTGGTTCACCTTTACCTTGTGCCTCTTGTTCTTTCATCTTGTGTTTGGGTGTGACAAGTTCTTGCTGTATCCCACATTTATGATCACAAGGATCACCTTTGACTTAAAAAAAAAATCCCCTCACACTCCCCTAACGTTCCCCAAGACAGATGTCTGATAACAGCAGATGCTGCTCCAAGATATGCATATAATAAGAATTAAGGTTGACTTAATTAACGTATGCAAGTTACCTATACCATGTGCACTAATGTACACTATCTCTATACACGACATCTGCAAGTTTAAACAAAAATTCCTAATTTTAGTCTTCAGATCATTGGACAGTTTTCTAGTTCTCGCCCCTTGTTAAATGAGTTTAGGCGAAAAAGCAGGTGGGAGTATCTCTCAACCTGCTTTATATCATCTGATATTTGCATGTTGTGGGTTTTAACTTTTACATATAAAGTTAGTAATACTTTGTTTAATGACAAAGTTTTCCCACAACTGTTCCATGCTGTGATTTACACAACAGGATCAAGTCTGCTTTCAATGCAGTGCCGCCTGGGGTACTTAAGATCACTAGCATCCAATATTGTTTTCAGCTTTGTCCATTGTGAACAGAAATTTCTCTGAATTCTATGCATCTTTAACTGATATTGTTTACTGCAGATGATGAAATCCCTTGATTCCTTGCAAATTTGTATTGAAATGTTACTGACTTCTTTCCAACCTAATTACTTAAGAGACATTCAGATGATCCAAATGATTTGGGGGCATATGTCCTGGACTGTTTTTCCAGTCCATCAGAGCTGGCAAAGAGACACAAGTGCTCAAAATCACATCAACAGCCTGAAAGAATTACCATTAACTATCGTACATGCTTTTGGGCTATGGGAAGAAACTGAACCTTCTTACCCAGCATCAGTGACTGGCATTAGGATGGCCTAATAAGAGCCAATCCCCCTATCTGCTGTCAGATAAACAAGAAAACATGAGGTAGAAGTGGTGCAGCAAGTCAAATAATGTGGCTATGAAGGTCCATGGAAGCTAAGGAAGTCATTGCTTTCTAGTGTCAACATGCATGGATGTTTAATTTTTAAAACTACAAACCCTTTAATCACTAGTGGAACAAATCAGCCGGGTGCCGGGTCGGGGGCGGGGCAGATGACCGGGCCCTTTAAACCAAAATAATAAAGCTCAAGATATCATAATTTTACAACATACACATGCCCGCAACAGCGGGGCTTACGTGCTTCGGCACCACGGAGAGCGACTATGTCATTTTGAAATCCATCAAAAGGACATGAAGTATAACAACCAAGAGAACAACAAAAACATTATGCTACATGGTTACTAATAATAATACAACACAAATTTAAAGCAGTTCAGCAACACGGATAGCGACGGTATCATTTTGACACCCACTTTAACTATTTCAACTTTATCAGAGCTTTTATCAGTAGCTATAAAGTTCAGTAAAACCGGCACAGCGGCCCACATGTTCTAAAACCCAATTTTAATGTGAAGTACTACTCACCACTATTTGAAGGGCATATGACAAGCCTTGCGCTCTGCGAACTCATCCATGCTCTGTAAGTCCAGTTTCTTCCGAAAAGCACCGATTGTCGCTATCAGTGGGAAATGGACCTTTGGGTCTGCATGGGCCCATCTTAAGGATATATCTTTTAATGTTGGCGTCTCTGGATGTTTTCAGCAAAATTGGCCCGATCAGTCGGAAAACATTCCAGAGGAGGGTTTTCATCATCCACGGTCAGCGTGTCACCTGTAGCGGGAGGAGACCTGCTGCTCCTTTCATTTTCAGTGTCCAGCGCGGGCGAGGAAGAGGGCTGCTGGTCAGACACCAGGTCTGGCTCTACCTTGAAGCAGCTAGCAACTGCTGATTCCCTGACATCACCACTGTACTGCCGAGACAGAAAGAAGAGGATATAAGCTAGGCGGCTGGGCTACTACAATTTACAAACACCATCAGTTTACAACTAACTCAAACATTGTATACAGTGATTGTTAGAATTCATACCTGTAATTAACCTGGCTCCCTGGCTGTGCTGGAAGATTAAGTGGGCCTGAATCGCTGCTAAACAAAAAACTCGGGTTCATCTCCAGGACGACGAACCAAATAAATGTCCAGTCTTTGCAACTTGGCTTTTGCTTGATCCCTTTTTTTCTTTTTCTTTTTGCTTTGCAGATCCACTTTTATGCTTATATGAAGTGCCACTCATGGTAACTTAGTCCGTAAAAATACTCCACCTAGTTTGGAATCTGTTGACAAGTGACCGATGATGACGTTGTTGGACAGTTGAGTTTTACCCAAAATACATTTGAAGACAATATCGGCATCCACTTGTAAATTTTCTTGTCATAAAGTTAAATGTGAGAGTGAAAATAAAGCCAGTCATGCAGACCAGCATTTTATTCAATATTTTACACCTTCTCCATCACTAAAGTCAGTCGGTCTTGTAAAGTTTTTAGCAACCATGGCTCAGTCCTGACTGGGACATCCTATATAACCCCTGTATAACTCTACATGACAGATGATGGTAAACAGTCTGTGCATATGCCCGTGCTCCTCTGGGCACAAGTTATGAAAGGGCCTGCCTTCTCCAGTTTCCTTGAGCAGTGGTAAAGGCCCGGCTCATTCAAATTGTACCTCCTATCTGGGCCCCTCTGGGACCCGGGCTGGGGGCGTGTTACAAAGCCCCGCCTCTGCCTTTAATTTACATGTGATGTAGTCAGGTATATGGTATGTATATGTGTCTGCAGGTTCACGTGTTTCTGTTGTGAGCAATAGTCTCTGCTGTAAACTGTTCTGGGATTCCACTGAAGCCCACACAAAATGCCTGCCTGTGTCCACAGAAAAGACACTCTGTCCCAGCATGGTACTGGAAGACCTGAGCTGCATTTGTGTTTTTGGTCGTCACTCTAAGTGGTGAGTGATTTATTCTATTTTATTTTATTTTTTTAAATCCTCTTGGACATCTTTCACTTCTGTCCTATTTGTTTTAAAATAAAGGCAAACCAACCTTTCTCAAAATATTTCCACCCCACTCACATCAAGTTAATCAAAACAAGTCAGTTGTGTTGAAGTTACTTGTGTGTTGTTCATCAGCTCATCAGCTGACCAGGTTAAGTATAAATCACCTCATCGGGAGGCTCATCTTATCCCGAGGGCCCACCGCTGCTCATCCAGAAGTATGAAGCTTCTGCTACCTACCAAATCATACTGATTTCTGCAGAACAAACACACAGCAACACACTAATGGATGCATGCAAGCTGGCAAACCCTCTCTGTCTCCCTGTGACCCTGAGGCTGTCTCAGTCATGTGGTTGTGGGAATGTCGCTGGGATTTGTGTTTCAGTGACTGCAATAACAGGGATCAAATGGGAACATGTGGACAGAATTCCAAACCCGGGGCAGAACACAGCAGTGCTTGTTTAAGCCCATTTTGATGTTGCTGCTTTTCATGAGAATTAGTTTTATGGCTTTTTTGTTTATCATTAGCAGGAAGGACAGTGGAGGCCAAAGATGTGTGAAAAAGCTTGCGGAGGAAAGATCTGAGGCCCAAATGCACCAGATCTGCTAATCAAATAGACTCTCAAAACATCCACAAAAAGCTTCACAGAATTTAGGTCTGGGAACACAAAACAAAGTTTTCCACGTCATTTTTTAAAGGCTGTGTGACCTCGGTAACCAGACTGGCTCTTACTAATGCTTTTATTTATGAAGCTGGAAGTCAAAAGCTCTGTGTTTTATTTTATTATGCTAAAGTTGTGATTGTGTTTTAAGGTGTGTGTTCAGCAGTTATCATGTTCGAGGACTACTCACAACACAGCTGAGGCCATGTCATCTTTAATGCATGAGCAGCACTTGTTGGAGAAAGCTGGCATTTCCTGCATTTTTACACACACGGTCCCCACTGTCCTTTTGCCCTTGTCTTTTTTAAATTTCCTGCATTTAGTGTTTGTGATGGCTGGATGCTTGTTTGGAATGGTGGAGAGGACAGGGGATATAGGGCAGTTTTCATAAAGGACTCATCTTAAAGAATCCTTCAGGCTGGGTCAGAGTGCTCAGCTTAACTCGAAAAGCAAAATTTTTGTGTTTTTTTTTTACAGCCGTGACCTCTCTGTAGCACCTCAAGCTTTTAATCGAAATGTTGCAGTTAAATTTATCACATCTGGTTTAAAAAGTTTAACTTAAATCATCATGCCAAAGAATGCGGATTCGTTACAGAATGTGAAACACCTGAGCATTTTTAGTTGATTTTTTTCTTGTTCCCCTGTCAAAAATAGCCAGGGAAGGCCACTGTGTCACATTAAGAATATGGTTCCAAGAGGCAGATGGGAGCTTGAGTCATAGGATGGGGGACTCTGCATCAAGACATCAGGTCTATTGTGGCATCAGAGCACTCCACAAAGTGATGTGAGCACCCAGAATCCTGTGGTGGGTAGGAGGGTGGTTAACAGAGAACCTGTGTCACAGTGGCAGCTATTACACCCAGCCCAGTTGTTGCTAATGGCCTGTGGTGGCAGATCAGGGAAAGACTCAGGAACGTCCAAGGCCACCCATCCTTTAGTGCTAGGGTTCAGGAGGAGGGTATAGGACTTTTAAAATAATTTTTTTACCCATGCATTTTGGTTTCCAGCAAAATTCCACAAAATTTTATAATTTCTATCTTTAAATATTCTCAAATTGAGAAGTGTCTCTACTTTGATCTCTGAATTCACACCAAGGCTCTAAATAAACACCCACAAAGCCCCAAAATGTGGGTAAAAGTTCAGTTTGGCAGGTATAAACTGGCGATGCATCTTTGAAGCGAACAAGAAGAGCTGACTCCCATCGGGGGCGAGCCGATGGTGAAGCCACTATTCCTCAGAAAGTAGGGGCGGACTTTAGTTTGGTGGGCACACCTTGCGGTCAATCACATGCGAGAAAGATTAAGATAATACCATTATGTTAAAAAAAGGAAAAGGGGTAGACACTCTAAAGCCAGTGTAGTGGTACCAGCCAGATTCACAGAGCAACAAAGAAAGACGGTGTAGCTGGATTTAATGTAGGTACGTCGGAAAAAAGTAAAGAAATGAGCGAAAACTGACAAATAAGCAGGATTAAAAAAAAAAAAAAGCATATAAAGAATGAAAACACAAATTAAAAACATGCTTACCAACACAAACCATTTACAATAGCTAGATTAAGTTGAAATAGAAGCTCAGAGTGATACTAGAGGGCGATTTAGGGAGCTGGAAGAGAACCAAATCTTTAAAAAGATCCAGTTCTCTCCTTACTCCATCACTGGGATGAATGAAGCAAATCATTACATTTCCAGTGAACACTTTTTCATGATATATACAGGGGTGCATACTTTAATGTGTTTGGTAGAGTTTTTAAGCTACTGCATGAACAAAGTCAAATTTAAGTTAACTGTAGAAGAAAAATTAAATATGGATAATGTAAATGGCCTAACTAGACTGGTTAGTAGTAACCGGTTACTTTGTTCCATGCTGGAAATGGATTGATATTGTTTATCAGCATTTCTGTAGAAATACATAAATTAAATTTTTTTTTTAAAGAAACATGTACGATTAAAAAGCATTCAGTTAAAATTGTAATCTGGATTAAAAATAATTTAGTGGGATAGGCTCCAGCTCAGCCCACGACCCATAATAGGAACAAGCGGTACAGATAATGACATGACATATATTATATATATATATATATATATATAATAGATCATTTTGATAACAAATGATATATTGGCATTTTTGAACATATAAAAAAAAACAACCCAAAACTTAAATGAGAAGGTTTTGTCTTTAACATTAAAGAGATTTTTCTTTCTTTTTTTAAGGGGATGTCTACCTGCAGCATCAGAGCACTCTTAGCTTGGAGAATCAGGGAGAAATTTCTAACTGATCATAATATTTCACCTTTTGATAAGAAAAGTTAAGAAAACATAAGATACTGCAGCACCACGTCAACAATCATCACACACAAGATTGCAGTCATACAAAAACTCTCTAAATAAGAAGTCTACAAATATCCATTAAAATGTCATATATATATGTATATATATGTAGAAAAGTAAAAAATATTAGAGCAGTTCAAGCTAAAACTGTGCGGTTTGTAGTATTATAGTTTATAGTTTGCTTATTGAATACATTTCAAAGCAAGAGAGCTTCCATTGTGAAAATGATTAACATAGCTGATCTGCTGAATCCTTTAAGAGTTTGTTCAAAAACGTATTGCTGCCCGTTTCTCTTGCTGAGATTAAAAAGATAGTATTTTTTTAGTTTTCCTTTTTTTTCTTGTAGTTCTTCTGAGACTAAACTTGAATTTTGTCTCACAGCTGATCAGTTGTGGGATTACTTGACCCACTATGAAATGCATTAGGTTTGAGTTTTAAATGGTGAAAATGTATTACTCTGTAACCTTCCTAAACTACACTTTCCTATCTGGACTTCCACCATTAAATTCTTGTCACAACTCCACTTATAATTTTTTTTTTTCAAAAACAAAGAGACCCCTTTAAATTTTTGTCCCTAACCTCACTACTAAAGAGTAAAATAATCTGCTTTCTACTCCACCCTTTCCTTCATCTCCCTCCTCGTTCATGTTTTTCATTTACTCGTTTTTATTTCGCCTCCTTTGTGCGTTTCTCCTTTCTCTCTTGATCTGGTTCTCCATCACCCCTTCATTGGACTCTGTTCCAGTTCTCTCTGTAATTATGGCAGAAAATAAACATCACTTGGACAGGCCACATCAGTCAGGATTGATGCACAGGAAAGGACGCACACATGCAAATTTACACATGTAATCACACTTACCCACACAAACACACATGTGTAAGTACATTTTGAGTAACTTGCGTTCACACTGATCCAGCTTAGTGTTTTGAGCCAGCAACTCCGGCTCTAAAACTTTCTGTAAGAGAAATCATATAAAGTGTTTATTTTTCCTTCTCTGGCCTTTGATGGCCAACTGAATCCATATGGGTCTCAGCCGCTGGGAATCAAACCCGTAAACTGCTTTCCAGGCGGGGTCATTCGTCCGCGTTCTGATTTAAACTTGATTACAAGCGAAAGATTTGCATGTTTAATCTCCATCCTTTCCCACATCTTGGATTTTTATTTACTTTTTCGGTGTGAGTGTGTTTTTCACGAGTCTCTTTGTCTCAAGTTTGTTTTAATTTAACTTCCCATATTTTTGCCAAATGTTTGGATCAAAAACTTACAGCAGGTCACAAGTTAAAATCCTTTATTTAACTTGCTGGCAAACGATGACTCCAGCATGAAATATCGCTGTACTAAACTTCTGGTTTTGATTTTCAGTCCTATTAAATGCTTAAAAAAAGACATTTATTATCACGTCTTTAGAAAGTACATCCACCAAAGCCTTAGTTGGGTCTCCCTTTCAATCTTTACAGCCTCTATACGAGATTCCAATTCTTGTTTTGAAAGCTGAAAAGAAAAATCATTTGATTCGGTTTTTGTTGTTTCATCCTTTCCCCTTAATCTTATTTTGGTGTTGCGCCCACGCAGACAGACAGAGCATGATCGCACACGGTATCGTCCACATTCATTCATCCTGTTAGAGCTGTGTCCGTCAAAAATGACCTTCTAATCAAGAATATATGAAAATAGAATGGGTGAGGGAAAATGAATGAAACGGCTAAATATTAGGGGTAATGGTTTGTGATTGGACCGAAATGAGGGTTGACTTGATGCAGATGTTGGTCACTAACAAAAATGCTTTTCCAATTATTTGTGGCTTGATGCAGGATCGGCTTTTTTGCTTTGATTGCTTTGATCCAAATGTAAAAAAAATTAAATAACAAGTAAAATAATTTTTTTCCCCTTCCAAGCAGGGTAACAAAATCTACCCACCAGGACCTCCAGAATTTCAAAATCATAGTTCACCTTCAATTTTCACAAGCCACATATTAGAAAGGGTTTTAAGAGAGAGAGACACAATCACCAGCCATTATGCACAGCTTGCTAGAAGGGGTTGGACCCCCTTTTGCCTTCAGAACTGCCTTAATTCTACATGACAATTATTCAATAAGATGTTGACAACATTCTACAGAGAAACTGTCCCATAGCGACCAGGGTAAGGACATTTTAAGTGATTTTTGATGTCAACTAATCAGGACTATTAAAATTAATAGTTTTGTGCCCTCCACACAAGTGTTTTGTTTGTTTGCCTCTTTCTATAAAATTTTATCTAGTGGCCTTTATTGTACAGTAAGTAGAAAGAAAAGGGTGTCAGAGAGGGAGAGGGGGTAAGAGGCAGCAAAGGGCATGAGGCCAGGATTTGAACCTGAGCTGGCAACATCAAGGAGCTGTAGGCTCTATCTATAGGCATCTATAAATGCTGCCCCCACACAACCATTTATATACATCATTTTTCATTTTCTGATCTTTTTGCTCCTGGTTAGCACATTTTCTTGATGGTTCAGTGAGTTAGTCTCATGTCATGTTGGTATAAATGTTGTAAACTCTTTTCTGAACTCTACAGCTAGTAAAAGTCAGTCCAGTGTTGATTCTTGTCTTATCTCCTTTATTATCTCTTTCTCTCTCATTTTTTTCCACACTTTCTCCAATAAAGTCCTTTTGCATTTAAAAAAAGATCTGAAGAAAATTTTTTGCTCACAAAAGCTTGGACTCCCTCCCCTAGACATCTTTTATTTTTAGATATCTTTTATTTTTTATTTTTTTACTTCTAATAAAGTTTTTTCTTTTTCTTTTCTTTATTTAACCTGTAGCCCTTGCAAAATAAAGGGCAGTATAAATCCTAGTGTAGAATTATTATTATTATTATTATTATTATTATTATTATTATTATTATTATTATTATTATTATTATTATTATTATTATTATTGGCAGCTGGCTCAATCACAGAGACGTGAATATTGGCTGCTGTTTCAGCCCTTCACTAACCTGTCATGTTCGTTAAATAACCAGTTGCTTTCTCCACCCAGACTACCAGCCCTTCTAGTAATATTTGTAATATCAAAGACATAGCCTTCATCCACTTATCAGTAGTGTAAATTTTGCCATATTTGTGTGTTTAATGTTTAAAAGTTGTCACATTAGTCTTAGATCACATCAAACGGTGGTCTTAATCTTAGTAAACCAGTGCATCCTGACATGTACTTTCGCTCATGTCCACAGCAGCTCTTTACTTGTGATTGGACCACCACAGCATGGAGAAGAAAGCTTCAGATCTCAGGTTGTATAGAGGTCTTAAATGTGGAAAACCTGGCTGAGTGTGGCTTGATCTCAACCACTGAAGGGTACTGATCATAGATCCATGACTAAATGGCATGATTATGTAATTCTTCATTTTATTATGATAATGAAGTGCAGACATGTGGTTGAAACTCAAAAGGGAAGCAAAGACTGTTGATTTTAAATGTGGCGACGGAAATGTCTGACTGAAGCACAACAACATGAAATTCAAGACAAGAGCAGCAACTCGCCTCTGATTCCTCTGTTTTGGGATGATTTTTTAAAAATAAGCTTCCTGCTTTCTTCCTTTTGTTTGAATTAGATAATCATGCCATGCTGTAGATAATAATGACTCACAGCTAGAACTTTTTAATTACGATTATCAAAAAGAATTATGAAAAATCTATGATTTTGTTTGAAAGAATATCATATTTCAACTATGGGCATTTTTACCATCTTTGATGTTTGGTTTCTGAATTTGTCAAGTCAAGACAGACATGGTCGACTGGACGAAAAAAAAAATTCAAATTAACTTCTTTTTTTCTTTACTTTTTTCTTCTCTTTCTGTCTCCCAATCCTCTCCTCAATGATGTGATAAACATCCACAGATGTGGATGGCACTTACGCACACACACTCTTACATATGACTAGTAGCAGCCCGTTAACATGTTGTGCAGCTTTATAATTGCTCCATTTATCTTCTTGTTAATGCGGTGCATTGAGTCCATCGAGCTGTCAGAGGGAGATGATTGGTTTCTTATGTGAGACTGGAGCATCCTCACACAAATACAGACATTTCTTAAGGAATCTTGTGTTCTTTCTCACATAACTCCCATTAAACATGTGCCTTCCACACACATACACACACCTTGGCATGATGCTTAGTTTCTCTGCTGGGACGGTCTAATAGTTGCACAGCATTTCATCACTCTGTCTTCACTCTCCTCTTCCACCTCTGGGGTGTTTGTCCTTTGGATGATCTCACCATCCTCTTTAATTCTGTGTTTCTTTCACTAAATCACATTAGTTTATATTAAGTAGTTAGTAGTAGCTGATTTATGCTTTATATTAAAAAACATCCGAGCAAAGGCTTAATTGCATGTAGGCTGGGTTGAGAGAAAGAAAACCTTCTGTATCCTTGAGATACAAAAACATTAAGATTATTGCACATCTAAGACTGATGCTTTAGAGCTTCACTTTCAAACCATCACAATCTATTAGTCTAGTGATCTGCCTGACACATTATTTAATAGTTGCTCTGTCCAGATCTGGAGAGACATTTTTTATTTGGTAATGTGCTGTATGTTTCCAGTTGGTGCCAGTTATGGACTGCAGGCAGGCAAGTTTATATCCTGACTCTTACTTCGAAGCTAAAAACTTGTTTTGCTGCCATGATTTCCTTTCCTCTGTCAAGAACACGCTGCAGATGACAGAGATAAGGAAACACTTTCAGGGCTGAGTACGTCTGCTAGGATCACTTTGAATGGATTGAAAACATTTGTTGGTCTTGCATCACTGAGGCTAACACAGAACCCCGTGTTGCACTGGTACACTGATCATGCAAAAACAGATGTGGTGAATGTGTTATTGTCTAGTTCTTAACAACGGCCTCTTAAATGATGTTCAGGGATTAAGACTTCAATGCTTCTTGGTTTTATGCTGGATTAGAGTGCTGATGACCAGCCACAAGACATACCAGTCAACGGTAACAGCAAGAATTGATGTGCATCATTCTTTGTTTGTTTATTTTTAACCTATTTTACCCTATATACAATCAGACTTAAAATCTGAGCTGCATGGTGGAGTGGTGGTTGGGACAGCAGCCTCTCAGCAATAAGGTCACTGGTTTAAATCTCAGCTGGCAACGGGAATGAACAGATGGATTTCTGGATTTTCCTGCAAAAGTTGTGCAGCATCTTCGGTTTTTATTTGTTTGCACTGTAAATTTTTTAAGAGAATTTTTTCTTCATTTGCTTCCACAAACTCGTGAAGACACTGCACCATGTCGGCCGCCATTGTTGCAGAAAAATTCCTGACGGAACTGAAGTGAAGCATCGAAAGAACGCTGCCCTGGGGAGTTTACCAGCTGATACCAGCCCTACTGCCACCTTCAGATTTGGAAGAGAAGCTGCAACATGACTGTTCATTTCACCAGCATCAGCTATGCCGTCCCTACTGTACACAGACGCCACGTGAGTATAAATCCAGCTTGAGTGTGAGTGATTGTTTGTCTCTCTGTCCTGCCTCCCGCCCGCTAATTGCTTGGATGAGCCCCATGAATAACTTGTTTGAAAAATTTAATGATAATCTCAAATAATCTTTGGTTTTAGCTACCAAAGATTAGATATTTTCTTTAAATTAGATTTAAACTAGATTGTTTGTCCTTGGGTTTTGGGTTTACAGCAAAACACATTATCAAAAGAAATTATCTGTACAAATAAATACTGCCTTGGATTAAAACAATCATTCAGGTTACAGCTACTGTATGTTTTCTAGCTGCTATTTTAACTCAGCTGAACTTTATTTTTTACTGCAACTTTTAAAGACAAGCACAACACAAATTTATTTACAGAACAATAGAAAATGGAGGCATTCATTTTAAGATGCTCCAGAGTTTTGTGATGTTACTCAGATGAAAGATAAGATAAGTGAAAGAGTTTTAATTAGCTTAACTTAACTTAATTAAATAAGTCCCAGTGAGTAAGTGCTGCTGGATATTTACATCCATACTGTACAACAATTCGCTGTTGGATGTACATATAGGTAATAATAATCAATGAAATAAAAATGTTTGTGCATGTTACTGACTGGACACTGTTAAATTGTAAAGTTTATTACCAAATTATATTTAGAGTAACAATGTGATGATCTTGACTTTGCCAAAATTCAGATTATAGACTTGTGTCTCCCATCAGATTTCTCCTGTCTCCTCACTACTACCACATTTCCAGAGAGATGTTGGCGGTATTTCATGCAGCACAGCAAAAAAACTCCTTATATAGCGAATCAAAAAGTTTTTCGATGTCACAAATGAAACACTTTAATCAAAGCTCAACATGAAATTATGTATTTGTGCCCTTTGAGACTTAAGCATGATTTACAGGTTTTAGCTGTGCATCTTAAAAAGTTGTTTCTATGATCTATTAATTAAAAAATATAACTGCTTGGGCTAGATATTGTCTAAATTTAGCTGTAGACAGATTAACACTTGTGTCATGCCTGCTCCACCTCTACCAGTCCGCTTATCTTCACAAGCCTACTGATTACCGGTTCTAGACTCCACCTGTCATTCGTCTCATCAGCCTAAGGCGTCACACCTGGTCTCTCTCTCTATTTAAACCTCTAACCTGCATCAGATCATTGTATGGTATTATTCCTGCTCCACTAGAGACGCTGAATAAACTACTTACACTTTGATGTCTGCGTTTGTGTCCGACTTTCAGCCGAGCCATCCTCACAACTTGATTTTTTTTCCCCTAAAAACAATTAAAGACTTTTATGAATAAGAAACTAAAATAAAAAAAGACACCTAGAGGACCCTAAAAATGCAGTTGTTGAGAGAATACAAGGAGTTGTAAAACAGGCTGCCACTCTGAAGGTGGCATCCTGAGATTTCTGGTATCTATACGGCTTTTGCACGATCGGTCCAAACCCAAAGCAACTGAAGAAAAGGTTGGTAGACTAAAAGTTTTGCAAAAGGGAGGTGGAAAATAATTTCACAGGGAGGAAACTTCCTTTTTCTCCTGAACAGTAGTTTCCTCTTATGACTCATCCTATCTCTTGAGGATAAAAGTACTCGATCTATAGTCTGGAACAAAACATCCTTTGTGCACATCTCCAGAGCGTACTACATCCTTACATTTGGGTACCATCACTTCAAATTTAGCCAAAAATTTTCCAAACACAAAATTATCACATCAAAAGATAATCGGGATTTATGAATCATGCCCCTGAGGTGACTCCAGAGCTTCACAACATCCCTCTGTTTCATGCCAGCAGTCGTTTCACAAGAGTAGGTAGGAATTTATTTATTTCTCTTCAGAGCTGGACATCCATCTTGTTTTGGAGTAAAGCCTCTTCATGTCTTGACACAAAGAAAAATGATTGTTCAGTTTATTTTACCGTCTTTGGCTAGAAAAGGAGACTGAAAGATGATGATGTCCTCGCTCTGATGGGTTCAACCTTTTGTTTTAAATTTCATCTACCAGAGCATGAAAAGCTAGATCGACAATGATGCCTTTTGGCTTTTAGCTGCTATCACAGACGAGTAACAATCACACAAACACATAAAAAGATGCTCAACACTCACTAAAGAAGACGACTGGCAGAGCTAAATGTAGTTTTGTGGTCCCATCTGCGTTTGTGTATGTGTGTGTGAGATTGGAACAACTTTATTAGTGAGTTTGAAGCCGTTCATCAATGTCTGGCCACGGTTCTGGATTTGAGAAGGGAAGCAAATTGCTGTCTAGCTCCTTTTTCCTTCCTTTTATTCACTATTTTTCTTTTTATTTAATCAATTTTTTCCTCCATGTCAGTGAGAGATGGAAAAAACAGCCACAACATGAATAAAGAGAAAAAGTGACAGAAAAAAATTAAATATCAGATTATGGAACAAAACAGTTAAACGGAAAAAAAAGCATGAAAGAGGAAGATGTGTGTAAAAGTAAAGAAGGTTAATCTACTATCAGTAAAAAAGAGGAATAATTCCCACATGAGTATCTACCCTAAATATTTGCTGGATGCGACTTAAGCTTGTAAAGCAGAGATGTTCTTGTTGAACTTACTGAGAAGTTCTTGTTCTCCAGAAACAATGTCAGTTTGTTCGTGCACGTTCTGTGATTTGCAGCTTGTTCTTGATGCATCACCCGGGCACCCTTCTTGTGTGGCGTCTATAAAACTTTTAAACAATTAGAAATTTGAAGTGGGCGTGGTTAATGTTGTAATTTCCACTTTTCTGCAGATTGGAAAGATTCAACAAGGTTGAATGGATGATTTTAATGAACAGCTGGTCAAGCTGGTGAGGAATAAAGACACGGACACTGCCCCGTGTAACTCCCTGCAACACTAAAAATGAAGCCTATTAGGTATTAAATAATCAGGCCAGAACAGATCTTTTTCATAATCATATTTCTCTGTTTTTGTGACATAAAGGTCTTCACAGCCAGTATAAATTTTCTGTGAGGAACTGGTGAAATGAGAAGCTAGCTGAAGTTACAAGCAGCAGCAGAGCAGGGCAGGGAGAACTTACCTTGATGTGTTTTGATCTTGTGAAAACATCAGAAATGTTTGATGCCTGTGAAAGAAATATGCAAAAATACAGTTTACCTGTGAAGCCGTTTTGTACTTGAGTAGCCGATGATACTCCCATGAAGACGCTCCTGTTTCATTAGCAATGGTTCAGTAGAAGTAATCTAGTAAAATGCTTGGTCCACAATGAGTATTATCCATACAAACCAATTGCAGGACTTTAAGGGGTTAATCCAACAGTATCTATATTGTAGTTAACCTTTTATCTGTCTTTCTATCTATCTTACACACCTTGCTTTAAATATTCTGTTCTTGTGCACACTGGATTTTAATGGATACTAAAATCAGTACTTTTATATGGGATCTAGCAATGTTTTTTACTAAATCTATCCAGTCACTTTTTACCACACATTATGTTTAATGATCAGCACTATCTTTTTGTGCTGGTTAGTTATGTTATGTTATGGCTTGAATTGATTTTTTATTTTCACTTACTTTGTTTATGGGTTCATTTGACGATATAAATATATACATATATATATATATAAATATATATATATATATATATATATATATATATATGTATGTATATATATATAAACAACTTTGCAAAATGGAATATTCCCCCCGCCCCAAAGGCCAGAGCAAAAGGACTGGCTTAAAAGTATTTTAACCCATTATTGTCAGCTGTCACTCTAAAATAAGAGACAGTTTTGCATGCATTATTTTTCGTTTGTGTTTTAAATCAAATTAGTCAAAAGACATCAAAGAGACATTTCACTTCTCTCTGACTTAATAAAACAATTTAATCAAGGAAAATAGTGAAAGGTTTCCATCACTTGTTAGATTACTTCGTTATGCTTTCGGATAGATTTGCATTTTTGCAAAAGAGTGAGCAAGAGAAACAACGTGATGCACTGACCGGGCCACTGAGCACAGAAAATGATGCATCACCTCACAAACAGCAAGACATGCCAAATCACAAAGCTGATGAGAGATGCCTGTCTGTCTACTTTACTCCATGTGACTCTCACTTCTTCCATCTGGAAACAGATGCACCCCTGTTCATTCTGTTACACAACTCCCTTGTGTGTGTGTGTGTGTATTTGTGTTTATATGTATGTGTTGAGGTCAAAAGCACTTGGCTGGCTGCTGTGGTCTTGGATTAAAGATATTTGAATGAACTTGCCAATTCGCTGCTGGAGAAAAATCTCAATCTGCACCACATCACAGTCGTGTGTGTCTGTGCATGTGTGTGCGCAGACGCAAGGTAGCAAACAACGTTTACAGTTGCACAGGTGTTTATAGTTTTCTTTGACATACATTGGTAAAATGTAGAGTGTAAAACTGAAATAAAATTAAATGAAAATCTCACTGATGTTTTATTTATGATACATGAACATAGTTACCATGTCAAATTTCATGAGAAATACTAAAATGTGCATGTACCATTCAGCATTGTTGGAGTCTTTGCAGATGTGCTTCTTAGCAGTTTCACAGGCAGTAACGCACCCCCATAATATTACAGATGCAAACTTTTAAACTGAGTGCTGATAAGAAGCCGGATGTCCTACAGACTAGTCCTATGACCTTTGCCTCAGTCCATTTTATGTAAATAGACATTGTTATTGCTTTTGTTTTTGCACATGTCATGTCTTCTTTTATTGCTTGCACTGTCCATTTTGCTGCTGAAGCATGTAAATTTCCCCATTATGGGATCAATAAAGTCTTATTAGAAGCATTTCTGGATCTTTCTTCTTCTTCCTCTTCGTCTTCTTCATCTTCTCCTTCTCCTATGCACCGAGAGATGTCACCAGTTTCTCAGACCCATTTAGTAGTATGAAATACAGATGACAGAGTATTCAAAGTCTTTGCAGTTTCATTTTAATGAATATTCTAAAACAATTTTTAGACTTAGGCATTGTGAGACTCTGCCTCTTTAAGGTGCTCTTTATTTGCCCACTAATGACAAGTTCCTAATTAATGTAATTAGTTGTCGTGTATTCATCTAGGGGCTAGTACCACTTAGTTTTTTAGCTTCTTTTTTCCCCATCTGTTTTTTTTTTTTTTAGATGTTTTACTGCCATCAAATTTAAGATTAGTGTGTATTTTTCATTCAGTTATATGAAAAACGTATATTATATTTTTGTATGTTGTATTCTGAATGTTTAACTTTATATTTTACACAGTGCACCAACTTTCTTGGAAATGGGGATTACATGATTATAAACTAGAAACATACAGCATAAATTCACTTGTGTGTGGTTTTAGCAGCCGTCAGTCATTTTGATGCAGAATACCTCAGATTATTGTTAACATATCTGTTTGTTTATGTGTGACAATTTTGCTCCATTTTACATACAATCTTCCACATCAGAGTTGTGGCTAAAGCCTCTCTGTGCATCTATCCCAGCGTGAACGTCATTGCCCGGGGCTTGATTTTATAAAACCCATCCCCCGCATCCAGTTCCACTTTGTTCATGACAAACATAATCTCAAACATACTGATTTTCAAAGGAATAGCATGAAGAACACATGACTGGTGGCAGTTCAAAAGATATTTTAAAGAATAAAAGAAGCTTGAGTATCATACACAAAGAACGGGGTTCATACATTATAAAAGTTGCACTTTTATGGCTTAAGCTATGCTGACATATTGCATAACTGAACACAAACTCTGTATCTAATACATTATTTTCCCCTAGCTTTACAGATGGTGGAGTTTAGTATAAATCTGTTTCTATTATTCGTGTGCAAGCCATAAGAAATTTGTAAACTGCGCATTTCCCTGAAGAACTGAAACAGATTAAGCAAACTATTAATTTTGAGAAATGCTACCCATTTCAGTGAGCTTCAAGCAAGGCCTGCAACCTGGTGCATAATTTGTCACAGTAAATTTCATGACAGAAGCATGTAACCTGTTGATGTTGCATGGCAATCTCATGGAAAGCCCCAAACGTCTTCTCCATACACTGTAGCATGCCAAGCACATGTGGTCACATCACGTTTGACTCAGTAGCCTGCTCAGTTACCAGGGGGTCCAATTCTGATCGAGATGGAGATAACGGCACTTCCCCTTTAGTGAAAATCTAAGATTGTTTTTAGTCAGAGAGCAGAAATCAAGTTCTACGATCATTTTAACAAGTAATGCTGTCCTGCTCAAACAATGTATTCTCCTATCCCTGATAAAAAACATTTCCCTAAACCAAACCAAACAGTGACAGAAAGAAAAACTAGCAACATCCACAAAAAAAGTCAAAGTATGAAGAAATTAAACATTTATAATGAGGGATCAAATCAAGTGAAAGACCAATATTACAATTGTAATCACAATCACCACTTTATTTTTATTTCGTAACTGTATCTATGAAGACGAAGAAAGCACTGCATTTGTGATCCTTCATTAGCTGCCTGTAGGACTAGCCTGGTCCCTGTCCTACGATATCCACTCTCTCTAGTTTTGAACTGATTGGTTGCCTTTATTCATGTCTGAAAGCCAAACAACTGACCAATTAGAAAATATATTTCAGGGAATGGATAATGTATCTCTCACCTGATACAATGCTGGGATGGGCTCCAGCTTACCCCGCGACCCGTCATGGATAATGAAAATATAATCTGATTAGCCAATGATGAGCTTGTTCAACATCTGCATATGAACTAAATTTTCCTGCCCGGGGAGGTCTAAAGGAAAAAAATTGTTAATGCGAACCGTATCAGTCTCTCAGACACTGTTTCTCATAAAACACCAATGCTCTAAAAATCCAATAGTCCAGCTTTCCATCAGAGGATTTGACCAGAAGTTCCTCTTTAAATCATGGTAGCCAAAATCACTGGCAACTCTGCCTCCCTGACATTTCTAGAAATCTGTCAATGCACCAAATATTACAACCCACATCTGTGCCACCTCCTGCTTCTAATATTCTCTATATGCTATGTCTTGGTTAAGGATTTTATTTGATTTGACAGTAACTTCTACAGCAGCTGTGTCTGTGTTTCTGCCTTGTTCTGGTTAACACAGCAGCGCTGCAGGACCTCTGTGACAGCCTGGAGGTGTGGAGGAGACCAGTAGGGCTAAGGCGTTGCTGCAACTGGCTGAGAGGCCTCTTGTCTGGGCCATACTTCCACACCAGACTCCCTTATACCCCTTGAGCTCAAACATATACCCTCACATAAATACACGCACACATTCAAAGTACTTGCATACCATGTGTCTGTGCACACACTAGCCTCTTACCCTGCAGCTATGGGCCCCTAAACCTACAGGTAACTATGAGCATGGTGCAAACACCAGCTGGTTTCAATGTATAAAGAGCGCCAGGGTCAGTCTTAACAGGATTTTTATGTCTTCTTACATCTTTAATAAACACTTTTTTTTTATTTTCACTTTATGAATTTGCTATATAATTCAATAGATTCAATTAATTTAATTGAATATCTTGGCAAAAATATAGAAATGGACTGTGGTTGTAGTTTTTTTAAATTTAATGGTCAGTTTTGATGCGTAATTTTATAGAGAATTATCATCTGATCCTCTTGTTTTTTCTTCTACTTTATGCATTCTAAAATCCTTTACACTGCGGCCTTACTGTGAATTATTGTCACATATTGTTTTAGCCCAGCATGCAGCATGCTTTCCATGCCAAAAACAAAGATAAATCCACTATACATTACCTGTTCAATAACAATGAGAGACACAATTATCTGTTTACAACAGATTATATTTGAGAAATTATTTCAATCAGTCTCTCACTGTCTCACTGATGCATTTATAAATGGACCATTTCAGACACTTTCATTACCTGGGCATTAATAAAATGTTCATGACCTGTCAAACACTTGGGTGGATATTAATCTTACATCCAATTAAGTGTTGTTTTTTTTTTACTTTTTATTTGAACCTTTTGTTAATTATCTTTACAATAGTTTTATAAATTCAATCTTGAAAGGTGTACACATGATTTCCAACAGTCTATCCAGCTGAGTGACCTTAGTGAGCCACTAACGATTACTCAGACACCTTCTGATGGCTTTTTTTAAAAAAAACTTGGAAACTTTTGGAGACATTTCATGTAAAAGCATCTACATCATTCTTACTTTTCTCAAGGAGCAGCTGGTGCTGCCGTGGGCCCTTCCCCCACACCAAAACATGCTAACCCATCATGTACTGCGTGCCAGCTTAGCAACTTGTCGCTATAATTAGCGAGTTTTTAGACCTCTCTTCATTTAAAATGTATTGTTTGCACCACAGTCAAATCAAATACAACTTTATTTATAAAGCACTTTTCATGCTTGGGAAACACAAAGTGCTTTACATGAAAAATCAATTCATGCATATTTAAAACAAAACGAGCCTTTACACACATTTAAAGAGACGACATAACAAAAAAAAAAACACTGTCTTTTACACAGTTGCACGCACACACATGCATTCATACACACAAAGCATACCCCCACATTCTGCACAAAAATGACTCCCTGATTTCTGTCTCTAAACTAAATGTAGTATAAAACACTAAAAGTGACAAACATCTGGCTTGATGCTGCTGTGAGGAAACAATATCATGGGAATCTTTCCACATGAGAAGCCAGTCTACCCATGTCCTACAGCAGCCGCCATCATGGCAACCACCCCGATCAGGGCAGACCTGGCTCGCACCACAGCCAGAAGGCTGCAGTGCCGGGCCCCAGTCACCCAGACAAGGGCAATCACCGCGACAACAACCCCCAAACTGAACAGGCAAAACCCCTAGCGTGGAGGTTCCCCATGAGGAAAACACTGGAGTTGAAACAAAGATTAAATAACCTTAAGAAGCAACAGGTTCTGTGGCAGACTGTTCCACAGACGAGGGCTGTAACAATGGAAAGAGGCCTCGCCGTATGTTTTGCTTCTCACCCTTGGAATAACTAAGAGACCAGCACCAGAGGACCTCAAGGTCCGCGAGGGTTTGCAATTTAAAAAGCAAGTCAGATAAATAAGAAGGCGCAAGACCATTAAAACATTTATGAACTACTGAAAGAACCTTAAAATCAATCCTGAAACACACGGGGAACCAATGCAGTAGTGATCTGCAGTGCTCTGAGTGCCGATGCTTGGTAGTGAATCAGATAAGCCTGCTCTCACTCGATGGGAGCCCAGTTTTTTTTTTCCTTTTACTGCGTGTTTAGCTCTCAGTGCTCAGTCTCAGCTCTGCCCACAGCACGGCTTTGTTTGGATTGGGCGTACCATTATGTGAAAACAGAAAGGTGGTGGGGGGTTGGATAGATAGCACTACTTTGTTTGAGACAGCAGACAGCCGTGAGGAGAGTACGTGAGTGAGTGCGTCATGTCATCAAACCGTTGTCACACAGAGGAGAAACCAGATCAGCCCATCCAAGATGAGGCGTCTTTTTTCTCTGAATGCGAACCTGCACTGAGGACATTAATGCTGCTTTCTTCAGTTTGGTTCTCGTTCTGTTTTGGGGATTTGTTTGCTGTTTTTTGTCCATTTGTGCAATATAAGATTTTTGTTGAAATAGTAAACAAAAGTGGTTTTGTATCATAATAAATGCTTAAAAGGAGGCAAATATAAGGCTTCTTGTAAAAATGCTGAACACAAATAGGTTTTCAAACACAATTGATTAACTTTTGTGAAGTTAAAGTAAATTACGGGGCTAAAAAAGATGCTAAATTAAAAGCCGTTTGGGAACCAAAAGAGCCGGCTCTTCATTGGGAGCCGAGCCAAAAGAGCCGGCTCTCTGAAAAGAGCCGAACATCCCAGCACTACAATGCAGCAATTTTAAAACTGGTTTAATGTGTTACCACCCTCTGGTCCTCGTCAGAACGCGTGCCGCCGAGTTCTGAAGAAGATGTAGGTTTGAAATGGACTTGTTGGGAAGACCAGAGAGCAGGGAATTACAGTGATCTATTCTACTAGAAATAAAAGCACGCATCAGCATCTCCGTGCTGGAAAGAGGAAGAAATGGGCACACTCTGGTGATGTTTTTAAGATGATAAAATCCTGTCTTTGTGACATTTCTGATGTGCGGAATAAAATGAGTGAGCTTCAAAATAATGCCTTTATTTTACATTGGTAATGTCTTCTTATATTTATTTGTGTACTTTTGTTGTATTGTTTGGATTGTGTTGTTATCTTTGTGGGGCTCTGACTTTTATAAAAAAAAACGAAACAAAACAAAACATTTTTTCCCCTCTACAGTGTTTAATATAGTATTGAGTATCAAGCACCATCCTTAGTATTGGTATCGAGTTTGACATTTTAGTATCGTGACAACCCTACTTAGAACACCCAATGACATTTCCATTTATGTGGGAAAAGATTATGAAGATTTTATTCGGCTATCTTTTGCTGTTTTCGTCCTCAGTGTGTGCACACAAGCAAACTCACATAGAATCAGATGAATATCCTCACTCATGTTGCATGATCTTAAATTATATTCTGAAGGGTCTTGCGTGAGATTTAGTAATAAGTGTGTGTGTCTACACAACCTTATAAAACTGGATTTGACTCGCTGCAGCCTGGTAATGTGAATGCAATAATATGATTATATGTGTTTATTTTCCTTTAAATCCTATATACCTGGTTTAGAGTCCGCCTGCAAATAAAACTATTACAACTATAGTTTGATATAATCTGTGAATTTAAGGTGAATATTTGGACCTGTAACATTTTTTAGACCTAACTTATATCACGTTAGCATCACAAATGTTTCTTTAACATTTCCAATTATAAATAATTGCAGAAACCGGTGAAATGATTTATGGCACAAGACCAAAAACAGCCACAACTCTAGCTTGTCAACAAAATCTCGAACAATTAAAACCAAAAAAGAGCTTGAACAAAAAATGAGCTATTGAATTGCTACAGAAGATTTAGTAAATAGATTGCATTTGGTGGATTAGTCATAATCCCAGTGTATGTGCACATGTATATGTGAATGTGTGTATCTCAAACTGGAAGAAAGTCCAGGCATAATTCTTATTTAAATGTTTACCAATAAGTTCTCCGTTAGCTGTTTACCGTAGTGCACAAGGTATCAACATGACTAGAACATGCAGGTTGTACATGAATATAGGTTACACTGATAAAATACTAGATTCTGCACCACTAAAAGCACTCTAAGCTCAAAGTGAGTTGGACACGTTTAGATTTCACCGGAAACTCTTCTCTTTCTGCTCTAAAGTGCACAACGTTGGGCCTCAACCACATATCCATTACATCCATGTAATGTTGCTTGTAATGATGTGTGTACGTTTCACTGCAGGCTGTTTTAATACACAAGCATTTAAATGGTTGTGAGTGCTGAGCACAGTGTTGGTCTGCATCAAAATGGGACTATAAAACACACACACACACACCTCTAATGATGAATCAGTCTATTAAATACCATACTGTTGTGAGTTTGTTTTATAGGACTTCGGGCTTGCTTGTGTGTGTACTCTCATACAGTAGCTGGCTTGTCCTTTGCCTGTAATGTTTACAGCTCTGCAGTAATCACCGAGAATTATGTTAATTGCACACTATTAAGCTCATAAAAAAACACAACTCACACACTTTCTCTTTATAAGTCTTTGCAACAGTGAAAAATAGCTGAAAAATCCAAAACCTGTGAGGGGAAGAAAAGAAATAAAGAAATGAAAGAATTTGGAGCTTTAATTGAAGAGCCTATCATGAGTTATTTGTATTTTTTCAGGAAGAGGGTCAGAATGATGAACATCACCTGCTGCAGCAGCTCACCTTTGAGCCTGATTTCTCCACTAGAGGGAGCTGTACAGCTTTCAGGATTATATGAGAAAATCAGGCCTTTTTTTTAAACTATTTAAATTGTAACTAATATGAAGTGGACAGGATGTTAATCATTTAAGCTAAAGGAGGATTTATTCAGCTAATTATTCTGTGTCTTTAAACCCATATTACATAACTTTTTCCATTCCTCATACAGACAAGGGAGATTAGTGCAAATTTTAAACACATGGAAGAAGTTTCAACAGCTTCCAAAGTCAAAATTGCTTTTGTTGCTTTAATGTAGAAGGCCCATCGGCTGTCATCACTCGTCTAAGTTAAACCCAAACTAATTGACTATATTTTGTTAAATGCCATAAACTAGTTAGGGTTAGGATTACAGTCTTGTCTGCTGCCTTGAGCTCAACTACACCTTTACTAACAGCACTGTTATGTTCTGAAAGTTCTCACAGAAACGGGCTTGAACAAGATACTGTCATGATCTGATGACATATAAGGCTTTAAGAAGATAAAAACAATTAATAATGTGAGGGGGTTAAAGTTTAAAAGGGAGATAGGGATTAGTGAATTGATGTCTTAGTAAAGAATAAGAAATGTTTGTTTTGTCATGGAAACACAGTGGATCACTTTGCAAAGTTGGATCAATGTCACCACATTACACATTTCTTACACCTGCATTGTAACTAAATCAAACCATAACACCTATTGCTTCCAGAATTGGGAAAAAAATGGGATAGTTGGAATTAATCAAATAAATTCTTTGTGATTTTGAGAAAATGATGCAATCAGGATTTATTCTGCTGCATCTCATGCATTTCCATGTTATGCAACTCAAGGCCTTTCAAGTCAGGACGGATGCAACGTCATTGTATGGTTCTTATGGCAAAGAAGATTTGTTTTATTATGGATGCAACCCACATACTAAACTCTGCTGCTCATCCCACAAATGTGTTCTTCTTTCCATTGAGGCATCATTTAAAAGAGAAATAAACAGGCTTTCCAAAGGTATCAGGCCTACTGTTTTGGAGCATTGTTACAAACAAAGAAATCATTCAACATGTACAAAAATTTACTTACTTTTTATGTTACAGAAGATACACCTGATTAAGATGATGACTGCAAAAAAACAAACAAACAACAAAAAAACCTAGGTCCAATACTTCAGATACTTTCTTTTTGTTTTCACATGCCACTTCTCCAGAACATCTCTAAAAAATGTCATGACTGCAGTGCATGTGTCAAAATGGCTACAGAGGAATTTGCCCTCTGGACTGGAAGCATACAGCATTTGATCTCAGATCTTTGACCTCCTCTATCTGCTGATTTAACTGTTAAAATCTGTAACTGTTTGCTACTCCAGACTACTGTTCTAAACTAAAAGAGTTGCTATCTTCAACAGCCCCCGTCTGTCAGTTTTCAGTAAAAGTGGGTAGACACAGACCCGGTGACGGAGGTCTGAGCTGTAGAGGAGCCAGTGTTACAGGATTACAGCCAGATAAGGTCTACAGAGTGGGTGTAATGATGGGGCATTACACTGCTGATAGCACTGACAAGTGTGAACAGGAGGAGGAGGAGGGGAAAACATGAAAAAAAAGTCCAACCACTGGTGAAATGGGGGTGGGGGTCTTGGTTGTCAGGTAATATAGCAGTAATTGCTTGGGTATTGATGGTAGTGGAGCCTATCGCAGCAGCTACAAGGACTTGTTGCACCTTGCAGTTGTGAACTTTGGCTGTGCACAAGCTTAGAAATTTCCCTACCTCATGTGGTTTTAATACACTAAGAGCTTGATGACAACAATATCTGCATTTTTAGAATAAATTCACATGTAATAATGTTACTTATAAGAGTTGCAAAAAGCTTCTTGTACTAACACAGATGGGTGTGCAAGAGAAATATGTAAAGATTAGAGATTACTTTCACCCCACTGAAGAAAGGGAGATTCATTTTCTAATGTCTCCTTTTCTCCACCGCTTTCTATATTTGTCCTGTCACACACTCAAACCATCAAGCCAAGAAAAAAAAGAAAATCTACAAATACATTACAGTTGCATAGAAAAGGAGCAGGTGTCCGTACACTCGGCAGATTCTGTGTGAATGTTTGTTCTATAGCCTTGACTATCAATCAAGTAAAGTATTTATGAGGTTAAATTGAAGGAAAGGACTTAAGATGGTTAATATAAGAACAGTTCTGCACACATACACACACTTTCTTGTACACATTCGCACAAACACTCAAGTATTGATCAAAATAACAATTGATTTACACATTACCATTTATTATTTGAACCTAGAAAGAAATGATTTTTTTTCTTACATGAGGCAGAAAGTACTTAAAGACTTTTAAAGATACGTTACCTCCTGTCCCCTCTTTTTCCTCTTTTGGAAAACCGAACCTTCTCACTCTCTTTATCAGTGAAAGTCCATCCGTCCATCTTCCCTGGAGACTGAATGAGCCAGAAGAAAAAGGATGAGGCAGACAAGTGGAGCTTTGTCGTTCCTTGTTCTCCAGATGTCTCTTTCAGTGCTGTTTTCTAATTTGATGTACGAGTTGTTTTTTTGTGCTTTCATCAGTATGTGCAGCTATGTACTTTTACTGTTTGTGTGCATTCATTTACACTCCACACATTCCCTCTTACTAACCAGATCCCTGGCTCAGATGGCCAGAGAGGCCCACCTTGCTGGCTGGCATGTCCCAGGAGAGGTGCTCTGATCGGGGCAAAGGGAGAGAAGAACGGTGTGGGAGGGGTGTAGGTAAGAATTTAGTTTCCCACTCAGCAGAAAGTAAGGGGGAGGAAGGTGAAGAAGAGGACAGGGTGGTGAAGGAGATCATTATTTTAAATTTTTGACAACATCTTTGAAAATAGCTTTCTTTAAATCTCTAAATTTAATGTAGACAATTATCCAATCAACAAGTCAAACCTTCAGTTTAGCCTTTTGTACTCATTAAAAAAAAAGTTATAATTTATTTTTATTGAACATAACTTTATTGAACGTATGTACAGATACAATAAAGGGACATGAATATTTCAATTGTTTGTTGAGACTAAAAGAACACAGATTGAGCTAAAATCAAGGAAATGATAATTTTAAAAATCTTTTCCAACAGTGTGAATAGTTTACAGACTGACTCATTCTCCACTCTCTTCAAAGACCTCATAAATAAACTTAAATCAGTTCTCCAATAATTGAAATTTGGTTTACATCTAAAAAATCTACACTTGTGACTAAAATATTTTCCCAATAAAGTAAAATGATTATTTATAAGGCATTTTCCCAACAAGAAAAACAGAAAATGCTATAAAATTATTACTGCCATACGTAGAAAAGGTGAGCAATGATTAAAAGGGCGATGTATAGGAAACTATGTGGTTATTGATGATCATGTGAATTGCATAATTAAAAAACATCCAACAGCACATTAATCAAAGAAGCAAAACTATGAGGAGACAATATTAGTTCAGCAAAAGAACAGAAAACTAGAAAAAGACAGAATATATTATACTTATGACTGAATTCAGGATGGTTGCCATCTCCAACCTCATTACAACTGTATAGATCCTTCCAGCGAAAGATTATTATTATTTATCATTATCTATTGTGTATTAATAATTGTGCCCTTTGCTTTGTATTAAAAAAACAGTGTCAAGTTACAAAGGTTGTTCACCTTTAATCCACACTGCGGCTATAGATACGGCTAACGTCACTGAAGACACCACAGCACAAAAGAAAGGGCAGCAAATCAGAGTTATAACAATAAAGATAAGCTCATTTCTTTGGAATTGTTAAAAAAATTAAGTTCATTAAGCTATGAATTTGTAATAAATGAAAATAAATAAAAAAGGTTTCAGTAAAGTACCTGTTTCCTATATTTGAGAAAAGATTGATACCCTTTGCTGGAGCTCTAAGGACCTCATCTTAAAGAATCTTATTGAACATCATGAAAATGGGAAATTTTATAATACAATATTGTTGTTTTAATAATGCTACTAAAAAAAATCCAGAGGGGCTTAGTTAGTCACATTTTGATATAAAAAAATCCACATTTTTATATGTATTTATAAATATTAAATAAAAATTTTTAAAACTTAATCTCTTTCTGACTATTAGTTTATGTCATTTCTGATTAGTAATGTTAGCAATACTTTTAGTCCCTTAAAGGAAAATCACATAATTGTAGCGTGAGTATCAATATCTTTATTGCAAAGGTAATATAAATAAAACTAATAAACATAAACACTTGAGAAAAAAAACATCTAAATGACCATTAAATTACAAATAAGTCATTTAAAAAGAAAAAGGATTAAAAAAAAATTATTTTTAGAATAAAAAAATATGAAGTTAGTTAAACTAAAACAATCTAGTGCTTAAAGACCTGCATTAAACCACAAAAATATTAAAAACTCCAATAAAAACTAAATCGTGACCTGAAAGACATTGAAGGAATACCTGAACTGGTTTCCACATGTAATTATTTTTTAAGTATTATATTCAGAAGTGAACGCGGGAACCTGCAAAAGTTGATGCTTAACTGGAAATAAAAAAACAGTGGCTCATAATTGCAAACCTGGTACGGCTGCCTGTCATTTCTCTAATGACTCTCTTAGTTTGAATGCAAGTGTCTGTGTGCCATCACCCCTCGCGGCCGGTTTTTAAATAATTTAATCCAGATAAAAGCTCCGGATTTTGGAATCCCATTTTTCAGGACGGTGGATTGTGTAATCCGGCTTACTTTTACCCTGGTTGTTCAAAGCAAAATAGAATTGGATCACCCTGATCCAAAATCCCGTTTTTCAGGATCACCAAATCCGGATTTTCAGACTGCCACACATACAGACATTTACAAATATATGCTGAGGCCACCCACTTTCTGTTTTCCCGGCAATTCCCTCTAAGTTAAATATAAGATCAAACACTGTAACTACAGGCCAGAATTATTGTGAAAGCTACCTTTTTTCTTCTTCTTTCTTTCTTTATTTATTTTATCTAGGCTGTTAGTGGTGTCGCTTGTAAAACATCTTTACAACTATTTGGTGGAACCCCATGAAATTATTACCACTTTTGGAGCCCAGAGAGTGAATGCTAATGGTTGTTCATCTTGTAGCACAAACAGATAAATATTCAGTTTTCAGTTATTACTAAAGTAAAACAGAAACCCCAAAACTGGATAAACCTGGTGTTGCTCCATTGTTTACTTGTGGTAGACAGGCCGTTTTTAGGCCTGGCCAATCAATGAGCTGGATTTTCTTCTTTTTTCTTGTTGGTCAGTGGTCATCTCAGGGAATACTGCCCTTTGCAA
This sequence comes from Rhadinocentrus ornatus, assembly GCA_037177495.1. Taxonomy (NCBI): domain Eukaryota; kingdom Metazoa; phylum Chordata; class Actinopteri; order Atheriniformes; family Melanotaeniidae; genus Rhadinocentrus; species Rhadinocentrus ornatus. The sequence continues at coordinate 5,219,973 of JBAMHW010000005.1, forward strand.
GCATGTGTTTTAACTGCGTGATGTTGTCCAGGACAGAGGTCCCCAACCCTGGTTGGTCCTCATGGCCCACTATCCTGCAGGTCTTAGATGTCTCCCTGCTCAACACACCTGATTCAAATTAAACAGCTCCCTGACAAGCTCTGCACTGGTCTGCTAATGAGCCATCAATTTGAATCAGGTGTGTTGCAGCAGGGAGACATCTACGACCTGCAGGATAGTGGGCCTTAAGGACCAGGGTTGGGGATCTCTGGTACAGAAGACTTGGTCCACTTAAGAAAAGTACGGTGTGAAAGCCAAAACCAAGCAAAGGTCCTTGGAGTGCCCCGAACTATACTGGTGTGAGCGCCTGGTCCACTTCCTGCATTTAAGTTGCTTAAAGTGAACTCATATCTACATTTTTTGGACCAGAGATTGGATCATTTTATTTGTGCATTCACACCTCCCTCCCAAAAAATAGACTTTCTAAGAAAATGCACTAAAGCTTCGTTAAGAAGGGCTGGTGTAAAACCACCTAAACAGCCTACATGCTTAATTTTGAGGTGGTGGCAAAATTACCACCAATGATTTGTAGTTAAACATTAATTTCTATATATTACTGCAGAATTTTAAGTCTCCATGCCTCCTTTAATGAGGGTCTTAAGCAAGTCAAACAAACGCAGCGTGGAATAATGGAGTACTAAATTTATTTTAATGTATCACCAACCAAAAAGGTCACAAA
>JBAMHW010000005.1:5220790-5232651 GCA_037177495.1 Rhadinocentrus ornatus
AAAAAAAGCCATTTTCTGTTCATGTAGAAATATATTAGCACATGAGATGACATTTAAAAACGAACTGCTCTATATATACACACGGATGCAAAGTTGACTACCAACTACGAGATGCAACCTGTGGCCAAAACACGGAAGTCTGAAGATAGCATTTCCTCTAGAACAGGTTTATACTTTGTCCTTGTAGAAAGAATTAAACAGATTTTTTTTCTGATTTACACCACAGCTCCTTGTTTTTATTTGCATGATTTCTGTATTGTAGACAGTGGAGAATGCATGTTGGGAAATGTGTCTCCTCAGCCACGGTGAAATCAGACAAGAACATACTTTTCTTTTAAAACTTTCTCAGGGAGGTGAAGATGGAGACACTCGTGCTGAATTTCATGTCTTTCACTGAGAAGCACCTGAACAAGCTAACTTTACCATCATTGTATTAATTTCTCAGTCGTCATCTCGAGATGGATCCAATATTTTTTGTAGGTTTTTATTGATGGTAACAGGAGTTTTTATTTATTTTTTTCAAAATAAATTTATTTATGGACAAGAAGTTGTGGTTTAAAAATGTGATGTCAATTTACAGCTAAATAAAGATGTTACATGATGTTTAAATGCCATGAAGTGCGACTGAAGTGAGTGGATTTCATGGATGCTGCAGGTTTGATTCCTGGATCAGATGTGCTGTGTACCATGGAAATAAATTGTGTTTCTTTGCAATTTGCTGATGGCAATGTTTCCAATTTAAAATTTAATTTAAAAATTATTAACCATTCAGCCAAAGTCCAAATAATCAATAAGCTTGAGAAAATGGAGAAGGAATACTTTATTCTTTAATGAAGAAGACGCTGACCAAGTACCACTCCTCATCCCTGAGTCTTCTACATACAGTAGGTTGGATACAGACCACCCATTGAAAATAAAGTTCAGATTGGCTAACTTAGGGTTATTAAAACAACTGAATAATTATTTTGTGTAAAACTTGAATGTCACTGTGTTGATATGTTGCTTGGTAATCATTTTGAATTTCAGTTGGCTAGATTAATATAAGGTCATGCTTACATCCTACAATCTCATAAATTTTCTCATAAATCTGTTTCTTTGAGTGGGAAACTGTTGGTTATAAAAGATTCTGATGACCATTAACTCATGACCAAATCTCACAGCTTTTTATGTTTGCTTTTGTTCTCTCACTTTGGTTCTGGTGAAACTGGTGTGAATGTAGGCCAGTTAGCTAGAAAGCATCAAGGTTCTGAGACTTCCGATTGGAACCAGAACCAGAATGGTGTCTCTCTGAAAGACTCTAAAAGATATAATGATGCAAACTTCATAAGGTAAATAGTTTAAAAAATGTTTTTTTTCTTAAATGTCAAGCATATACAGCCACGGTACACAGTAGGTCTCACAGCTGGTACTCCCCAACAGGAACAACTTGTGCATGGATACAGACAAAGATTCGAGGGGAATTTATTTGCAATTCTAAAATTCTGCATCCATGAGGCTCTTTGTGTGCAGCTGAGGTGAAAAGTTCTTTACAAACCCCAATGTAAGCATTGGCATAACAAAAGGAAAACTCAGCGTTGCAGCTCAGAAACTAAAAAAGGTAATGGAGGACAGGTGGAACCCAAAAAACAATTTGGGAAATTAAAAGCAGTGTAAAGCTGCACACTTAAAAAATGGAAAGGGAAAACCATCAGAAAATGTTTCCTCTTTGTGCATCGATGGGTGCATGTGGGTAATTCCTGCATGTATTTCCCACATATTTCACCACATCTTCCAGTATCTTTCTTTGCTTTTCTTCTTCTCTCATTCTCGTACTTGTTGCATCAGTCAAGCCAACCTCCCTCTGAACCCTTAGCAGCCTATTTCCCACACACACACACACTGCTACCTGAGGGGATGTGTGTGTGTGTGTTTGAGTGGACATCCTGCCGAAAGAGCTAAAGAGCCTGAATGACCTCGGCTTGTGAAACTGAATGAATGGATGGGCGGAAAATGGCACAGAAAAGGAAGGGATGATAGGCGTCAGTGGTCTGAGAAACACATCTGTCTCTGACACTCACATACACACGCACAAACACACTCACAAACACACACTTGGTCTCCAGCCTCAATTGAGCTTTAACAGATAAACCTGCTCTTTCCCTTATCTGGTAAAAAGAGGAGGAAAAAGAAGAAGGGATTGTCTTACATTGAGGAGACAGTTTTTATCTCCTAACCGCCGCTCTCTAAGCCCCTCTCCTCCTTATGTCTCCTCCTATCTTTCCCTCTTTCTCCCAGCATTGTTCTTGGGCTCTCTGGTTACTGTTAAAAGGGCACAGGAAAGGACAGAGAGAAAAGGAGGGAAGGGAACCATGAAGGAGGACAAAGAGACCACTTAAAATGCCCAAAAGAAGGTTCTGTGTGGAAGTGTGTTTAAGTCCCCCCTCGTCCTCCTGCCTCTTTTTCCATCATGCTCTTCTGTCTCTCACAAAACTCATCCTTAGTTCATCTTTTGTGCCTTTCTGGTCACTTCCAGTCTTTTGCAGGGTTTTGCTAATTTATTAATTCTGTTATTTGTTTTAAAATGCTTTTTTCTTACATATAATGTAAGGCAGGGGGTGTGGGGGGTCCAGAATTTTTGCTTCTGGACTGTAGTATCAGGACCTTCATTTTTCCCTATTTGTACTATTATGAGAGTTAGTGGGATGCGGATCAATAAAATATTAATATCTGCAATACCAGGTATTTTTATAAGGGATGGAGCGATATGAAAATTTTGGCCGATACGATATCTGTATTAACATTGTTGTTATTGCCGAAAACCGATATTTACCAATGTCGACATATGTATTTTGTTTCAAAAGGTTGAAGACTATCAAATTCTGTACCAAGTAAAAATGATGCAAACATTAGCGTTAGCTTCCTGCCATTGTTTATGAACTTCTGGATGGTAGTTTTAGATGACAGATCAAATTTGTGGTGTTGAATGATTTGACAAGGTATCTGACATTACTTCAACCTTGCAAATATTGCATACCGCTTTTTGAGTATCTTCTTCTGACACCATGAAAAATTACCACACCACTAACATTGCTTCTAGCTTCAGTTACATCCCACAATGCAGTGCTGCATTGCTGTCACATGTCCAAACATGGACACATGGCCAAACCCCTCTCTTCCTCCTGACACACATACACAAACAGCAATTAGATGAAAATAAATATCGGCTGTTAAGATCGGCCCAATTTTGCTCATCGGACCGATATGTAAAAAAATTGCTAACATGGGCCGATACCGATATTAATGCTGATGTATCGTGTATCCCTAATTTTTTATTCTAGTATCGATTTTCATTTTTGGTGAGGGTTGAACTTCGCCAAGGCTGCACTTTATCACAGATTCTGTCCATCACTTTTATGGACATAATTTCTAGGTTGGGATGAGAACCAGCATGTCCAAATCCAAAACCATAGTCCTCAACCGGAAAAGGATGGAGTGTCCTCTCCGGGTCATCCTCTCAGGTGTGGGAAAAATGGAAAGGGAGATCGACAGGCGGATCAGTGAAGCATCCGCAGTGATGTGGACTCTGTATCTGTCTGTTGAGGTGAAGAAGGAGCTGAGCCAAAAGAAGAATTACCAGTCTAGCTACGTTCTTACCCTCACCATGTTGTCACGAGCTGTGGGTTGTGACCCAAAGAACAAGACTGTGAATGCAAGCAGCCAAAATAAGTTTTCTCTGCAGGCTTGCACTCTCTGGTAGGTATAGGGAGAGAAGCTTGGTTATCTGGGAGGGGATCAGAGTAGAGTCACAGTTCCCCAGCATTGAGAGAAGCCAGATGAGGTAGCTTGGGCATCTGATTATGATTCCTCCTGGACGCCACCCTGGTGTGGTGTTCCGGGCACGTCCCACCAAAGGCTCCTGGAAGAATGACTTCTTTCCACTGGCCTGGGAATGCCTCGGGATCCCTCCAGACGAGCTGGAAAAAGTGGCCAGAGAGTGGGAAGTCTCGGGTTTCTCTACATAGCCTGCTGCCCCCACATATCGACCCCAGATAAGCAGAAGAGAATGGATGGATGGATTTATCTTTCGGTGCAACTTATTGAGTCATGATTAAATAACAATGCTTCTGTTTTACATGATCTTACTTTCAGCATCAACATGAGCTGTAGCCCAAAGGATGGATGGACATTTGCAAGCACTCAAATGTATCTAAAAGTTGTTTCATTGATGTTAAAGTGGGGTTTGCTGTTAATTATGGCACCTATAGACCCAAATTTTAAGCAGTGAAATGTTTTCTCCTTTATAAATTGGCTGGAAACACTCCAGCTTTGTTGTCTGTCCATACGTTTTCATTCCAGCTAATGTGTTTCATTCAGACCAAGACATGTTTGTGTGTGTGCTTTTAAAAAAAAAATCCATTCATGTGAGTTTTGGTGTGTGTAGCAAAGGTCCCCTACCATGTACAGTAAAGGCAGCTCCCACAGCCCACTAATGATCCCCTTAAGGCTAAATGGTGCCAGTTAACACGAACACATGTCTGAGGTCACACACACACAAACACTAAACGTCTTCAGGGGCACCGGAACACCAAATCCTGCTAATACACATTCCAGCGTACAGCAACTTTCAAAACGGGTCAAAGGTTGTAGCCGTTTGCACCTTGTATAGAATTTTACAGCCACACACACTTTTTTCTTTGTTAATCTCTCTTTTCTATATTTTCTCACCTTTTTATTTTTCTGATTTTACACAACCGCCCTGTCTCTCTGTGCCGACACACACATACCTGTAAGGTCTGTTTTAATAGGAGTGTGTGTTGTCAGTAGTGTGTCCAGGGCCAGTGTTTTACTGTTCTGTTCCCATGGCTTTACCATCACAGAGCAGAGCCGCAGGCCAAATCCAGTGGCTGCCGTGCCATGCAGTGCCATGGAAAATCACTCCACTGCTTCATCTGAGCTCAAAACAAGGAGCTCCTAGTGCCCAGGATGAGTTTATGTAATCACACCTGTGTTATAAAGTTATTTTCGGAGGACAAATCGGAAAAGATAAGAAAAGCTACCTTATTTTTTTAAAGTTTGTGGCCTTTGGAAGCTTCTTGTTGAGTCAAGCTGTGAAATAGATCTCAGCTGCTTGCTACTTATCAACAAGATCTAACCCCCTCCAGTTATACCATGCTTCTGGTATTTCTTGCTTAGGATCTAACTCTGATAATTGCTGCTTGAATTCCCAGGAAACTCCTTCAAACATGAAACCTGACTGTATGAGCACATGCTCAGCTCACTTCCTTTGGCATGAATGTTTTTTACCAGGATGTTCTGAGCAAGTTGCCTCTTAAAAGCAAGCCCAGTCAAAGAGGTTACTGCAGAACCATATGGTGGGCCGAAACTATATGAAATTCACAGATCAATGCTACTGGGTAGAATTACAAAGAAGGCATTGCTATGGATTATCAAAGCCCTGGAAGATGTTGTAACATTCCCACTGTGATCAATAAAATGATTCATAATGCTGCTCATGGAGCCGCTTTTATGATTCATTCTCTTTATTTTTATCCTTGGAATTTTTGCTTTATTGGTCTGTTTATCCTGAAAGTGGCAGGAGGTAAAAACACATGACCAAATATAGAGATCCATCTATAATTGCTTCATTGTAGACAGCTGATGTCACAGGTATTCGTTATGCAAATTGCTTGCAGTTGCACAGATGCTGGCATTTATTCAGAGTTGTGGTATTCTCTGCGATCTCCAACAAATTTTAAAAGTTCATTTCTGTGTTTTACCACTTCTGAATTTGAAAAGGTAAAAAATATTCAACTTTTAAAGCAGCACTACAACATTTTGGTAGATTTTCACACAGCCTTCATCCCCTAACAAAGGCTAATTTAGACTTCAAATTAGCCACTTTTGAGTGGATATGTACCGGTGAGAATCATTAACTTCCCTATTCTCCTCGTGGGCACAAATGATAAACAAACACAAGACATATGGTATTTGTGACAGAAAGCCGATCACACTGACGGCTGGTGTCATGATTCAGGACAACAGGAGATAGAGGAGATGGAGGTGGAGGTAGCAGACATGGAGGTGGAGGAAGCAGCAGTAGAGGTGTAAGACCCTGCAACTGTCAAACCTAATGTAGTATTGGTTGAAGGCATTGACTTTGTCTACATAACCTTCCACAGAATGAAAGTTCCCCAGTTTGTTCTTCATGCCCCTCCACACCTTCCTGGTGTCTTTTTTCTCCATCTTTCTTTCCACCTTTCTCTCCACCTTAGAGTGCCTTAGTCTTTTTAAGTGCTAGTTGCACCCTCTTCTCCTTTTCCTTATCCCTGTCCTGGAGTGCCACCTTCTCCTGGTTTAGGAGGCCAGTTTTTGTTAGGATAGCACTGTACAATCCCAACCAGAATTACAGTTACCCTACATAGATTGATGTAGTCGTTGATAGTGTAATCTATACTATCTGTATAAATTTCCTGCTCCCCCAGTGGTGCAATCCAGTCTGTGCAATCAAAGCAGTCTCCCAGCTTCTGGTGATCACTTCCTGAAAGATCTGGTGGTATCAGAATACTGCTGTACATGAGGATTGTATGTCAGATAGATGTTGTTCTAATATTTGATACTAAGAAAAGTACATACTGGAAAATGATTAATTAAATAAAATTTATTAATTTTTATGCTGAAAATAAGTTATTACTTCACATCCACCCAATTATGATTGAACATAAAACTGTTGGGCTTCTTAGAATTAGAATTACATTAGAATATCAATAAAATATTAGTTGTTTTTTTTTCCTGTAATTCACTTTATGGAGCAATTTACCCAAGAGGTCCTGCACCAGTGGGGTTTCCTGAACAATATCCCAGCAACGAAAGAAGGTTTGTACATTTCATCAGCACAGTTAAAATGCATTATCTTGCTAGCTTTGTATCTGGGTACTTGTTTTAACCTTATTATTGATAAAAGCTACAACTGATATTGGTTAATTAAGGTTCAAATATGAATAACAGTAAATTTACCTGATCAGGGGGATTGTCAAAAGGACAAAAGGTCAAAAAACTTGCTTGAATGCAACATTGCCGTTAATTTACCAGCTTTACCAGTATAATCCTGCTTTGACAAAGCAGCCACATTTCCCTTCAAACCAGAATAATTTATCCAGTTCTGGGCCAGCCATGTTGACCAGATTTTTCTAAAACATTGTTCAAAGTACAACAAGAACAATGTAACATTTATGATCTAAGTGTACGTGCTCAGAAAAGCAAGTTTTATAATCAAAAACAATAGTGAAGGCTTTCTTTGCTGCAAATGTCTCTCTCACTGAGCACTCAATGTAGAAATGGAAAACAATATTGAATCTCTATGTTTCAAACAGATGTGGTGACTCTGGTTTCGTCATATTTTATATCAAACCATTGCCTGGACCTTGCGTGAGGTATAAAACTCTTTTACGACAATGTCACTGGCTACATTTCAGGCCAGCAAGTTAAAAACGTATCGGTCTTTTGCTGTAAGCCCAAGCACCGTGTCTGTAACATCATTTTAAAATAGCTCAATCTTTATTTTTTTCACACCACAAATATTATTAGTATTAATCTCACAGATGTTTGCTCTTTCATCGTCAAGGTGGAAAATCTTTCATATCAAACCCTTGGAACTTGGCTTTAACTTTGCAGGTTAATCACCAAGGCCTGGCATGTGCTTTTAAACAATCAATAAAAAAATGATTAGGATCATTTCAGCCCAACCTGCCAAAGCTCTGATGTCTTGAGTGGAAAAAATGAAATTCATTAAAAGCCACAGGCTACTATATTGCTGTTAAACAGTGGCTCTAAGAGATAAAAAGTGTTTCTTTTTCTTTCAAATCAAAGAGGAATTTAATATTCAGCCAGTATAATTTAGTTTTAGTTTTAAAGAGGACATAAAAATGTCATTTTTTCCAAACCAATGGACCCAGTTTTGATGGTCTATAACCCTCATAATGCATTTTATTAACCTTTTGATTTACTAGTCCATCTTTGTTCCAATCCTTACCTATGCTCACAAGATTAGAGTAGTGACCAAAATAAATAAATAAGATCCTAGATCACAGAAGCTAGGGATGCACTGATACAGATACCATTGTTGGGTATCAGCATTATACTATATGCTTGTACTCGTACTGTGTGTCTATTTAAGTGTTCCAATGCTGCAGAACCCAATACCAATATGAAAAAAACTAGGGCTGTCAAAAGATGCTAATGAATGCTAAAAAAAATGCTAATGCAAATTTTATTTAACCCATAAACATTCAAGTTTTTACTTATACCACATTAAAGATCTGAATGTTGCATTATCTCTGTGAGAGAAGCTAGTGTTGGGCATGTTGGTGCTTTGTTACAGCAGTGAACCGAATCCACCAGAAACCACTTTATCTCCCTTATTTATGAAGATTCAGACAGTTTTTAAGCCTTACATTTTAAGTTTTCATCGTTGGTTGTCCAGAAACAAAGTTATTACTGAATAATTGATAGTTTTTAAATTGAAATTGCAAATTAAAACGTGATCAGCTAATTGCAAAGAGAGCGATTATTTGACGGTATACGGTGCCTGATCCAGTCGTCTTCTTGTGGGACAGTAGAGTCCTCTATTTGAGAGTTAAAAAATGTGTCTGGTTGTGATTCTGCTCTATCTGAGCCTCAAACATATTTACGTCGGATTTATGTTGCGTTTCGTTTCCCACACTCGCTCATTATTATCGACTCTCTCACAGCTAATGAGAGGGAGATGAGGCAGCTGCAGCACAGAGAGGACAGCCGAACTGCGTGTTACTGAGTGGAGTCACTCTAAATGTTCATAGAGTTCAGATACTCAGCACAACACGAGTATTTCCATCCCCCGGGGAGAGTTGGGGGTAAAAAAAAAGATTTCTGTTTGATTTTCAGGTGGTTGAAGCTTCATATTTTCCGCTTTGCGTTCTCTGCTAGTTGGAACGTGCATACCTGCACGTGCACCCACATGTCTGTGTGTGTGGCATTCAGGTGAAACTCCACTGTGTCCAGTACAGAAATCATGTAGAGAAAAACGAGGAGCTGTGGTGTAAATATAATAATATTAGGACTGTTTTTACTACAAGGACAAAGTATAAACTAGAGGAAATGTGACCTTCAGGCTTCAGCGTTTTGGCCACAGGTTGCATATTGTAGTTGGTAAGTGACGCCGATCATGTCTCAACTCTAAACCTTTGTGTTAGGATATCAAGCAATTTGTATTTACATGTCATGTAAGAATCCTTCATCTCATGTTAGAAATATATTTTTGGGTTTGACCCCTTTTACCTTCAGAACTACCATAATTCTTGGTGTCATGGATTGAACACGGTGTTTGAAACATTCCTCAGAGGGTTTGCTCATAGTGACATGACAGCATCACACAGTTGCTGCAGATTTGTTGGCTGCACGTCCACGATAAGAATCTCCTGTTCAACCACCACCCAAAGCTGCTTTATTGCATTGAGATTTGGTGACTGTGGAGGCCAGTGGAGTTCAGTGAACTCATTGTCATGTTCAAGAAAGCATTTGGAGACAATTTGAGCTTTGTGGTGCATTATCCTCCTGGAAGTAGCTGCTACACTGTGGTCATAAAGGGATGGACATGGTCAGCAACAATACTCAGGTAGGCTGTGGTGGTTAAATGATGCTCAGTTGATACTAAGGGGCCTAAAACGTGCAAAAAAATGATCGCCTACACCATTACACCACCAGCAGTCTGAACCAAGGCAGGATGGATCCATGTTTTTATGTTGTTTAACCAAATTCTGGCCCTACCATCTGAATGTTGAAGCTGAAATGGACACTCATCAGACCAGAAAACAATTTCCAATCTTCTGTTAGTTTTGGTAAGTCTGTGTGAATTATAGCTTCAGTTTCTTGTTCTTAGTTGACTGGAGTGGCACCCAGTGTGGTCTTCTGCTGCTGTAGTCCCTCTACTTCAAGACTGGACGGGCTGTGTGTTCAGAGATTCTGCATATGTTGGTTGGAACCAGTGCTCATCTCCAACCAGTCTGCCTATTCTCTTCTGACCTCTGACATCAACAAGACATGTTAGTCCAGACATCTTCTGATTACTGGATATTTTCTCTTCTTCAGACCATTCCCTATAAACCCTAGAGATGTTTGTGTGTGAAAATCTCGGTAAATCAGCAGTTTCTGAAATACTCCAACTCCAACCAACAACCATGCCTCATTCAAGGTTACTTAAATCTCTTTTCTTCCTCTTTCTGATGCTCAGTTTCAACTCAGCAAGTCATCTTTAGCATCTTCAGTGAACTCAAGTAGTTTCCATCAGTGACTAAAATAAAGCCACCCACATTCCTCCTTTCTCCCCCTACCGTTCCTCATCTGTTCCACTCAATATCTCCTTAGTATCCAGTCGTTCCTTTTAAATCTCTTGGTTTCGCTATCGTTTCTGTGAAATAGATTGTGAGAGGCCACTGGCTCGCTATTAAAAGGGAATCGCTGGCTGGAAAGAGACACTGGAAGATCAAAATAGTCACATGAAGGGGTTGATGACAGACTGAGGGTGAGTTATGAAAGACAAGATGAAATGGTCAGGATAAAGAGTCTGAAATGGGAAAGAGAAAAGGTAGGCTACATAGAGTAGATGAGGACAAAGGAGAAATGTGAGACAAAGAACTGAGAGGAAATACAAGAAAAAGAAACTCTTTTGAACATGAGTCTTTGAAGAGAACAGCAGTGAATCCCATCAACCGTTAATTCACGCTGATGTGTATTTTATGCACTTTTGAGGCTCGTTCATTGGCAGAGAAAAATGGGGATTAGAACTAACCCAGAGTTATACTATATAATGAGGGACAATGCATAATGTGTGAGTTTAAGGGGAAAGTTGAAGTGAAGGTCAGTTAGAGGGTCTTACACTTGTTGGCAGATCGTTTCCTCTGTGTTGATGAAACCCAGAAACCAGAGCCAGGAACGGTTTTTGGTTACCATCTGGTAAAATTAGTAACTAGTGGAAAGAAGAGTTTGATCCCCTAAAGCACTAATATCTATTCGTAGAAAACCATGCAGACCTGAGCTGCACACTTAATATTTACAGCATGAAGCTGATATTTCATTAGTTGTGAGTGGGTAATTGGTCGTTTTTGGTTTTTCACTCATCTTCCACTTGTCTCTGTCAACAAAGTTTAAAACATGTATCCTTTCTAAAAAAAAAAAAAAAAAAAGCTACTTGGTTCTTGCACTTGTTCTGCATCCATTTGTAAACTTCAAACTACAGCTCAAAAGAAATTGTTACCAACATAATATTGGATACTTCATGACAATACACGTGGAATTATTGTTTGTGTATAAACTTTAGCAGGAGGAAATGGCAGCACTCTAAATATAGAAAAAGCAGACCAAACCCATTTAAGAACATTAGAACAGAGGGAGTGAACATGTTATGTCCCCGTATTGCTAGGGGTAGCAGGGACAAAACACAAAGCGAGTCGAATACCAGATCTCTCAAATAAAAGATACAATTTATTTTAAACACACAAATGGGTTCAATTACAAACTGACCATCCGGTGTCGCCGGAAACCACAAACTTATAATACAGGCAAACTCAAACACAAGAATCAAACTAAAGTGTCCCAAACACGGGTAAAAATTATTATAACAATATAAACAAAAGGTGTCCCAATGACAAAGGGGTAACAACTACTAACACAATTAACAATTACTTTTATAATCAAACTAAAAATGTCCCAAAACAGGCAACACACTCTAAGGCGGAATTAGAATTATAATCAACAGAAACTGCACCTCAAGCAGGTAAAGATCTGTCAAACTCAAACACAAACTCTTTACAAATTAACCAAAGTTTAGCTACAAACCCACACAGGGTGAC
>JBAMHW010000005.1:5239780-5253063 GCA_037177495.1 Rhadinocentrus ornatus
CTGTAAAGTCCTCTGAGACAACTTTGTTGTGATATAGGGCTATACAAATAAACTTGATTTGATTTGATTTGATTTTTATTACCGCAATCAAATTTAAGATTAGCTAAATTTGATGAAGGGAACATCTCAACCAATGGATACAGTTGATTAAGAAGGAGTTCTCCATCTGTTGTGAAGATAATGTCAACAACTTATCAGTCTAGAATACCATGACAATTCCCATATTATTAAACTGTTGTAATCTATAGAGATCTACTGAAACGTTTGCACAAAGTCTGGAGTGTAAACAAATAAAGCAAATGAACATTGTCAAAAAGTCTGTTAATCAGAGAAAACACTCTAAAAAACACTTTAAAATGTGAACTCCCAAAATCTAGTTTTTCTTAGATTTTGGTCTCAATTTACTGTTGACTTCAGTGGCTGTTTCACATGCGGTTTAGTTAGGTTTAGGCAATACAAATAACTGCTTAGATTTAAACAATAAAGGCATTTTGCTAAGTTTAGAAAAGTGTCCTGAATTGCTAAAATGTTGTAACTTATATAGATCTGCAGAAAATATAATTGATTTCCTTGCTGTCCCCAAAAAATAACTCATGAAGCAAACAAACAAACAAACAAACAAAAAGTTAACAGTTAACAGTATCAAAAAGCTTGTGTTAATCCCAGAAACTACTCTGATGAAATGTTGAGTAACACCCAAATCATTGAGAGCTAAGAATTCCCACAATTGGAGTAATCCTTACTCAGAACCTAAATATGCTAGATGTATTTAAAGGGGGATTTTTACCACTTATGGTGTTGCAACAAGAGGGTAATTTTCCATCCTAAACATACAGTTAATACCATCGAGCACAGCTCATGTCAAGCAATCACCATGAAATTGACTACATCGTCATTGACGTCACACTTTAACAAAAAAAATACAGATTTATGTGTAAATATATGAGTACAAACATGTGCAGAAATAATATGTTTAAGGGAAAACACGGACTGGCTCAGACACATAGGTACATCCTTGTTTCTGTGTGGGAAAATACTGCTCACACGCTGGAGAGATTTCCCCCACTTTCAACATGATTGTTGGGAAATGGGGGGAATGAGGGAACGACATCTGCCCAACAGATTTCTTTTGTTTCTTTACTGAACTTGCCTTTCATCCTTCCCCTCGTTCTCTCCTCTGTTCATCTGAAGAACATCAAGACGTGGTTCATGGAAATGTCAGCGAAAGATGCCAGCATTGGGAAACATCCTCCTGCAAATGACTGTACTGCCGATTCACTCCTATAAGCTATTAATATTACAGTTGAGTATGAAGTTCACAATTGATCATCATTAAATTGGAAAAAAAGGTCATGACTCCGATTCTAGGGTGAAACAAAAACCATCCACGCTGGTTTGATCAGAGCGAGTATGAAACTCAACATCACGTGTTTTACTTTCTCATAATTCCAATGAAACGCTGCTACTGCCTTCAGTCGTGAAGGAGAACGCTAGTACTGACATGTTTATACATGTTCTCTGGTGGTCTCATGTGTTCACAGTTATGTCTGTTTACACTTCAGTATGTGGCCATTATGTTGTCTATGTTGATGTCTTTGCTTTATGGCTAAGCGGTGCTTCACTCCACCCCAGTCCACTAGAAAAGTTTATGAACAACGTATTTGACAACAAATGCTGTTTGACTGAAATGTAAAACTGAAAGTTACATGGTTTGTTATTGATTTAAAATATCTAAAAAAAAACATGAATGTTGATGAGGAATAACAGCACAGTTAAAGCCGAGTTAAAGCATGTAAATGATTGTGGTTTGGGGTAACCAAATGGTAAATATGCTCTCGATTTACTGAGCTTTGGCAGATTTTTTTAACTTTGGGGCCCTTAACGATGGCTAATTGGCATTCGTTTTGAATCCTGTCTCTTTTCTGAGATCTCTCCAACTAATAAAAGTCAGTCCAATGTCGATGTCTTATCAGTTGTTCAGTCACTTTCTCTTTTCTTTTTTTTCCTCACTTCCTCTAATAATGTCCTTCTAGGCTTTTTTGCTGAATCCACCACGGAGCCCATACATGGTGTTGTGTGGCTTCTTGGCCTCAGGATGCAGCAGAGCAAAGACTACTTTAGGAGTGACTCGAATTTAACTGGCTCATAGGAAAATCTAGAAGAAACGGCTGCTGGTCCATCGAACCCGGATACAAAGTTTTTTTTATAGAGCAGCTTTCAGGTCTGATTAAGGACTTAGAGCCACTCACATCCTGTCATGCTGCTTTTCTAAGAACCCATACAGATATAGCAATACCTCTAAATGCTCTTCAAACCTAAGCCTCTATATGAACAAATTGAAATTACAGCATTTGGCTGAACAACAGACAGAATTCCAGCTGTGTCTGTTATTTAATGTTTTACTGGTTTACTGGTTTACTGGTAGAGCTGGACACATACACTGAATTACTTTTGATCATTTACTGGTAAGACTGGGGCTGGAAGCTGTTTGAGAAATATTTCACAGGAAATAAACAAGTGTTTTATCTACATAGACTCGCATGCAGCGACCTGTGTGTTATCATTGTGATGAATCCTCTACGTTCTCGCTTTACAGAAACATTGTGGCTGCTCTTAAGAAATTACACTCGTAAGTTTCCACAATGTTTCCCTAAAACTGTTAAGATACAGCTTTCTCACAGTAACCTGCTTTGTGTTTTCCTGCCACTCAGAGAGGGCTGGGGTGGATTACACTTAGGAAAAGGTTTTAGGATAAAAACTTGGAGCAGAGAAGTAAATGTTTAAACTTTTACATTTGTTGGCTGGAGAACTGCTGCTGTAAAGAAACAGTCTGTTCATTTTCTTTCCCCTCACTTTAAGAATCTTAGAAATCTGAATGTACTGTACTTTTTCTTTAAAGTCTTAGTGTGCATAGATCCAAACGTCACACTATAAATATTTTATTAACGTGACTCCCGTAACCCCACTGGCCACTGCTCTAACATATATATTTAACAATTTTGAAGAAAAACAAATATAAACTATGTTTGGATGATGTGTTTGCATGGTTGATGCTGAAGATATGCCTACATGTGGTGGTTTAATAGCAATAATTAAAAAAGATGGTAGGGAGCACTGTCCAAAATCTGCCATGGGTGTCCAGCTAGGTTGAAAACCGGTGACAGCAATATGTCATTTACAACATTTCCACGCACATTAAAGTTGTAGTCACAGGGACATTGTCATCCCAGAAGAGATCACTCACACAAAACAGGGAATATTTCATCACAGGATGAAGGTGTAAATTCAGAAAAGCTTTGCATCAACTTAAAGTCACTCTGCCTTCAGAGTCTTTCCTCATGCAGGGATCAAGGATTCAGAATTTTTTATTTAATTTCTCACCTGTCTGTAGCTGCATTCATGCATTTATAAAAAGACTGAAAATTAAAAAAATATTGTTAACACTTTGTTTGCCCTTCTCTAGTTTATATGACAGCTTCAATTCCTTGAGGCAGCAATTTCAATAATGAAATATATAATATTTTTTAGCAATCATGTTCCCGATTTTTTGGGCGGTAAGAGTTATATCATGGATCATTATTATTTACTGTTTCCATTGTAAATGTTAAACCCACTTGAGCTCAAACCATCTTTTGAACGATTGAATGAGAAAGTTTGTGACCCTGAATTGGAATAAACAGTATAAAAAATGAATGACTGACTAAATGAATAGGAAGATATAAGAATGAAGAAAAAAGGGAGCTATTTCTGACTTCTTTGTAAATAGGAAGTCTCATGTGGGGTGGAGGGGAGTCAATTTAATGTGAAATTAAAAGGAAATGGAATTAAATCTACTGTGGGTTTGGAATATCAGTGGAGAGCAAGCAAGGGGAACGGAAGTTTGTTTATTTAAATAATCATGAAAACAATAAGATCACTGGATAAAAATGACCTTAAAAGAAATAAAGATAAAAGAAACATAGGATTAAGCCAAAAAAAATTAAATCAGGATGGCTAAAAGCCTTCCACATTAAAAGGAAAGGAGGAAAAGATCAGGAAGGCAGTGCTGTTTGTGTGGTCTCCACCACGGTCCTGCACCTTCACCTAGGCTGTCTAAAAATCAGAAAAGAAACCTCCACCAGTTCACCATGTCCACACTCTTAAGCCAGATCAGACTTTTTTGCTTCCAGGTGTTAACTAAGGGTCTAGGTGTACGAAATACTCTCACACCAGGCAGAGCTTTGTGATCTGCCTCTGCGTGTCCTTCGTGTCGTAACCGCTGTACCTCTGGCTGAAGTGTGCTTCTCCATCTGGCTCCACCTTATTGGCAGCTTAACCCTCGTTTCCACCATGTTTCTCTTCCTCTTGTGTCCACTCTGTACCTTTTTTGCAGTTGTGTTGCGTCTTTCCTTCCTGTTGCTGCTTCCCCTTTTCTGTTTCAGCTACTGGTAAAGGCCGTCCTCTCCCGTGGTGCCGATAGGTTCCACTGCCCGTACTAGTCGCAGACTGCTTTCATTTACCCCTTAAAAGGTGCCATTGATTTGGGTTTATCAACCACTTAGTCAACGGGCTAGGAGTAACCAACCTTACATGCAATACAATTAAAACTGAACAAAACCCATGCAATAAATACAAATAAAACCACGTCAAGAACCTATACAAATAATAAAACCATGCAATAAAACCCACAATGATCATATTAGTCCTGATTTAGAATGGTTATGGATGTTATGGTTTTACCTTACAACCAGCAGTGGATGCAGTTGTAGAGCCTAATTCAGTATAAAAGAAAGAGCCAGTGTGATGGAGTATACACTTTTATGTTCAACATCATGCCACCGATTCAATAACAATGAAAGATATCTAAAAGCACACACTGTGTGACAGCATGATGGCTCTGCTTGTTTTCAAGGTGAAGAGTAAAAAAACTAAATATTTTTAGATTATTAAAATGGCATTGTAGCATTATATCTGTGTGGGAATAACTTAAACCACAAAGAGTAAAGAATAGAGAAATAAGAAAATAAGTAATTTGTCTTTATTAGGGGAACCTCACTGCAGGTAGCCATCTTTGTTTTAATACCTAATATAATAAAGGTATAATGTGTTTTGAAGCACTCTTTCCATCATTTTTGTTAACTTCCTAATGTATCTGACATTCTGAAGTGTGGTTTAGTCACTATCAATGTACAGCTAATAAAGCTGGGCTAATAAAGAATATAGAGCAAGGAAAAGGTGAAAAAGATGGAGGCTGTTTGAGTGGGAACAGGGCAAATTAGTGAACTTGAACTCCAAAGGTCACAGAGGCAGAGTTTGCCACCTATGAGAAAGGTCAACACCTTACCGTTTACTCAGCTACAAGTACGTGCACGGGCCTGAACTTAAGCACGCACACCCATGCCACAGTGTAGAGGTCGGAGTTCATGGGTTAACTAAGGGAACTAACAACAACTGCAGGGAGGCAGGCAGAGAAAAGAAAGTAGTTTTCTAGCCTGCATCTGGCCTCCAGATGGTTCATGAGTCATCCCTGGGTTAGACACACACAGACATGCAACACACCTTCGCATACACACACATACATAGAGGAGAGGCTTTGGCTTCCCCCGCTGAGACTAGATCATTCCCAGGTGGGGTCGTTCAGGGGGTAAACCTGACACCTGACTCTTTCTCTTGCGTTCACACACACACACACACATCTACACATGCACATACGTATCTATGAACATGTATACACAAAAAACACCTGAGTCACTCCAAAGTCAAAGACGAGTGCACATACTGGTTGTTATTTAAAATTGAAGATGAAAAGAAAAAAAAGATGAGGTGATATATGAGCAGAATATGTGGAAGGTTAAGAAAAAAATAGAGAGCTTCAATAAACCAATCCAACTTTTTATTTTTTTGACAGTTTGGACTTGATTTATATTGAAATTTTATCTCTTTCCACAAAAAGAAAAGAAGGTAAACTTGAAAGTGTTATTGAAGCAGCAAAGTGGATGTGCGTTATAAGAACAGGGTGCCACACTGACTCTGTTCTCTCCTTCCAGTTCATGAACTCCTTCCTGTGAAGATTAGACCACAAGGATTCCCATTTAGAAAGCAGGCCATCTTATCTCAGGTGCTGTCACCACTAAAAAGGCTTCCTCGTATCACGTTACAGTCAAGAAAGGGAGACTTTCTGCATGAGGTACATTATTACAGAAAAGTAGCATATTTGAGGCTTTTGAATGATTAAACTTAATTTCCTGGTATATTTTTTAGTAGTTGCCAACATAGCTTGTGATTGTCATACGAGTCATCAAGCCAGTCACCAAGGACTGAGTTTGGAGATGTGTTTACTAAACCTTCTACTAAATTTAAATTTAAAAATGGGCTTGAAAGTAAACTTTGCGGTACCATGACACGCATCAGCAACACACTGGCTGTTTTGAACACGCACTGTGGCTGATTCATCAAAGAAGCAAAAGACTACATTACCAGAGGATAAAAGAGGTAAAGAGAAAAAAAGAGAGAAAGGGACAAAGCAAATGATAAGACAAGAGTCAACATCAGACTGATTTTTATTGGCTGGAGAGAGCTCAGAGAAGAGACAGGATGCAACATGGATGCTGAATTTTATCTACTGGCCAGCAGAGGTCGACTACTGCGGCTGCAAAATATAAAAAACGACTGAAAACGACCAAACTTTGTGATCTCAGTCAGTAAACATTCACTTGGCTAGTTGATAATTTTCATCAGAGCATATGGATTATTTCGGTGTGGTCCTATTTACTGCCAGACAACACAGGGCTGCAATCATTCATGTCGAGCTTTGTTGGGATCTCACTATCCTTTATTCTGAATCAGATCTGACAATCACTTTTAATGCATATTTTAAAAATATCTAATTGGCTCCAGAACAGTCTGCATACAAATGGGTGACCATGGATGCATTTGTCGTTTAATACAATCTGAGTTAAATAAATATAATGTTCCCATTTTTGTTAATTTCTTGCTTGACAAAGAGTTAAATTCTTGCAAATGGCTCAAGGTTAGTGTGTGTTTTCCTTTCTCTGTGAAGATTCCGGTATATCAGCATGCCAGATACACAGACAGATGGGAAATGTTCCATGTCAGGAAATGTATTTCTTGGAATAAGGCAAGGCAAGTTTATGTATAGCACATTTAATGTACAAGACAATTCAAAGTGCTTTGCATAAAATATTAAAAGCATTACAGATGGTTCAAAGATAGCATTAAAGTAGAAGGCAGCAACAAATGGCAAAAATCTGCTTCTCCATGTTTAGCCATTTTTAGATTACCCATTCACCCTCTTGGCTTAAGTGTGAACATAGTAAAGATTATACATGACCATGCAGGGAAAGATTTTACTCATATGTTGTATATAAAACAAAGATTCACTGCATACAGTAGATTGTGTGACAATCAAATTTTCGAGAACAGCAGCTCGCCCCCCTCTCCATGGGATGCTTTTGTTGGCCTCTTTGATGATCTTTTTCATCCCTTCAGATCCTTAGAGAATAAAGACTAAATGATCACAGAGAGACATGCTCAGCTAAATAGTTAATAGTTAATACTCTAATCTGTCCTATGTTGATCATATATAGCAGGGCTACTCAATTTGGTTGTACGAGGGCCGTAGTCTTGCAGGTTTTTGATATATCCCTGCTCCAACACACCTGATTCAAATTTACGAGTCGATGTGCAGAACTTCAAAAGGCTGTTGGATCTATTTAAATTGAGTAAGGTTGTGTTGGAGCAGGGAGACAATGAAAAACTGCATGGCTGTGGCCCTTGAGGACCAAATTGAGTAGCCTTGATATATATAGTGGACTACATCTGACTTAAAGAAAATCTATGCTTTAGTAAATTTTAATCTTGAGACATTGAATAAAAGTAACTAGACTTCTTTTTCTTGGTTCTGCCTTCTTATTCAGTCCAGAACTGAAGAATCTCTCAACAACAACAAGCTGGTAGACTAAATAATGATGTTTATGGTGTATGAAACAGATTGTGCCCACTTGTATCAAAGAAATCTGCGGCAAACAAAGCAGATGGAATCAGTGAAGAACACAAAGCAGTGTTGAAATTCTCACAGATATTATGATTTCTCATGTATTTATGGCTGCTACAATGGTACAAACAACTGTTTTCTGAACCCACAAAAGACAAACGAGGTTACAAAGTTAAAGCTTATTGTCATGCCTTTCTACCCTCAAAATGACCTCATGATAAATCAAATCAACAGTGAATTGCAGTAGTGCATCATTTGATTTTGAAAGCTGGAGGTCTATAGCTTGCAATAAAACAAATATTACTTTTATTTTTATTTTTTCCCCGTTTCATTAACATAACTAATTAAATTTTAGGAAATGCACTTCACACATTTATACTTATCTTCATGTACTGTAATACAGTGATAACCAGAAATTTAACAACTTGTATGTTAGTATATACAGCTACAAATGAAATGGATACAAAACCTGCTACTACAATCTGAAGATTTTAGTCTTAGTTTTATGATTTTTATCTCCCTTTTCTTATTTGTCTTGTGAAATTTTTAAACAAAGTTAAATTTACTGATGTCCTGGATTAATCATTGTATGTGAATATATGGGAATGTGACGTTTATGTAAAGCACTTTGGGTAAAAGCGCTATATAAATACAGACCATTTACCATTTAGATAGACATGTCTTGGGATTTTGTGTAATGGACCCTGCAGACAATAGCTCTAATTGGTGACGTCAATCCTTAGGCAAAAAGAGTACAAAATGTAAAAAAAAACAACAAGCTCCCTGCAATCTTTGCAATCTAAGTGTCACATGTCTCAGTATATATATATATATTCACTCTAATTATAAACCAATTAAAAAAAAATTATAAAATGATCCACCTTAGTCCAGTTTATAAGAACTGAGTCCATTTGAGCTAATTCATAACAATAATTGCCTAATTAAGGAAAGCAAAGAATTGCATTGAATCTTCGGGGTAAAAAATGGAAAAAGGGAGATGATATTAATAACAACCTCAACCAATAAAATATGTTCTGTCATTATGTAACAAAATTTACATGTTATAAAATCCATCCAGCTAAATAAGGTGGACAGTCTGCTGCCAGCATGTAGCAGTCAGTAGAAAAGTAGCTTTGGTCCTTCCTTCCTGCAGAACTGGATGCAGACTGGTGGCTGGAGGTCAAGAAGTGATGCAACGCTAATGAAACGCACAAGAGGTGGATTTCCTTTTATTTATTTATTCTTACACAATGCTTTTTTAAATTGTTTTCCCAATTTCTTTCATAATAGTCTTTATTTCCCGCAACTCCTTGTCCACCTGGTTAATAGCGGTGATTGTGTCCCTCTGCACCGCCCACCCGAGCACCCAGCAACTAGAAAGAGATATTTAACACTAAATAAACTGCTACCAAACTCAGATGTATCTGTTCATTTTTATTTTATAAATTAAAAAATAAGATACTGGCACCAGTGTCATTAAGCCAACGCTTTTCTCCAAAGTGCTTTCCCACCGTGGGATTCGTACTTTGGTCTCCTACATGGCAGGCACATGCTACTGACTGAAATATCCAGCCACACGTTCTGATGCCTATGTCGTGTCTTCCCTTCTGACACGCCTTCACGCCATGACAGCATCAGGTGTCACCCGACCATTTGTGGCCACCATGTGAGTGGGAAGGCATTCCCTCACGTGCGCCCGCTTTAGAGTTGATTTTAGCTGATTTATGAACAGAAACAGGTGTAGGACGTGCCTGGGCACTCTTTAATCAAGCTGAAAGTAGAAGTGCGCAGCATTTCCTTTTTGTGCCACAGATGCCACCTGTAGTTTGCTTTGCTACGCACAGTTTTATAAATGAGGCCCCAGGTCTTTGTTTGACAGCACTGCATATCTTAATGGCCGCGTTATACTGGTTGGCTTGTTAGCATGTCCTCATTCAGACTTGCTATCTGTTATCCTGTTGCTGTCGCGTTAGACCCAACCCTTCTAATAGTCTCTGTTGAGGCAAATATAGTATTGAATAAGCCAGCTGCTTCACTGAGATTACTTCCAGATGGCTGAGCAGATATTAGCATAAGCCTTCATAAAACATTTGCCATGGTGTTCCCCAACTTCTTCCTCTTCAGTTTGTTTTAAAAATGCGCTCCTGTTTTCTACTACGTGACTTCCATTTCAACTAAAATTATTTCCCTTTGAAGTAAAAATTTTTCTTCAGTATAGTGACTGAGAGATTTCACTATAATTTGTGAATGATTTCAGTATGATATACAAGAGGTTTTATTATAATGTGTGAACGACACACGTGTCTGTGAAAGGAAAAAATCCCAGCTGTCAAGATGGCGCCTGTGTGTGTGTGGCCTGCTCTCTGACTGCACGAAAGTAGCCAACCTGAGACCAGTTGATCGGTCCTTGCAGGCAGTTAATGTTATTAACCCCTTCACTGCTACTAAGTTCTCTGTTGTTTTTTGTAATGATTCTGTGTCTCGTTCCGCTTTTAATGTTGATACTTTTACTTCTCACTTTGACTCTGTGAGTAAAATCACATTAGACATAGTGGCTCCATTGAAGACAAGATGTCTCAGACCCAGGCATGAGCCCTGGCTAAATGACATTACACATGCTGCCAGGCGTGTCTGCAGGAGAGCTGAATGCAAATGGAAAAAAGACAGGTTGCAGGTGTCCTTCTAGATGCTAAGAGATAGCTGGCAATCTTACCAATGCTCTGTGAAATCTACCAGAACTAAGTATTTTTTTGATGTCATTGTTTTTAACAGGCATAATCCCTGCGTTCTCTTTGAGGTTATTGATCTGTTCTTTGTGCACCACAAATAACCTGCCTGGAGAACTCGACCAAAACATTTTAAAAACTTTTTATTAACAAAGTGATGAGCATTAGGGCCCTTATCACCCCACCCTCTTGTGATCCCTCTGTTGCAACTTCAGACCCTACTGTTTTTCACCAGTTCGAGCCTGCAGTTTCTGGCTGATCTGGTAGGACATATGAAGCCTGCTGGGTCTCCCAAAGATACTATTCCACCTCGTCTTTTTAAAGAGGTTTTTTCTACCTTAGCTCCTTATTTGCTCTATATTATTAATGGCAGCTTAACCTGTGGGAGTTTACCTGAGAGTATTGAACATGCAGTGGTTACACCACTTATCAAGAAGACTAGCCTGGACCCTTCCATCCTTTCAAACTTCAGGCCGATCTCCAAACTTCCTTTTATTTCCAAACTTTTAGAGAAGGTTTAGTATTCCCAGCTGCATCAAAATAATGTTCTTAAAGTGTTTCAGTCTGGATTTAAAACATTGCACAGTACAGAGCCTGCACTTTTGAAGGTTGTTAACGTTGTTTTAATGGCCACAGATTCGGATCACTGTGTGGTGTTGGTACTGTTGGACCTCACGGTGGCTTTTGGCACAGTGAACCATCAGATCCTTTTGTCTCGCCTGGAAAATTGGGTGGGCATTCGGGGTGTGGCTTTACAATGGCTGAAGTCTTATCTGACCAAGTGGAGTTTTAGTGTCCAGATTGAGGTTGCTAAGTCTTCTTTGGCCCCTATTATGTGCAGAGTTCCTCAGGGCTCCATTCTTGGTATGCTTCTCTTTTCCCTTTATTTGCTCCCTCTTGACACAATTTTTAGAAATCTGGGCATTCCCTTTCACTTTTATGCAGACGACAGTCAGATTTATTTCCCCCTGAAAAAAAGTGTGCCCCCTCAGTGAAACCATTACTCGATTATATAGAGGAAGTTAAGGCTTGGGTGTCTTTTAATTTTCTTCATTTTAATGACAGTAAGACTGAGGTGTTGCTATTTGGGCCCAGTGATGCATATAATGGACCAGCTGACCTAGGGTTGTTGACGGATTATTTGAAGCCGACAGCAACAAACCTTAGGGTGCGCTTGGATGGTGACTTGACTTACAAGAAAGCTCGGTGGTCAAGTCTAGTTTCTTTCAGCTAAGACAATTGTCAAAGGTGAAATGATTTCTTTCTCAGCATCATCTTCAGATTTTAATCCATGCTTTTATTTCTTATCGCTTGGACTACTGTAATGCACTCTATGCTGGGCTCAGTCAGATCTCCCTTGATCGGCTGCAGTTGATCCAGAATGTAGCGGCTCAACTTTTAACTGGTACCAAAAAACTAGAGCATATTTCTCCGGTCCTGGCCTCCCTGCATTGGCTGCCCGTTCGTTTTAGAGTTGATTTGAAAATTATTTTATTTGTTTTTAAGTGCCTTCACAGTCTTGCCCCACAATTTCTGTCAGACCTCTTACAGCCCTACACACCTTCACGCTCCCTCAGAACGGGAGACAGGTCACTTTTTAATGTCCCCCCAACAAAGAGGAAACTTAGGGGTGACCGAGCCTTTTCTGTAATTGGGCCGAAGCTGTGGAACCAGTTGTCTCCTCATATTAAGGAGGCCTCTTCACTAACTGTTTTTAAATCACTGCTTAAAACAAATTTTTTCTCTTTGGCTTTTAACACTGGTTGAGATGTTGGCTTTGATTGAATATTTTGACTGTTTGTTTCAATTGATGGATATACATATTTGCTGTTTACTGTTTCATACTGTTTATTGTTTTTATCGTATATGCTTCTGTATTCTTTTTTTGTTATTTTGTTGTTTTTATTTGGTGTGAAGCACGTTGGTCAACCGTGTTGTTTTGAAGGTGCTATATAAATAAAGTGGAGTTGGAATTGGAGTTATTCTGACTGTCTCAAATGGCCCGTCATATACCACCACTACTGATTACATGGGCTGTGGAGTGCACATAATAAGCCCTTTTGTTAAGTTTCATTAGATTCATTCTGGTCTGCATCTCTTCTTCTCAGCATCACGTCAACATAACATGCAACAACATAACATGCAAAAACACGTGATATTATGTCCCTGAAGTAAAAACGCAGTGCTTTGACAGATTAATTACAAGAGCTGCTTTACTGTTGTGGCTGCTTGCAATTTGCTTTATGTTTGTGTTAAAAATAGTAGTACACTTAATATGATTTATTAAATAAAGCCTAATTTCTATTTTCATGACTGTGAATTATCAGTACTGTTTATAAATACAGATTAAGTCATTGCTAATTCTGTCAAAAACAGCTCTCTACTATATAATATGCCAAAAATAACTCCTCTGGCTCAGAAAGGTAAATTATGTCTTTTTTCTTTAAATATAGGCTGTTCTGTGTCTGTCATACCAAAGACATGGCCAACCAGATAGACATAACAAAAAATTGTAAAAAGAGGAAGAAAATACTCCTTTAAACTCAAAGCTTTTGTAAGACCCC
>JBAMHW010000005.1:5310531-5324773 GCA_037177495.1 Rhadinocentrus ornatus
TGAGATGCAACCTGTATTTCGCTGCCTTGTACCTGTGACATGCGCAATGACAATAAAGTTGAATCTGAATCTGAATCCTGAAGTACTCTGATTGTAACAGAGGAACGGAATATTTTTAACAGCTGTCTCTTAGTCTGCCAACTTCGCCTCTATGTAAACATTGTCCAGCTCTTTGCTGGAACTTCACTCTAAGTGAGTCCTAGCTTATGTTAAGCTTTCAGATCAGTCATACGAGATTCATTTTATATGTCTGTTCATACCAGTTGGAGGTAATTTGCATTGCTTTTAAACTGCTTGTATCTGGCTATTATTTCAGCTTGTTACGGCCTAACTTGTACTGACCTTCGATGGATATTGCGCTTAGACAAATGGGACCTGGTCAGACTCTGACCTCCACACTAAAAGGATAATTAAGAATTGCAGTTTAACTTGGCATTTATCTCTGGGCTGTTTTTAAAATCTAATTTTATATTATCACACTGTTGGGTGCCCAGATTTGGGCAGTGAGCAGTTTTTGGGCTCATGCTTTGGCCCACACTGAAGAAATATTTCTGTCCACTCACAGCCACAACTGCTCTAGAAATGCTAGATATAATCATTGTGGTTCTGTTTTATGGTGTGTTTTATTTTTTTGTTTTGTTTTGTTTTTTGGTGAAAAAGTCAACTCAGTTCAACTTTACCGTCATCACATACGTTCTTAAAAAATTTGTGAATATCGACGAGAGAGATCACTACGATCTTCTCAATGTTTCTCTCTATGCATCACAGGGTCTTGTATTTGGGTATCATGCAGTTCCCGAACCACACAGCGATACATCTGAATAAGATGCTCTATAGTTAATCTATTCTGTAACAGTCTTCCGTTGTTTGTTTATTGCTTAAAGATTTGTGCTGCTTTACTTTTCTCTTTTACTGACCATAAAGAAGTTCTGTTGGAATACCTGACCATAGTTGACCCAGGTCATAGTTTTTAGCTATTTTCTCCTTTGAAGCTTTTATGTGACTTTAAGCAGTATCATGCTAAAATATTCCACCTCTGCCAAGCTTTTATTTTACTCCCTATCATCACACTCCCACCTCCATGCTTTAGTGTAAGAACTATAGATTCGCACCAAACCATGTTCACAACAAACATGCTGGGCCTCATCTGGGCAGTACAAATTTATCTTGGTTTTTAGGGACAATTATTTATTTAGGAACAGGGGGTAGATTGTTCCAAAATGTACTTCCTTGTACTGACTAAAAGCAGTATATCTAAGTACCACAGGGTCCACACTCATGGTGGCCCTGGTACCCCTATCAGAACTCTGTTTAAATTAAATAATTTTAAGGAGGAGAGAGACCACAAAGAACCCTATATGCAAAATAAGCCAATTTCATATTTATGAAGTTGTGAAAACGAAGAAGTAGTTTTGTGTTTGGCATGTTTTTTCTGTTGTCAGTTTCTTAAAACTATAACTAAAAGCTCAGTGGTATGCAGCATCCTTCACAATGTCCAAGCTATCACTAAAACCCATATTTTCACTGATGATCTCTGTCCCAAATCTTTTTTTCAGTGTTTGCTTTTCTGAGTGATGATCATGTGTGTAGGACATCCATTGCATGTCTCATTGTTGGTGCTATAGCTCTGTGCACCAAATCTGAGACCATGGTCCTGTGCATGGAAAAAGGTGGAATCCCTTCTTCAGGTCCAGAATGAGATCATCCCCCAAATGGAGGAGTTCAAGTATCTCAAGGTCTTGTTCATGAGCAAGGGAAGAATGGAGTAGAAAATTGACAGGCATATTGGTGCGGAATTGCCAGTAATGCAGACTCTGCATCGGTGAAGCAGCACGCCCTACCAGTCGATCTATGTTCCTATCTTCATTTATGGTCATAAGTTGTAGGTAGTGACCGAGAGAACAAGATGTCCAACACAAGTGACTGAAATGAGTTTCCCCCTGCAGAGTGACTGGGATCTCCATTAGAGGTAGAGTGAGAAGTGAGTCAACTCAAAGGACCTGAGAGTAGGACCGCTGCTCCTCCACATCAAGAGGAGCCAGCTGAGGTGGCTCAGGCATCTGGCTAGGATGCCTCCATTGGAAGGTTTTTCAGGCACATCCAATCGGGAAGAGGCCCAGTAGAAAACCCAAGACAAACTCGAGGGATTATCTCTCTCGGATGGCCAGGGAATGCCTCGGGAGTCCCTCAGGGGAGCTTGAAGAAGTGGCCAGGGAGAGGGAAGTCTGGACCTCTTTGCTTAGACCCCTGCCCTAACAATCTCAGACAAGGTTCAAGGTATCTTTAATACCTGTAGGTAGATTTGTTTTGCAAAAACAGTGGTAGCATTTAGCATTACTTAACAAAACACAAGCATACACTGAACCTGACAAGACAGGTGCTTGACTGAGTAACAAAAGATAAATAATTAAAAAGCGCTTATTGTACTGCTGTTAATCAATATAACAGCTGAGACAAGTAAAAAGATTAAATGCAATAAGTAAGATCGAGACAGATAAAAATAAATAATTTTCATACATAATAAAATAACAATAGAAAACTTTAGGGGAAATAAAACAATCTCTGGGATGAAAACCAAGAACATCAAATTTAAGAGTCTTAATTATAATTAGAGCTAAAAAAAATAAGATGAATAAAAAAACTAAAAAATAAAGTGCAAATGCCACTGCTTGCTATTGAGCTTAGTGACGGCAACAGGAGAAAAGCTGTTTTTAAAACACTTTTTCCTGCACCTTAGGACTACAAACCTCCATCCAGAAGGAAGAAGTTGAAATTTGCCTTGTATAAGATTTCTTAAGAATTGATAAAGCCATTCTCTGTACCTTTTTAGTGTATAGGGAGGCTGAGCAGTCGACTGTGACTCACCAATCGGGCAACTGCACCATCTCACCATTTGGTTCAG
This sequence comes from Rhadinocentrus ornatus, assembly GCA_037177495.1. Lineage (NCBI taxonomy): Eukaryota > Metazoa > Chordata > Actinopteri > Atheriniformes > Melanotaeniidae > Rhadinocentrus > Rhadinocentrus ornatus. The sequence continues at coordinate 5,313,434 of JBAMHW010000005.1, forward strand.
TGACTTTTTCTCTGTAACAGAGGTCTCACTGAATCGTGGCATCAAGCAAAAAGATAAAACGCATTCAATAAAAGAACAATAAAACTGGGTCAAGATTGCTTGATCAGTGTGAAAATGAGTTTTCTAAAGCTGTAAAGGCGCTGATGGTCTTTTTTGCAGACAGATTTACAGTTTTCATCAAAGTTAAACTTTTTGTCAGTTATGGTCCCAATATTTTTATATGAATTCACTTAAGAACTAGATGATGGAAAGATGGATGGATGGAAGGATGGGTGGGTGGGTGGATGCATGGATGGGTGGGTGGGTGGGTGGGTGGATGGATAGATGGGTGGATGGAAGGATAAATGGGTGGGTGGATGGATGGATGGGTGGATAGATGGGTGGATGGAAGGATAAATGGCTGGGTGGATGGATGGATGGGTGGATGGATAAATGGGTGGACGGAAGGATAAATGGATGGATGGATGGAAGGATAAATGGGTGGGTGGATGGATGGATGGGTGGATGGATCACTGCTGCAACTTTAACTGATTTTAATATGTCTGCTGATCTTTTGTTATTTTCCATCTGTGTGACATTTCATAATTTCTCTAGCACTTCGAGTCTCTGCTTCCTTTCCAGCTTTTTTCTGCAGTTTCTAACAGATTAGCTCAGTGTCCAACACAGTTTGGTGGACATTTAAAAAGACAAGTTAAGCACTGACAGTCCAGAGCAAAAAAAGATAGAAAATTATCTCTATACAGAATTAGTTCTGCACTGACTCAACAGTGGAGCAGATGTGTTTCATCCATAAAAATGTATTTGGATCCAGGCCTGATGTGACTGTTTGACAAAAAAAAAGTCCTACTGTCATATTGAGTCTTTAGCAGCTGAACCCTTACCTTCATGGATCAGGTCTTTTTAGCACCTGGTTGTCCGTAAAATAAAGGAGACACAGTACAATGAGGCAGAACAGAGCAGGCCAGCGCTGACCCTTGAATGTCCTTTTTATGCAGATGGACAAATCATTAGAGCAAGTTTTTCCTTGCTGTCTATTAGCCTGCCAATGGTTTCCTTTTAACTGCAGCCAGTGGTATAAACCTTCAAATGCATTAAAGTATTAGTTTGTTAGATTTGTATTTGTTAATGAAATAAATAATAACAACTCAAACCACAGTAAAACTAGAAGGTGACAAATCATTATGGTGACATTCTTCAGGGCTTCTAGCTTATTTGTCGCTGTAACCTTTGCTTGGCCTCCGTCTCAGATGGACGAATCATCAGAGACATGGAAACATCTTCATGTCTGTATTTTATAGCCATCTTATTTCCTGCCAGGAGTTTCATCAACCACCGTCCCTCTGCGTCTCCTGGATGTTCCCCAGCAGCATGGTTTCCACTGCAGGGCCAAACCAGTCCTAACCAGGTCTTAGCTACTTACCATTTATTCCAAGCTGCTCCCCTCAAAACAACATTTCTGGGATTCTCTTTGCTTCTTTTTGCCAAGGTGAGTGCATTTGCCAGTTTGGCTTGAGCTTTAAAGGGATGATAGTAGAAAATATGCTACATGGTCTGTGTTCTGTCATTACAGCATGTCTCTGATTGTCTGGCAATGATTACACCAGATTTTATCTGATCCCCAAATTACTCCTCAAATTTTCTAACAAAGTCAGGCTTGTGTTTTTTTCTGCTGTTTAATATTTTATATGTGCAACTATATAAACTGAACAAATTTACTCAAACGTGGAATAGTCCCTTATAGGCTGATTTATTATTTATTGGGTAAGATATGATTCAGGGACATTTTTTTAAGAAGAATTATTTGGTTTGTTCTTTGAAATCTTCAGTATTTCTTATTTAAAAGTTTTATACTTAAAAACCTTTCATAGCCTTAAAATGTCTTGGACATCTTTTTCCTCATTGGGTGAGGGGGCATCCACAGACTCTAATCCAGGCCACATCTCCACCAGCTAGAAACCCTTTGCTTGGTTGGGCTGAGTCTCAGAAGCTGGCAGGAGGTTGCTCAACTATCTTCTCCTCATATCTGGTTCTAGCTTTTCATTTTTTTGGTTCCTCATTTAAAATAACAGTACAGCAGCATCTCGCTTGCAGTCAGAATTCGTTGCTGCTGGTTTACATGGAAATTGCATTTTGTTGGACCTTAGAAATTCTCTGGTATAACTATAGGCTACTAATTTTACACATGATATACAGTATTATATATGGACATGCTAATAAGGTTACTAACTGTTACAGCCGTCTGCTTTCCAGCCTGCGGCCAGGACCAGACTGCAGCTTGCCCTGATGACTGACAGCGAGTGCCCACCAGAATTGGTCAACATACTTCCTGGATCTCAACCGGCTGGCCAATGACGACGCCAGTGTTCCTATTTAGCCACCTCATCCACTTCATTCGAGGCAGCTGTGGACAGTGGGACACAGTTCGCCAGACAGGGAGTGTTGCTAATTTTGTTGATTGTGAGAAGTTCCCCAGTGTAGATTATTTACAAAAATTTTGATAATTTTTGGTTTGTTTGTTGTTTTTGAGATAGCGATAACTTTACTTTGTGACCATAGTCGACACCGGATGTTTTTTTCTGAATTGAATGTGATTTAATAAATTGCATCTTTTTATTTCAATCCGAAATTCGACTTGCTTTGTGTTTCGTCCTTTTACCCCTAGCCATACGAGGACGTAACACTAACTTTATTTTTTTTAGAATTTTTTTCACTAAAGGCCAGGGAATCTCAAGTAATTTTGATATTTAGTTATATGTGGAAGTTATGTGTGGTTATCATTAGCAATAACTCTTACATTTTTGCCCTTTTTTGTTCCTTAAAACATTTAATTTAAAGGATGAAATTGACTTATTTTAAACAAAATTATAAAGAGTTTAAAAACAAGAAAAGTCAAACAAGAAACAGTAGTCACCCCCACAAACTCAGTACCTTGTAGAATCACCTTTTACAGCAGGATTTTTGTCTATTCTTTAAAGCAAGATTGTACCAGCTCCTTTAAGTTAGATGGGTTCTGCTGGTTTACAGATGTCCTTAAGTTATGTCACAGATTCTCTGTTGGATTGAGGTTTGAGTTTGAGACTGAAAGAGATTTTCTCTCAAGAATGTCCTTGTATTTGGCAGCATCCATTATTCCCTCCAATCGGACTGGATAGAGCCTTGGACTATCAAGCCACTCTCTTATGGAACCAGCTCACAGCTTGGGTTTGGGAGACAGACACCCTCTCTACCTTTTAAATTAGGCTTAAAACCTTCCCTTTTTATGGTTAGCCATCCTTTAGTTATGCTGCCATAGGCTTAGACTCCTCAGGGACATTCCATGATGCACTCAGCACTTCCTTCCCTTTTCATCTCTCTGCTCCTTAATTTCCATGCATTTACCTATGACAGTATTGGCATCATTAACTATAATTATTTCTCCTCTTACAGTAGTTCTTCATGGTTAAAGTTTCCTATTCTCTCCACCCCCAACTGGTGGAGGCAGATGGCCATCCTCCATGAGCTGGGTTCTGAGGGAGGTTTTTCCTTCCTGTTTTCCTGGGAGTTTTATTTTTATTCCACCGCATGCTCAGGATGGAAGATTCAATCGAAATCTAGATTTGCTGCAATCGGTTGGTTTCCTTAGTTAGGCTTCTTTTTTTTTTTTTCTTTTTTTTTTTTTTTAGAAACTAGCTGGTATGAATGCTGTTATTATAAATTGGACTAATGTGGAGTAGTTCCAATTGAATCGCTATGAATTGGCTTAATTAATTATGTCTGTAAAAATGCATTGAGATTACTTTCTTGGGAATTAGTCCTTTATAAAGGTGAACTGAATTTAATTAATTGAAAAATTTTCAGTCCCTGTTAATAAAAAAATATCTCCACAGCATGATACTGCCTCCGCCATGCTTCATTGTGGGAGTAGTGAACTTAGGGTGATGAGAAGTGTGTTTATCAAACATAGCATTTCCCTTGGTGGCCAAAAAGATTCATTTTAGCTTTATCTGACTGGAGGATCTTCTTCCATGGGTTTCTTTTAATGGAAAGATTCACCACGAGGTTGAACCAGGTGAGTGTCATGTTACTGCAGAACTTAATCAAATCCAAACATTTTTCAGATGTTCTGTTTGCCTCCATTTAAACTCTTTATTTTAAATTTCTATTTAATTTCTCTTTATGTATTTGTTTTCTTACATTTGTTTCGACAATTCTTTTAACTGATTTACGTTCAAAGCCACCAAAAGTGTTAATGAATAAATCATCTTTTAAAGTTCACTAAATAATCAATGTTAACTAAAATGGTTTTGGATTGTTCCTTTACTGTAATCAAGCATTTCTACTCTGGCTGACATGTCAAATACAACTATAACCAGCATTTCTTTAATCCAGTGAAACCTGAAACCCACATTTTTTATCAAATAAGCTTCTTTCCAAAAAGGAAAGTCTGTCAGTTTAATGCTCTAATCAGATACTCTAAACAGCACCATGAAATCAGAGAAAAATCACTTGTTGACAACGCCTCAGAATACATTTCTTTTTCAAAGGAATAAAAAATGCAAGAAATGTTTCAGTATGATCTATCTTGAATACAACAAATCAGCACGGTGAGAAAGAAGCAGATGTCTCTTATTTTCTCTGTAAATGTCTTGGTGACATCAGTCTGCTGTTTGTTACATGCACCGTTTTGCTGAAGAGGATAATAAAAAAGTTTGGCTTACTGATTTTAACAGACTGTTATCCACGCTGTAGTTCAGCCTTTGTCTAAGTTTCAGGCATTCATCCTCGTTGCTTTGAAGATGCAGAAACATCTCACAACCAAGCAACGGTTCATGTAACTCTGACCTGAAATGTGGCAACGTCCTGGTCACTTCTTCTCCCTGCCCGCTGGACGACTCTGTTGTTGGACTGTGACACTATCACAACCAATCAGTGACTGGAACAGTTTCAGACAGCCAATCAATTACTGGAGCCAATGGGCTCTTATTATCAGGCTCTATCAATCATGCATTTGGCACAACTGTGCCGTCTGCTTTGTATCTTGTAATACTTCTCTCTTATTTCCCGTCCTTCCTACTTGCTGTTTACATCTCTTTTTTGTTGCATTATTCCATCAGTGCCCTCTTTCCATTGTTTATCTTTTTTTTCTGGATGCAGTAATATCTTTAGGAAAAGAAAGAAAAGTAGACACCAAGACAAGTGCTCATCTGGCCTTTGGCTGACCTACAGGGATTCCAGCAAACACAAACACAGGAGTTTAGAGACACTCTAGGACTATTTAAGCAGCTTGTTCCTCTGCACTGATGTCATTGGAAAAGAAGTCTCTGTCTTCTTTAAACATACAGAACTGCACACTCACACCAATACTCAAGCGTACACATAAACACCAACCCTCATGGCCTTTCTGTCTTTGTTAGTATCTCAAGTTCAACAGCAGCTTGTCCAGTCCACTTCTCTGAGGACTCTCAAGAAGTGTAATCACTGCTGGGCCTTCTTTATCACTGATGCACATTTATAAAAGAGAACCATAAGTATGGTCGTATGAACCTCGCAAAAAAATGCACCTTTCTGCATACATGCAGTTTTCAGTCATCTGGCCCTTGGTCTTTGTTAACTTATTAAAACACATTACCTTCCCCTGTACCTACTATATACTCTGCAGTTTATCTTGTAGGATCTTTCTTGTTTCCTGTTTTCTGTCCTGCCTTGTTCTTATTTTAGGTTACTGTTTGGTTTCCTTAAAACTGCTGCACCTTTAGTTTCTTTAAATCAGGGATAGCCAACTCCAGACCTTATATACAGTGTTCTGCAGGCTTTAGACTTTTCCCTGCTGCATCAACATGACTCAAATAAATGGATCATTAAGAGGCTTGTGCAGAACTTGACAATATGCTGCTGAGGAAACATTTAATTTGAATCAGGTGTGATGGAGCAGGGAAAACGTAAAACATGCAGGCTACTGATGTACAGAAATGGTGATTCCTGCTTTAAATGTTGGATTAGTTCTTTTCCACATACCTTTCTCCCATGAGTCTTTTATTTGTGAAAGTTTTGACGGCATGTCTTTAGTCGTCCTCATGCTGCAGAATACATTTCCAAGAGATGAGACAAGACAACAGTCTAAACATCTAAAGACACTGCACCAATACTTCTTTAGGTGTCTACTTGGGCCGTGACATAAACATTTATAATGCAATTTGATCTAATTTTTAAAAAAACTGCACCAGCTATGTGTTGTTCCCTTTAAATATTTGTGAGTTAGGGCAGGTGAGAGCAGTCCTCATTAGTTTCATTACATTTTGGATGTGATGTGGGAATCCTTCCGGTCTAAAGCTATTTTCTTTCACCAAAGCAGGATGAATGACACTGTTACAATGTAAAATGACTGTGCCGAAGGGCAGCCAAAAGTCAGATGTCTTTGTTTACTTTGTGTTTATACAGTGACGAGTCACCATGCCTCACAGCAGACCTGAAATCTGCAGCCTGTCACAGACACATGCAGAAAAACGCGTAGGCTGCACAACAGCGAGCGACTACACAGACACATGAGCGTAACAGTGGCAGCAAAAGGTCACTAAAGTCACACATACACGCAGACAAACGTGTGGTTTAACCTTGAATTCATCCTGTTTCTATCCCATAATAGACATAACACTAACATTTGTGCTGCCGTGGTAACAAGGCAAACCTGAGTTTAGTTGTGGTTCAGGTCACCACAGAGCTGCACAGCAGTACATGTGTACGTATGATTGTTCATGAGTTCAAAAGGAAATCAGATGTAGTAGTATGAGTGACTAAGCTGGAAGTTTTATTTATGTTTGACAGAGTCACGGCTTGTTCATTTCACCGCTGGAATACACAAAAAGACTATGAAATAATAAACACTTCCAGAGGGCACAGCAAAGCAGACAAGAAGTCAATCTGCACTACAGGTTTTCAGATCCTCCGGAAACCCTTTGTTAATCCAGAACAACTAAACAAGGCTGAAACGGGCACAGTGCTTATTTGAAGATCAGACTTGTATGAAGCTCTAACTGACCTGGTCCTTATCAATAGGTATATTTATACAAAATATGTCATTTCAGGCATCCATTACAAATTTTTCACTCTCTATCTCAGTTCTGGTTTATACAATTTATTATGTAAGTACTTTTTTATTCTGATTCACATTCAGTCTCATGTTAGTCTGCTGAGGACCGCGCTACAACAATGTGAGTTTATTGATTTAATGAAGGCAATCATCTGGGGTGTCATGATGGCATGCCAGGTGGAAAAGACATGGGATGAGGGTATCGTTATAGGATGTCAGCAACCCTAGAACTCCTCTAGTAAACAAAAAGAATAAATAAATATAGTTAGAAAAAATGTTAACAGGAGGGAGAGATTAGAGGCTGTAATGAAAGAAAGAAGACTGTAAGTAGTTCTTTCTAATATATTAAAGTTAAACAGATACTCTCTTCTCTTTTTAAGTGAAGCATTATTAACTTCCAACATGATATTATAGGAGAATCTGAAATAGATGCAAACTTTTTATCACAATACATATTAAAATGATTTGCTGCCACCAAGGAAACAAAGCCAGTGTAAAGTCAGCTATCAGCTTTGTGATAGAAAAATATATTTCTCTTTAAACTGAGCAAAAAGATCATAACCCAGATCATAACTAAGAGAATGAAGTGTGATTCCCAAGTGAAATCATAAACTAGGCTTCCATTTCAGTGTACTTTATTTTAGGTGATGTTTTTGTTAGGTTTAGGAATATGACATGGCATGATTAAAGGAGCAGTGTCCAGTGGTTTCTCACATCTTTCAGTAAAGTTGAAAACAACTGTCTTAAATACCTTCCTGACTTTGCTCATGAATGTGGTAACTGAGCCAGAAACACCTGAACATGTAAAATCTGTGTATTTTATCTGTTTATTATGACAACCTGTTGAATATTGAAAATGGCTCTATTTCTTCACTAGTGATGCAGTTAATTAGCAACTAAAATATAAAGCACTGGCTTTCATAACACCATGTTATACACCATGTGGAAATAATTTTAAAACTATTAATGTTTTACAGAATAAATAGTACATTTGCAGCGTGTCAACATGTGAGCCACAAAGCTGGTTGGATGATTTATGGTCTGCCATTTCTCAACTTGTAAGTCTGCAAAAATCCTTAAACCCCGTCTGTGCTATCTCAACCGTGAGTGATCATCACTATTAAACTTTTTCTTGCTATAAGAGAAAAATAGCTTCTTCATATGTGAGGCTTTGGTCCATATCAGAACAAACCTCTCCAGACTTTGGGGTTGAGTTCATTACAGTTGTTGACATTTATAATTTGCCACTGATTGCCCCTCGTCTGCAAGTGTAGTGCATTTTATAAGCCTGTATGGAATATTACTCATATGTAAGCTAGTAAAATTGCATAATCATTTCTCTTGGCCATTCTACTGCATGAGTATGAGAGCTTCTTTCATTGGTCTGTGTGAAGTATAACCAATTGTCTGGTTGGTTTAAAAACAGAAAAACATATTAGAGTTTGTGGTTTTACATTATTGATGATGATGAAAGCAGTTGCAATGCACTTAAGATGCCTTTAGGGTTTGGACAATTTAAAGTGTCTGTGGCTTTAATTTAGATGTGGAGATAAAAAAAATAACTGCCGCCATCATTCTTCATCCTCATTTATCTTTAGCACACACTCCTAATCTTCTTTTCTGTTCCCTTTTTTCCCTGCATATATTTGCTTTGTCAACTTTTTCTTTGCTTTTGTCATTGTCCTACCGTTGCCCTTTTGTTCTGATCTAATCCTCTTGTAGTAACATTCCTCCCCTCTTTTTTTTATAGTTTCCATCTCCTAACCTTTGGTTTCTCTCATCATTTTGCCTCCATCCTCCCATCACTCCGTTTCTTTCCACGGATTCTGACTATCAGCAGCCTAGACAAACCACAGACATCATTAAGCACATTCATGGAAATCTGTCTTGGAAAAAGAAAATTATGGAGTTCAGAGCGTTCCCCCTTTGGTAAATCATAAATAATCTTTCAGTTTTCTTCTTAAAGTCTCTCAGTCAACATGTAGCTTCTTGACAGGGAACATGATGAAATTGGCAGATTTTTCATAAACAGGTTAAAAAGGAAGCCTTCTGTGGTTGTTGTGTTGGATGGACATGAGCATTTTTCAATGGAAAAGGGTCAGTGTGTCATGTAGTCAAGACAGAAAAATTGAGGTGGTTACTTTGCGGGTTGTTAAGTTAGTGAGGAATGTTTAGGAGCGGTCGAAAACAAATACATGAACCTAGCGTTTACACCATGTGCAGCACAAGTTGCAAAACAAACAATGCCACCTTTAAAACAATTTTTAAGTAACAGGTTTTTATCACAATATCTACACCTAGGACAGACTAGTATCACAAGGTAAAAGAGCGGCTGTAGCTCAGGAGGAAGAGCAGTCGTCTTCCAACCGGGCGTATGGTGGATTGATTCTAGGCTTTCCCTGACTGTATGTCCAAGTGTCTTTTGGGCAAGACACTTAACCCTAGCTTGCATCCCGATGTGCCAATCCAGGTATGAGTGTGTGTGTGAATGGATGAATGTGACAAGTAGTGTAAAACGCTTTGAGTGGACAAGCTGACTGGAAAAGTGCTGTACAAGTCCATTTACCATTTAGAAGACATGCCCCTATTTTCTGCTGAAACATGAAGCTATGTAAAAATGCCAAATTTTAAATTATATAATGATGATACACGTGATTGTTTTGACAGTAAGTAAAATTCCAAATATGCATGTTGCGTAATGATCATAACAGAAAAACTGCATTTAAAAAATGTAAATACAAACAAGATGCAGGGATTTGCAAATCTCATTGATCAATTTATTATTCTCAGCAAAACAAAGAAAGGAGGAACATTTTACAGTTTCACGGAAAATATTAACCCATATTAAAATGCATTTAAATTTAAACAATCCCAACAACATTGGTGCAAGGACTTGTTTATCACAGTGTGGGGCTCCTGTCTTCCTTTATTCTATTCTATTCTACAGTCATTTGGCAGACGGTTTTATCTAAAGCGACTTACAACTGAGAATAAGAACAACACAAGCAAGAATTTAAATAGGGTGCAACATCGTAATTAAGTAGTAGCCAGACTGCTGTGAGTCGAGTTGGACCCAGGTGCTGTCATGTAGTGCTAGACGCAGTTTTTTAAATAAATTAAAAAAAAATAAAATAAAAAATACAAGATTGTTTTTGATAACAGTCTGTAAACGTCTGAGGAACTGAAGGGACAGTAGCTTCACCGCTGAGAGAAGAGGATTCTAGCAGCTCAAAAGTTCTGGGTTGTATTTAGTCTTTCATGATGCACCAAATGTTTTCAGTTGGTCAAAGTCCAGCAGTTGCTTTTCTGCTACAAAGCCATGCTGTTGTACTAGAGCCAGTATGTGGTTTAGCAATGTGTTGCTGAAATATGCAAGGCCTTTCCTAAAAGAGAGGTCACCTGGATGGGAACAGTTGTTACTCCTGTTTATACCTTTCAGTTGTTTATTTATTTTATTAGATTGCTTAATTGGGACAGTGCAGGTTAATGAGCATGAATACAAAAAAGCATAATGTGTAGCAAATTGTAGCAAAAAATGCTAATAGCCATTTGTAGTCCCGAGGCAGGTTATGATAATAAAGAAAAAAGAAGATTTTAGCATTAGCAAGAGAATAGCAACTTCCATAGACACCAATGTAAACCCACATTAGCAGAGATTCGGGGTTTTAAAGTGAGGGCTAATAGCTAAATGGATAGTCTCTCCTCTGTTGAAGGACATAGTCATGATTTTCAGAAATTTTGATTTGATTGCACGTCAACAGTTTTCCAGTTTGTCTTAGTACATAGTACATAGTTTTGGCCTAAAGTCAGAGGTATTTCTTGACCATGCTTATGTATGAGTTCCTAACATAATAAAGACTTAATAAAGATTTGTTAATGTTAATAGTACATTATGTACATATTAAAATAGGTAAGATAATTGCAATTTTTCATGGGGGAGACCTGCTATGAATTGTGTTCTGTTTGCATTTACATTTTAATAAAGTTCCCCACCTTTTTGGAAGTTCTTTTTAGAATTGTTGTGATTAGAAACTGCAGTCTTTTGAGATATTAGCTCATATACCATTTGCAATAAAATAGTTTTCATTTCATTCAATGGTATCAGTCTGAATTTAGTCCAATAACACCTGAAAATGTGTTATATAAGCAACTGTCAACATGTGCAAAATGTACTATTAAACTATCTAGTTTAAGACTTAGGGGCTGCACGGTGGTGTGGTGGTTAGCACCGCAGCCTCACAGCAAGAAGGTCGCTGGTTCGAGCCTCGGCTGGG
>JBAMHW010000005.1:5327825-5342624 GCA_037177495.1 Rhadinocentrus ornatus
CACGTTAGGTGAGCAGTGTCTCTCGGTGATGGCAGAGTTAGTGCACCAAGCTTTGTTTATATAAATGCACAGTCCTCACCAGAACATTGGTGTCTGTTCAGACCTGAGTTATGATATTAGCTCAAAACTGATCAAGCCACTTGCTGCCCTGTGGGCATGGAAGATATAAAAGCCAAATGGCTGGGCTGTGGGATTTCTTGTGTTAATTGGACAGCACTAACATCAGCATTGACAAGCAGCATGAAAATAATACAATCAGATGCAAAGACAGACTTTTTTCCAACATTTTTACAGTTTGATTACATAAAAATGCAAAGAAATTCATGAATTGCCAATAGACACCTCTGTTTCAAGCTGTTCCCTATTTTTAGAACTGCCCCCATTTATTTTGCTATCGCAGGACCTTGACTCCTGCAGCAGTTAGACTGGAAACCAGCACTGTAAAGACCTGAGAACCGGAGTGGTAGTTCCCTTTTTTTATCTTTGTGAGGACATGAGCAGCAGCATTGTGGATTAGTTGCTGTTCTAGGAATTATTTAGAAAAACCTGTAAAAACTCTATTACAGTAATCAAGACTACTGAAAGCAGATGCATGAGGACATTTTTAGCCACCAGTATTCTTATTCTACAAATATTCTTAAGAAGGCAAAAGACTGATTTGGTCACTCCTTTAGTATGGCTGTGGAAATTCAGTTCTGAGTCCATTATGATGTTTTCTGGCTTGATCTGTTGTTCTTAACTTCCCTGTCTGAAGCTGGGCTTTAATCTTTAGATGCACATCCTTGTCTCCAAAGACAACAATTTCATGTATCTTTATTTAGCTGAAGAAAATCCTGACTCGTTTAGAGTGAAATTGTGAAAGTGTGACCTATGGGTTTGTGAAGGGTGAGAGGTCTGTTTGGGGCGACGGGAAAGCAGAGCGTTTATCTGAATCACATCTACTAAAAAATTATATGTAACATAATTTCTGTCCTCCCAGGACAACACTGTAACTGGAGTTTGAGGTTTCCAATGAACTTTCTTAGTGGCAAAAACAGCTCCAGAGTGCGGGCAAAAAGGCAAAAAGTAGTTTTAAAAAAGCCGTATTTGTTAAACAAGACTGTACCATTTTATACGATGAACTTGCTGCTTTTCAAATAAGATTTTTTTTGGAGCCAGAGAAGTCTGGGAGTTAACACCTTGTGGCAACCAGTGGGATTACACTACAGGCATTTAGGTTGGATTCACTTTCAACACCAGGACTAGTTTAACCTCTAATATACAGATGACTTTAGGCCTTTTTATTGTTAGTTGAGGCTGAGGAGTAAGTGTGGCTTAAACCTGCTTTCTTTGCACTGAGAAGTAGTGGGTTACTCTTGTGGTTGCAAAAAGAAGTCAGTTTGTATATAAATCTTTGGAAAAAAATTACCCTTTTTCTTGTTTCATTTAGGGACAGTTGCCAGAATAAAAATCTTTCTTGAACTTAATTGCAAAAGAGTTGCCTTGTTCAGTAACTTTAGAAAGTGAAAACATAGTGACTGAATAAGTAATTGCACATAAAATTGTGCAAAATCGTCCAATATTAACATTTACATCTGGCAATAGAGTTGCTTTTCTAACCACATGATACAAATCTATGCATCTTTTACAGAATATGACAGATATGAGATATTTATTTAATGTCCTGTTAATGATCTGACCTACACTCACCATATATTTTTGTCTCTGTCTCTCCCGCTCACGCCGAGAAGCCACCCAAGTCGACTCGTAAAAGGAAAAAACAGCAGACAGAATATGAGATTTTTTTTCATTTAGATATTTATGGATGACTCACAACCGCATATATCACTGGAGGAGTGTGTGTTCAGTGTGTTTATCACACAGACAGAGAGGAAGCAGAAGGAGGAGGAGTGAAAGTGTATGTGTTAGAGGTCATTGACCCTGAAAAGTGCTGAACTATAAATGTAACACAGAATTTACTATTTCCTTTTACACATACTGTCTGCTTTTCTTTCTTTCCTTGCTACTTGCTTCCTCTTTCTTTCCTCATTTCCCCTCTTTTCTGAACGTTTACTCTTTTTTCTTTCTTCTTATGCCTACACTGCATTTAGATCACCCTCTTTTATTTCTGTTTTACTCCACCACTCTCCTCTTCCTTCAGCTTTATTTACTCTTCATGTAACCATATTCATAGTCTGGATGTGTATGTGTTTTGTCTGCAGTATGTGAGCAGTTGTATGTGTATATGCATAAAGTTTGCAATAAACATGCATATGTACCACAGACTGTATATAAAAGATGGATGGAGCCTCCGTGACGTCACGTTTCTGAAGAACTGAATTGAAGCTCATTGGGTGGTTACCACCGTCGCCATCTTGGCAGCGTCACGTGTGTCGTCATCCCCGGAAAATCCAAAGATGGACAAACAGGGGGAGTTCAGAGGGGGACTGTGAAAATGGGGTTGGATGATTGACACCCATCAAACTCCGAGCTGCCTGTAGCTAAGAGCTAACTGAGCTACCCTGAAGCTAACGGTAGCTAACCAGCTAACGGAGGTAGATGGGCTAAAGCTAAGGCGTGCTGTTAGCCAGCTAGAAACCGTGCTTTTGCTGCACTCTCTCTTCCTGCCACAGATATTGAATACCTGTCAATGAAAAGGGCACGCCCCTAATTATATAACATTTAAACGGAAGAGGTAGAAAAATATTCACCCCCCTCACATTTGTCATGAAGGTAAACTTGACCTATTAATCCTAAAATGGATTTTTGTACCAGGCTTTAAACATGTTTATTTCTGCTCTGAAGTTGGTCTTTTTAACATGGGAGTCCATGGGGATTTGCTCTGTTTTGGAGCCAACCCCTAGCGGATGACGGGTAAACTGCAATTTTTTGCACATAGGCTTCACATTTTACCGGCGGGGGTTGCCGCTTGGTATGTACACATGTGGGTGATAGCATGTGTGTGTCCAAACAAACATTTTTGTCCTATATTATAACCAGTTATGCAACTGTGATGTCTCATTTCTACGCATGCAGTAGGTGTAAGTACATAAATGCACATCTTCAAACAGGCCTCACACACGGATCACCTGCACCCTCATGATGTGCACTGATGTGGAGAGCCTATCTCCTTTGCTGCTGTTACCGTGGAGATTTAATCAGATCTTTATCACTCTTCTGGCCTTCCTGAATGAACAACTTAAGTGTGCAGGTTCGTCCTACCAGGCAATGTTTTCATGACTACATTCAGTTTGTATGTATCACACTGTCTCTACTGCATGATACCCACTAGATGCTGGAATTTTAACACGTTTGTTGCAATTTTTTCATCTCCCTGTAGATGTTGCCAGGCTGTTGGCTATTTTATTACCTTTAACAAGCATAAAAAGACCCCAAATAAACAACTAAAATAGACCGTGATAATACCACAAAACCTGTAGGAGATAAAATAAAGAGACTCTTGTATAACAGCAAGCAAGGAGTATAATAGTAAGAACATCAGGGTTTGACGGTAGGTGTTGCTCATTTCAGGGTTTTTACCTAAAGTTTTTCATAAAAATATGCAACTAAGTGTAAAATTTATGTGATATTATAGAATTTTTATCAATCTAATCAAACATAAAATATAGAAAATACATGCAAAACTGCAGCAACAGATCCATATTGTTTCTGTTTGAGATATGAGCATTAATTGGAACCAACTTGTCATATCCATCACACTTTTGAGATTATATAATATAAGGCCCTGTTTACACCATAATGCTGAGACAGTTAAGAAATGCAAAGAAAAAATATTCGCCGCGTACAAACATTATGTAAGCAGGGCCAAAGGAAAGTATGACCATGTTACATGTTGCTGCTTTGATGGTTTGAACAAAAGCATTGAAACATGTCTTGTGATGCCTGTGTGGTTGGCAAAGACTGGATTGTCCAGGCCTGCTTCTGTTCAGAGGGCTGGGGTCATGCAGAGGGTGAATGGAGATCACAGCCGCTGATAACCAGCACAACAGATCCAAAACACGTGTGGGAGGAACTGTGAGTGTGATAGCAAAGGACAAACCTTGGGTTGCATTCTAGGAGACAGGAAGTAAAGTATGTGTTTACCAGATATTTTTAATCTCATCAAACTCAGAAACTGATTTATTATATATATATATTTTTTTTATAGTTTTGGGTAGAGTGACATCCTGTAGTCGCATTGGATTTTGGATGTTAATGTTTTGGCTAAGTGCTGAAGTTACACTATTACTCAGCCAGCCAAATGTAAAAGGATTCCTATTGGCTTAAATTGTTTTAGCTTTTATATAATTAAGTCTATGGACAACCTAGCATTTCACTAAAATGAAACCAAATAAGAAAGTTTCTAAATCACAAACATGTGAATGTATGTAGATTTATTTCAACCCTGTGGCTGTTCTTCAGGTCTCTGCTCAAAAATTGCATAATGAAATGAGTATATTTCTGAAACCACGAGATCTTTTTTAATACCGTTGGAGCCATTTGTGTCACTAATGAAAAATGAATGAAAATGGCATATAGCCCAAATGAAAAAGGTTTCAGGCTTGCCTAAAAAAAACACTTTAAGGGTTAATATAAATATCCCTTTAGAATGATGCATTTTTTACCTCTATCAAATAAGTGAACATTATCTCTGCTATAACTGTTCAGGCAAAGTCTCCAATATGGCAATTTAGGCACAGTTTGGCACCATCTGTTTTTAAAGTCCACACATTGGGGGATGCCAGGTTTTAAAAGGTTAAAAAAACAAAAGAAGCTGCACTGTTAGGATGAACAAATTTGTTAAACCAAAGTGAGATAAAACTCTTAAGAGGCTACAGACAAAGTAAAGAAAGGACGATATTATAAAAAAAAAACAAGACAGGGTAGGAAAGAATCTGGTGATCAACTGATACTGGGCTTACATCAAAAGACATTGAAAAAATTTGCAAAAGACTCTGGAAAACTACCAGCTCACATCTAAAGACAAATGTTTAGAGTTTTAAGTCTAGCCTAGTCTCAGACTGAGATTTAACAAAGACTGTAAATCCCTATTTACAAGACTACAACTAGATTCTTTCAGCATTTTTGGACAGTTAATATGGAACAGGGCAGATCCGCCCACAACAAAGCAAACAAAGGGGAGTTTCCCTCCAGGATCAACAGGGAATTATTAATTGTGGCTTTGCATCTCCGCCAAGTGTTACACCGACTCATCAGAATCTGGAGGGATGAATGAGTTTTCTATTCTTCTCTCATTTGTTAGATCGTTATACTGTAACAAATGATCCACAGCAGACATTTACTTCTTAATAACCACCTGCTCCTCTTTCTGGACAGTCCATCTACGTTTCATCACCGCTTCTTGTTTGTCTATTTTCTTTTTTTCTGTAGGTTTTTTTTGTTTGTTTTGTTTTGTTTGTTTTTTTGTGTTCTGTCATGAATTCTATTTCTGCTTTTCTCAGAGCTCATCTATTGGTTGCTGATCGTGTTTTGTCACTGTGACGTAATATCAAACATGTTCAATAATATCAAGCATGTTTGATATTGTCGCAGACCCAAGACTGAGGAAAGATTGAGAAGAAACAGCGCAGATTACCAGCTTAAACCTAAAGATTGAGATAATGGGAGTGCACTGTGACTCCAGTAAGACTCGTAAGATTTCCTAAAGACTTCTGTTTTTAGTCTGCGACTGTGAAAATTGTTTGGTGTGAGCCCAGCATTAGAAAACCAATGACAATTTATTCTCAAGAAGCCAATCATTAAACTTTAATGAACTTTGACAAATTGTGACACTCCTCCGCATTCACTGATATGTGCACATTATAAACTTTACCTCCATGTTCTGATTATGAACATGCAGATGTGTGTGGAAGACATGCGCCACATCTGCCTTCTAAAATCACCACCTAGGACCACAGATGACACTTTCCCAGTGTTCTGGATGCAAGTAGAGGTAAGCTGTTTTGGACTGCGTGCAATATTGTAGGTGAAGCCAAGTGAAAGTCATCAATTGACAACATTTTTCTATTTCTACACACAACCAGAGAATATCTGAAACAAATAAAGACAAATCACCATGATGTAGTCTTTAATATTCCCTACTAGCCACTTAAATCCCCATTAGCCAGGCCTAGGAAGCTCATAATCGATTTATTCAGGTTATGTTGAATGCCTGTTTTCTCATAGCTGGATTTAATCTGGGACACAGCACTCTATATTATAACAACTTACTTTTGTGTCAATATATTGGGCTCCAAAATGACTTGCACATGGAGCTGATGTGTTAACTTATGTGACGAGCTTATCAATATTACTCAGTTTGACATGTGTAAATGCTCTATGGTGAAGTACTACAAAACTATGCTTCACCATATTTTTTTTATTAGATCATATTTTCCATGGTTTCATGCTGCTTTAGATGCCTTTGCTGAATACTTGTAATTTTGTGGTAAGCTTTGGCATGAAAAGCATTGAAGTGGAAGTTTAAACTCAAAGATTCTGTATTAAATGTCAACTTCTGGCAGCATGGGCTCAAAAATATCAGTATTGGCCTTCAAAATCCCACAAAAGATCTTCCCAGACAGGCACAGCAACTGATCTGTTTATCCTTCCAGATATTAGCCAAGCCGGAGGTCAAAGGGAATCCTCAGCCAGCTGCTGTGGTTTTGGACTGGGCTATATCATGGAATCAAATACAGTGATACTGGTTGTTACAAGGCTCAGATTTACATAGAGAGCAAGAAAAGTATTTTGTCTTCGAACTACACACTTACAGCCACTGTATAAACCAAAATTTGGTGAATTTATCCATCGTATGTTTGGTGGCTAGTTTATTTCCTCTGCATTCTTACTCTGACATTAAAACAAACTTCTTTTGGAACCAAAGAAGGCCACATTTATATATGATATGAAGAAAGAAAGAAAGTAAACATCAGCCAGGTCCTGTGGTTTTTGGAGAAGGCTATATCTGGGAATACAATATAGGAATATTAACTTATACAGAGCCCAGAGAGCCATATGCTCAGATCAGGGAAAAGAAACCTTTGTTCATTCACAACCAGAATGGAGGCACTTCCCATTATTCACTTTGATTTTTGTAAAAGACAAGATTTAAGAGGTTGCTGATAAAATAAGAAAACAAGATTTTACAACTCATTCCTGATTGTAATTTTCTCCTTTGTGCTTCATTTGGCGATTTCATCATAGAACAAGATTGGTAAGCTGCTGTAATAATGCACCTGAATTAATTAGTGGTAAAACCCAAAGGGAGTTGTCAATAAATCATGATCTTGGCTCAGATTATATTGGACTAAAACTCAGTTACTTTGCTGCAACAGCACCTTACTGTGGTGTACAAAATCACCAGAGACGGGCAAATCAGCAACATCTTCATGACGTGTTGTACTGCCTTTAAATGGGGTTATGCAGGTTTGTCCTATCAGCCAGTGTTTTCATCATTACATTCAGTTCGTACTTGTCACACTGTCTATTTAAAATACACCATGCAAATTTACTGCATGACACCCACTATATGCTGGAATTTTAACAAGGCTAAGATGAATGTTGCAAGATTTTGCATCTCCCTGCAGATGTTGCCAGGCTATTGTCACGGTGCAGCTGAGGTGAAGATCCAAAATGCAGGCAGACAAGGCAGGATGCAAGTAAAAAGGTTTTAATCAGGAATAACTTAATTTACAAAAACAAAATACTCTTACAGAAATGGCGACCAGAAAGCAGGAAGCAATGAACTGGCAAGGCAGGAAATTAAGCCAATGACCTAAATACACAGAAGAGTTAACGAGGCGCAGGTGAGGTGAATGGACAAATCAGACCAGGTGAACTACTGAGCAGAAACCAAAAAACACAGAAAATGACACTAAAGGCGGATTTATACTTGCGCGGTGTCTGCGTGCAGCTGGCTACGGCATAGCTGACGCTTGTGAGTTTGCTTTCGCACTCGAGCGTAGGGGGTGCATGTCGTTTTGGTGTCTGTTGCAGTTTCTCCTCCTAATCTGAAGGTGGCAGCAGGGGTGGTATCGAGCGGTAAACTCACCAGGTCGGAGTTATTTTAATGATTAACTTCAGTTCGGTAGGTATTTGCTGTTTTAAAACAATAATGGCGCCCAGTATGGTTAAGTATCTTAATTAGTATGTGAAAAAAAAGGAAAAAATAATTCGATCAGCCTCTCATCAACTTGATCCACTGGTTATTGTTTTTAGAAACAATGGTTACCACACAAATTCAGCCACAAGATCCAGCTATCCTGCGACACAACCCAAACTGACCAATCACAAGGGAGAACCTCCGCGTAACCGTTAGGGGGTGCACCTAAGGTCTGGAATAGGTGTGCGTCGAGGCTCTGCAGAGCTACACCGAGCCTACGGCAGTTATGCGGACGCAGATGCTACGCAAGCATAAGTCCGCCTTAAACAACCAAAACTGAGAACATAAATGAACCTGACAAAAAACAAACACATGAAACCAGAACATAAACCATTAATCATGACATTACTAAGTCTGCTATTTAATACATGTCCTCATATTGTTAATGGATCTGTGTCAGAACACATCAGGTTAAACAACGGACAATAACATAGGACCCCACACAGCCCTTACACGCATACACTTAGCCAGCTGTAAAGGAGCTTGTCGTGGACTGGTCCAACAAATAGTCAATGAAATTCTGGATATGAGATACAATTTTTAGCTTCAAATACCATCTCTGTCCAGAAAGAACATTGTTCCAGAGAGTTGTGCTTACGTTGTAAAGGTATTGGAAAATACCAACACTAGATATCAGTGTAGCACTAACTGCAGTGACTTTTAGGAGCCAGTAAAGCCATTCTTACCATCAAGGCCAGCAATGTTTAGTGGAACGGATGTATAATACATTTGGGGTGGAACATCAAACACAAAGATGGATTTGTCTGTTGGAAGTCATTCCATATTTCCCTCTGCTCAGTGCTTTGCTCAGAACCGTCAGAGCAAAGTGTCTGCGAGCTATAGATGTGTATTTGATTCCAGGTATTAGTCCTACAGTACACTTAAGGGACTACTGAGGGTTTGGATCAGGTTAAATCACAAAACACAATACATCAGTATTAACCCAACCTAAATCAAAAAGCTGGACAGTTGAAGCATAAAATGATTTAAATAGATGATTGGCTCCGACAGGAGATGCTGTAACAATTTGTAATTTGCTGATTGGCTTAAATATTGTTATGGTGAAAAAGTTATGTAAGACTTTTTTTTTTTTTTTTTGAGACTGGAACAAAATTGGTCAGGATCTCTCCCTGACAAACTTTGTTTTTGCAAGTTTTGTAGTCTAATTTGTTTTACAGGCTATTTTGTCAAAGTGTAATCCTTGTATGTTTAGCTTTCCCTTCTTCTTTGGTGACCCATCCGCCAGAGAATAGCAGCAGGGACAGGCTCCGACCTTCATCCCACCCTGAATTGGATTAAACAGGTAAATAAATTGGGTTGATGGACAAGTATCATATTTTATAGGCTAGCATGCGTAGTTGATTATCTGATCAGGTTCTGTGATGGACCGGTGAACTGTCCAGGGTTAACCAACTTCTCGCCCAGTTGGTAGCTGGGGTAGCTGCCTGACCCTAAATAGGATAAAACAGGTATGCAAAATAAACTGATTGGAAAAGCAATCAAAAATATAGATATCGTACCCGTAGCTATATCACTTTTCCTATCTAAATTTACTAATTTAACTATACTTCTTGTCTTGGGCTAAATGTCAACAGTTGTTAATTTTTGTCTGACTTATCAAAATGTTTAATAATAACTCTTGAATTTATCAATATTCTGGGTTTAAATCCAAGACTAATGTTTCGAAATGTTTGCTTAGTGTACTTTTGGTTTTACTTCTACATTGTGAAACCCTTTACACTACCTGTCACATTCACCTATTCACACACACACTCATACCCCGATAGGCACATTGGAAAGAAACATGGAGTTAAGTGTCTTGGCCAAGTACACTTCGACATGTAGTCAGGTAAGGCCTGGAATAGATCTACTGACCTTCCAGCTGAAAGACGATCTTCAACCTGACTTAGTGTACGCATGTAAGTTATAACCCTGTTGATTCAGATTATATGATTAGGCATCATGACTAGTACGATGCTAGTTACTGAAAAAATTAAGTAGTTACAGTTACTAGTTACTTCATTGAAAAGTAACTCAGTTCTTTGCTGATTACTTACAGTAACTTTTTAGTTACTTTTGCGAAGTAAATTCTTAAAAATTCTCAATATCCTTATAACTTAATGACAGTTAGAAATATTAAATAAAACCTTTTGTTGAGCCTTCCAATGCTTTATCATACTCTTCATTATATTTATTTTTTATTTACATATATCCTTAGTTATTTGCAAGCGGTAACCAAGGTAACAGGACAGTGAAAGGTTCCTAAAAAAGGATCTTTACATTTACATTTACAGTCTTCATGCAGGGTTTATAACTTTGTGGACAGATGTAAGAGAGTCAGAAGGGCTTCACAAAGTGAGCAGAGGAACCCTCAACCCACAAGTGACCACTTTTTACAAGCGACTTCACAGAAAAATAAGCCCAGCAAGCAGACTATGCACCACTGCCCACATCGTGCTTCATCACTGCTGTAATTAGAAAGAAGCTCACAGCTGCTGATGAAAATCTAGTAATTTAGCTAGTAATGGACAAACCCACAACAGGGTAACGGTAACTCAGTCACTTTATTTAAAGAGTAATGAATTAGAGTATTAGTTACTGACAAAGTAACACGTTACTACCCAACACTGGAAGGAAGGAAAATCTTCAAGCAAACACAAATATCTTACATTAAAATAATTAGTTAAAAAAAAGAAAAATATAATCATTTCAGTCTTGTACACCCAACATGGCCCTAATGGCAGTGTGCATGAGATACATTTAGGAAACTCTTGCAACAAGAGAGCAGAGACCCTGTTTTAAGAAGGTTTACATGCAAACTGAACTTTAGCAAGAGTCTATGTCAAAGGCTAGGCAGAGCTACTGTATGTAGATATACAGGGAAAGATTTTCTCAAGAGTTGTGGCCCAAAGGCTCTCAGCATTTCTACAGAAGAACAACTTGGTTGACACTTTAGTGCAGAAGGCAAAGAGAAGTGCATTCTCAAGGTGCATGGAGCAAGCAAAAAGAAAGATCTCCATGGGTTGTTTTTTTTAGATCTCCAGAATTACAATGGGTGGTTGGAGGAGAACGCCAGCAAACCCAACAAATCCCGCAGCATCTCTATTGTCAAAAGCCAACTTGTAAATGAGAAGTTTCACCTCAATGGCAAGCCAATACCAACGATCATGGAGAAGCCCATCAAAAGCCTTGATGGCTGGTACAGCAAAGAACTCAAAGACTGGAAAGGTGAAACAACTCAGGCAGGACAGCATCAGTGGCTCCAAGCAAATCAACAGCACTGCTCTTCCAGGGCAGCTGAAGCTTTGGTACTTCCAGTTTGGATTGTTACCCCATTTCATGTGGCCAGTCTCCATCTATGAGGTCAACCTAACCCAAGCTACTCGGCTGGATAGACTGATCAATGCCCAAGTGAGGAAGTGGCTTGGACCACCAAGATGCCTCAGCAGCATGGGTCGATATGGAAGTGGCACCCTCTCTCTGCCAATTTTAAGCCTGGTGGAGGAGTAAAATGCGCTAAAATTGAGCTGGAAATTGCCTCATAGAATCCCGGTGTGAAAACCCCGGAACAACCAAATGATAATGTCAATCATGTTATTATTAACAATGTTTATGATTATCTAATTCAATTATTAATTTAATGATAAATTATTATAAAATAAAAAAATTATAGGATAAAATATATATATATATAATGTTGTAATTATACAAATTTATAATAATATTTATTATTATTATATTAAATTGAATAATTGTTTCTATAATTATACCATACAATTATTCTTATTACAGCATTAACTTACCATTAATTAAAATGAATAATTTTTGCTAAATGTCGTTTAAATCACTTAAACCTCTGAAATTCCGATGTTTTGCATATGAAATGACACTTTAAAGAACATTAACACCAACCAAGTTGGTTCTGTCTTTGTTTAACTGAAGAATGCAAATGTAAGAAAGAAAAGTAAGATTATCTGAAGCTATCTGTTGTTTTCCAGCCATTACACATTCTTCATTAACATAAACATTTTTTTAACAGTACAATGATCTCACTTAAGTTTTTTTATATATATTTTTTTTTAATTTCTTTTAAGGCATTGCACAGTTTGACACTTTTTATTTGTAGAAAAATCTTAATTTTTCTACACATTGCATGGAAACTGGAACTTCTTTAATAATGTGAAAAAAACTTCTTAAGCTGCTTCCCTTTAACCAAAGGTGCAGTGTGTAACTACATCAAAGATCTGAAACAATTTTATAACAATAAAAACTTTGCCTCTATTGTTATGTAATTAAGCTACTTAAAATAATTACCTTTTAATTCTCTTAGAATTAACCATTATCTGCTTGTTGTGGGTCCACATACATGGCAGCTGCCATACTTGTAGCACCATTTTTACTACAGCGTCTCTGAATGGACAACAACATTCTTAACTTTAAAACTGTAGTACCGGCATTATTTGATAGGTGCTAGAGCACTGTGCTGAACATACAAGACAGTACACATGTGCACAATGTGGTCTATTTTTGTCATTTATGCTAACGTGGCTGTGTTCATCTACTTCCGGATGGCAAAATAGGCTTTTTCGTGCTGTTCCCTAGACAAAGCATGAATCATCTTTAAAATTTAGATTCAATGTCATATAAAGAAGTGGATCATAAAATGCTGAAAACTTAAGTAATGTCTACAAGAGGATTTCGGAGAGTCTTCATTGGTGTTTCCAACACTAAATAACGACAATCTTGCATTACGATCATATTTAATCTCTCCATCGCGTAAACACACAACTGATCACTTTGTAGTATCCATGTTAACATGTCAGCTGGAATCTCTGATCTAGATTGATTTAAACTGGATACAAGACTAAATTTGTCTATTTAGACATAACTACTGATTGCCAATTGATTCACTTGTAAACTCATACCACCTCCTACTGGGGCACTGTCTCTTAACTCCCCCTTCATGTCCACAGACAGGCAACAGTCCACATCTTTGGTGTCATCAGATGGACAACCAGAGATAAAGTGTGCACTGCAGACCCGGCGCCAGGGCATCACCTTCAATTTTACGCAGATAGTCTCACAAATCCACACTACTCGCTTTTGTTTGTATATGGAAAAAAATTATTTCCCGATCGTGTGCTTTCTCCCCTCGACAGTTAGAACAGTTGTAGCACAACTGTTCGGCAGAGCTCCAATTTCCTCTGTAAATGCGGACACAAAATCTAGTTTAGTTCACTTTTACAGCCAGCTTTTCTGCCCTCTGGAAGCAGTTCTGCGCATGCGCGAGGGACATGCATAAGTTAAGAAAGAGGTTTGTACACATAGTTGCCTGTAGTGTAGTCATTGCTTCTTCTGAGGTCAATAGACCCACTCACAAATAAAAACATGGTTACATTTAAAAGAATTTTGGCCACAGACGGCCACCGTCGATTCACAACTTGCTATTCCCATCATTACCACTATGTGTCAGTAATCGTTACACACTGCACCTTTAAGCTTACCTGGGAAACTAATTATCAAACCTGTCTGAGATTGTTATTTGTGATCTAAACAAACAGGAGAAACAAGAAAAAACTAAATCTTCCAAAAAAACCAAACTAAAATCCAATTATTTGTACAGTCTATGTTTTAAATATTTATTTATTTTTGTAGTCTTGTGTGACCACGTTATCTCGACTCACACCCAGACTGGGTATATATATATATACAAATAGCAAATTAAGATCTTAAATCTTGAACCTTAAATTTTTCATTTACTGGTCCACAGTGTTTATTACAGAAAGAATTAATTTGGGCTAAAAGTTTTCTGTCCTGGATTATTGGGACGTCCATCAATAAAAAGGAACAGTTTTGTCAGTAAACTTCAAGGTTTCTGTCGACATATTGTCAAATGCATTGAATCAGTCGAATCATAGAAATGTCAGACATGTGTTTTTTGTTTATTTGTTTTTGTCCAGTTAAGTTACTAATAACTAGATATTTAATTGAACTCACCCAAATATTTTTGCATCAACCAGAATTACAAATGGCCCCAGTTACTGTGATGTCAATGTGAAATCTCTGTTGCTCTTCACTGTTGTTGCTGTGTTTGCTGATTAATGAGTTGTATTGTCATTGTTAGGTACTAAGTCCAACAATGCTAATGTCTACACACAACTGTTAATGAAATGTGTGTTTGTGTCAGTTAGAGAAGGGTGTGTGGGTGCTTATTTGTGCATGTGTAAGAGCCCAGAGAGAAGTATTATTTTCTATAGGATGACATCAGTTTGTTTTGGACCTTGTTGTGTCTGCAAACTGGGTGATGGTTGCTATGGCCATCAGCTTTTTCTGTCAGTCTATCTGTGTGAAAGAGACACATGGACAAAAAGGGCAACCACATGTGTTTGTTAAAATCAGCATAACCGTTTGCTTGTACATCTGTATATTGTAGAGGCTGCATAAAAATAACTGTGTGATATTAATTTGAGGGTTAGGAAATCAAATTAATTATGGTTGGTGTGCCAAGTTGTAGGTTGTAAATCAGTTTTAAAACAGGTTAACAACATAATTTATCCATTTTAAAACATCAAAGGAACAGTCTATAGACATTTTCTTTGTCTTAGGATTGTGATAAATGTCCTTAGTAAATGCACATTTCACTTATTTTTAAATAT
>JBAMHW010000005.1:5365809-5402899 GCA_037177495.1 Rhadinocentrus ornatus
TAATAATAATAATAATAATAATAATATAATAATAATAATAATAAAAATAATAATAGACCATTCACAAACACAGTTAGTTTTTTTTTTTTTTTTCCTAATAGTGTTCTCTGTAATTTTACAGTGTTTTACAAAATACTTATAAAACTTGTATTGGCTGAATCCCAACCTATTATTTCAATTCCTGATCCATGTTTACTGTTTACTACCTGTGGATGTGCCAGCCGGCATCTCGCTGTTTTTTTATAACAAAACGCTAAAAGATAGTGATGATGTTGTGTACATGGGTACAGATAAGATAAACTATGTAGTAATCGATGTAACCATGGGTTTTACTGATGCAGACACACTAAGAAAGATACATTGCGCATTTAGCTGGTAGCTGTATTTGATGCATACTGAAGCTATGGGTGGAGTCGCATCGCAAATGTCTGTCTTAAACCACCGATTAAAACTGGTAAATCTCTCCATCCCTACTGGAAACACCCAACATCCTGTTCAGCACCCTGGACAGCGATTGTGGCATCAACTGGATATTTAGGAAAAATAATGAAGCATAAATATTTGCTCGACTTCATCCCAGAAACCTGAGAAAACCTGAAAAATTGTCGAACTAAGTGTGTTAAATAGGCTGGCTGAAACAAAATTTACACACAGGACCAGTCTATAAGAAGATATTAGGATGTAGATGTAGTTTGTAAGACTATAATGAAAAGATAAGTGGAGCTGCCAAAGAGAGTTCCGTTCCATCATTGTGGCTTAAACAAGTCCCAGCTGAGTTACCATAGTAACTAGTGCTGGTAAACAAATCCGATCCGGACCAGGCTAACTGCCCAGCTTATTCAAGTCTTGTCTCAAAGAATGTCTGATGATCAAAACTAGGGCCGATACGGATTCTAGCATCAGGAATACTCGCCTATCCTACCAAAAGTAAAGGGATCGGCATCGATGAGTACTTCTGTCTAAACACCATCCGATACCATGAAAACGGAATCATTGTTCTTTGTTTTCTGCCCACCGCGACCACACGCAGACACAGGAAGTTACGCAGTCTTGTGTGGCCATTGTTTTGAGTTAGTAGGCGGAGAAGCAGCTGCACTGTTGTGCTAACATTTAGCATTAGTGGTATTGTAACAATCCTACAGTGATGTTCCCGCTAATGTTACATGCTAAAATGTTCTATGGATTTGGAAGACTGTAATACGGAGTGTGTGTGAGGTTAAGACAGATAAGTGGCTGGATTAGTAAGTAACGGGGAGGGGTAGCATATGCAGGGCTGAAGTTTCCAGAGGCAACAGAAATGCTGTCAGATTTACCATCAGCAACTTTTATAAAGCATTTTGGTTGAAATTACATGAAAGAGCACGAGTTTGTTGCCCTGAAGGAAATGCACAACGAACCATGGCACTTACAAACGTTGGCAATTGCTTTTAAAAAACATGAGGAATTTGCAGAATAAAGCCAGAAAGCCACCACAAACAGACGTCTTATAATTTATTGTAATAAATTAACAGCCCCTGTTTTTGTGGAAGACCTTCACTGTACGTCCAATTTCAAGATAGCTTTTAATAGAAATTCTTTGATCCGAGTTTATTTACTCAATAGTTGAAACACTTATGTGGCCATCATGGATTTCACGTATTAATAAAACATAAATATTAAGGCTGTCAAAAATAACGCATTAACAACAGGAACTAATATATGTCATTAATTTAGTTAATTTTTTAACCGGAATTAATGCTCTCTCATCCCCAACTTTGAAAAAGGTCCCCTCTAGCGACCATACTGCTTAGGAAAGGCAGCCTAAGCTCTCTCTAACCCCTTGCACTTCACCCAACCGCCAGCCAATCAGAGCACAGCAGCATTTTTTTGCTTCTTAATCAGTCGGAGTCTGCACAGTAACAAGCTGCTCCTCTACTGGAACACTGCAACTTATTCAAGATAGTTTGTGTAATAATGGCTGTCCTCTGATGGAAAACCATTGATTCACCAGACGGCTGTAATACCGGATTGGACTTGTGGTGGAATAAAAAATTGGTGAGGAATATTTGTGTGATTCTGATCGATCACCTTCTGAGGGTTCTATCCTCCTGATCCAGTAAAAATTAATCGGCAGGGAAGCACTTGCTTTCCCACACCAACACTTTTCTGGGTGACAGGGTTCAACACCCTCACTCTTTAATTTAAAGAAAGAAGAAAAAAAAAAAAAACTCTTTCCTGCAGTTCTGTACTAATATACCTTATCCTCCTCCGCTTCCACTCTTCTCTCTCCTGCTGTTCCGTGACGGCTTCTCCGGTGCTAGCCCCATCTTTCTTGTTGCGCTGGTTTATTATTCATCTGAGAAGGAGGAAACTAGCGGTTCCTGGTTCATCTTAAATTTAGCCCAAAGTATTGTTATTGGACGCACTAGCAAAAGCAAAAATTTATCAGTCTCATATAAATCAGATCCACGTCACATGAAGCTGAAGAATTAAATTGAATTTATAGACCTAATAATAAAATAAGATAGGATATCGGATCCGTACTTGATATCGGCAGATACCTAAACCCTAGGTACTGGTATCGGTACAGTCGAACTACTAGTCGAAACAGGGCTCCACCAGACACATTCTCATTCATACTGCTCATGTCAAGTAATAAGCTGTTATAATCAAAATAAAAACCATCTAGAGTCTGTGACCTGCTGCTGTTGAGTGAAATTTACTGGGAACTTAAGTACTTTAATAAGGTTGGACTGTGACGGTTTCATATACGGGGAGTTGGAGCATATATGCTGAGTTTAAAGCATTGAAGGCTGCTTTTAGATTCTTATTAAATGAAAACAAGTTGGCTTTATGGTTCTGAGGTGGTTAAAACAAATCGTCTCACTATACTGACTTGATTTGCTAAACTTTAAGAAAGACTCCAGGAAAACTCCCACACACAGTTACATATTCTGCTAATATGAGTGATAATAGTCCTGTTTTGGCCTGTGGCATTTGAAACATGTTTGCTAATTACTTCCTTGTCTTGACTGAGGCTTCATTTTAGTTTTTGTTGGCCAACACTTCTGGCAATCTGCAGTGAAATACAACTTGAGCGTGTAGCTGAAATACCAGCTTTCAGCACTTGGCAGTGGTAAGATTTTGACTATCTGAAACCTACATCAATGAGAATTATCAGCTTCAGGGACATGGAGAATCCAAGCTGGATTCAAAAAATTTACTTGGCTTTTGTGAACTGTCCTGGGCAGAAGGCCTGGATATTGGTGCTGGATGGGAAGTGGAGCTTTTTTAAATGAGCTCTTTAAATGTCGGCACATAACTAGATCACACTTGTGTGGCTGTGATTCACTTTGTTTAAGCTCAGATCAAGTCATTAGAGGGGCTATCTTCATTGTTTTTTCCAGTCAGCTGAAGCAACAGTCAATTTAGATTTTTATTTATCATTTCCTAATAAAAAAAAAAAAGCTTGTTTCATATTTCTTGCAATCCTGATGTGTTTTACACTAAAAGTAAAGGTGGTTTATTTTGCTTTAGAAAGTTTACAATATATTTTAGTTCTATATCAAAAAAATTATAAAGTGAATTTCCCAGAAATCTTTCAGTTTTTAACCCTAATGTTGTTCTGACTGTCCACAAATATCTAGCTAAAGGTTTGTTCCAGAGACTAAAACAACTGTATGCTAATTCCCAGGTATTTCATGAGAAAGATATTTGCCCTATTGAAGTGTCAAAAGCAGTACTAATAAACTCGTAATGCCTTATTAACTGGGTAATAATATTATGGTTGTTGGTAATGTGTTTTTTAAGCCATGATTATATTCTCGTGTCAACATTGCTAAGTTAAATTTAAGCTTTAAGGAAGAATATGCATACCGGTGGTTCAGCCAATGTCTCGACAGATCCCCCTTGACAGATGTTTTTGTTTTTATTTATTTTGTGCTTTTTTTTGGGGGGGGGGGCTTACAACAAAACCAGTTGTCAGTGTAAACCATTTTTGAAAAAAACAGGCATTTATTAAGGATAATTTGCAGATGTTTTAATGGATCACTGCCATCACCATCACAAACAAGTAAACTTAAAGTTGGCTCATCTGAGATGAGTCCTTAACTAAGTAAACTCTTGGGGAAGCCAGGTCGGAAAGCAACGATGTGTCTTCGAATGAGATAAGCCTCGAGTTGTGGCCTTGTTCTGTTTTTTTACAAAGAAATGTTCTTTACTTTGGATATATATGATGTTAAAAGCATCTATGTTAACTGATTTAGGACTTACTATTGCTTAGTCACTATTACTACAGTTTCCCTATGTGCCATAACAGGATGCTAATCGGTCAAGCACAACTTACTCACAAATCAAAGCCGGACAGATTATTTTTCCTTGATTTTCTTCACCAAACAGAACTTGTAAGTGCAGAAGTCACGAGAATTTATCAAAATTATTTGCCTTGTTGATCCAGATCAGATCTTTAGATGTTCCTCTGTTGTTGCCCAGTGCATGCTGGGACATGGCCTATTTGAAAATCTTTAAAGGACACTATAGGATTCTCTACTGTTTTTATGTTATTCTTTCTTCTGCTAATAAACAACAGTCCTGCCTTTTGCTGTCTTCTTGCTTTTGCATTTGTCTCTTTATTCCTCCTCCTCACTCTATCTCTTTTTCCTTCCTTACTGCCTCCCTCCGTGTCTTGTTCTCTTTTCCATAATAATTAGCTCCCCTCCAGCTCAACTTCAAACCCTGTGGTCGGAAATCTGCATTCCGAGGATGGAGAGAGTCTTGGGAAGAGGAGAGGAGAAAGAGAGCTGGGCAAAGAGGGAGGGCCAATGGCTGAAAGAAGCCATTGTTCCTTCATAAAAGCAGATAAGAGCCCAAGAACTGGAGGGCAAGTGTAGTCAAAATAGTCCACGTGAGTGTGTGATGGCACCGATAAAGAATTGAAGTTTCTTCAACAATTTAGACGTTAATGGATTGATAGTGGAGGTTAGCTGGTGGGGCCAAGATACAAACCTGATCCACACCACTTTCTGTTTTTCTTTTGTTATAGGCTCCCTGATTGTCTTATTATCTCACTCTACTGCTATTTTTACAATCTATTTTCCTTTTCTTTCCTTATTTCCTTCACATTTCTCACATTTAGCATTTTCAACTATTCTTTACCTTTTTTTTTTCTTTAGCAACTCAATTTCAGAAAGGTTCTTTTTTTTTTTTTTTTTTTTTACTTTCTTGCTTCTCACTTGTTCTTACCACAACCTAAAAAGCAGTTGTGTGTTACCAACTCAGCCAAATAGACCAATCCATGTAATTGTTTTTCAAAAAAGTGACAACTTCTATTAAGCTAACCAGCAAATCAAATGCTTACACAAATACAAACTGTTTCAGGGTCCAGTCAGGGTTCCCCCTGGACAGGGCACACCCTAACCCTAACCTTGGGGGGAAAACACTGACCAGTAAATGAAGCAAAGATATATATTTTTTCTGTTAAGTCAATACAAGGATGGGCTTGCACTTATCAGTCATGTATTGATTGTGGATATATTTGACTCTCCCCTTGTGGTTTGGGGAACTAAAAATTGAGAGTTTTGTAATGTGATCATGTTTCTTCTAATGGGATGGCAAAGAATCATCACTGACCTAACGTTTTTGACGTAATATTAGTAATGGATCTGTCTATTTATTTATTCATGAGTATTGGAGTGATACACTAAAATAATGAGGCTAAGTTTTGATTAGATACATTTTTCAGTAGGCTGACAGACTTTTTATTACTAATATCAGATGGGCCTTTGTGTGACTTAAAATTAAGGACACATGTTCCTTCACTAACCCGATGACACTTTTCTAAAGCACTTTTCTTACTTCTTGGTTTGGTTTGGACAAAACGTTACTTTGGTAGGGTTAGGAAACAGACACAGTTAGGGCTAGAATACAATACAATATAGATAAATACATTATCTGTATCTGCCTGCATAGATACTCCCCACAAAGGCATGTTGGGGGAAGCAGTACAGTCTTCGAAAGGCAGCACACATACGCCAACACAGATATTTAGACCCGATCAGAAGCTCTATCTAAACCTGATATCAACTCATATACTACCATCATCAATAATTCATTAACAGCTTATTTGGAATAAGATGCTGTAACAGCATCTGCTTTCCTGGGCTCTTATTTCAAAAGATTTATTTTAAACACGTTTAAAATGTGATTTTTATAAATGCCAAGAAGACTGATCTTTGAGTAATCTATTATTATAAATAATCAGATAATGCCTTTTTATTAATGTAAAATCTGCCAGACTCTTAAACGACATCCAGATTTCTGTTTCTTTATTTATATATAGGGAACTGTATGGTGGTTAGCACAATCACCTCAGGAAGGTTTCTGGTCCCAGGTGATTTAAATGCATTTTGCCAGACAGAAAAAAGGCCTAAGCTGACCTCAGCTGGGGCCTTTCTGTGTGTTTTCATGTTCTCCCTGTGCATGTGTGGGTTCTCCACAGGCTTCATCCTGCAGTCAAAAACCACGTTTCCAGGTTAGTTGGTGTCTAAAATCTCCCAGGGAGTGAGTGGGAATGTTGGTTTATCACTCTCTGTTGGCCCTGTGATGGCTTGGTGACTTGACCTCACAATGTCTGTTCAGCAAATACTCACATAAAAAACCTTGTTCAAGTACATGTGGGGTTTTTTCAGAAGACGGTAGGACACCAGCCAGTGTCACTACAGGGTAGAGTTCACAGTTTTGACAGCCTGATGAAGAAGCTTCTCCTGAGTCTGTGTGTTCACTTTAATAAGCCTTAGGCACAGCCAGAGCACAGCCACTCGAACAGACCGTTGTTAGGATGATGAGGGTTTCTCATTATCCTGTTTGTTCTGGCTGTTGTTCTCCTCATGAAGATGTCCTGGAGGGTGGGGAGTGTTGTACCCATGGTACGCTCTGCTGACCTCAGCACCCTCTGCAGGGCCCTCTGGTTACAACCAGTACTGTTCCCGTACCACTGGGTGAGTCAGAACACTCTCCATCACTCCAGTGTAGAACATCTTTAAAGATTTTCAGAGAGAGACTGTACTTCCTCTAGTAATGCATGGAAAATGCCTTTAATTGCATTTCAATTCCAAACAGTAAGAAAAATAAATAAAAAAATATCCCTGGCCCAAAATAAACAGACCCAAAGTTAAAGTGCCATTTTACTAGCAGTTCTCTGATTAAGAGTGTGATGGACTGAGCAGTGAAGGACAGTCAGGCACAGTTTCAAAGTTCAAAAAAGGTTTGTATTTTAATCCAAAATAAGGTAATCTAAAACAATTTAACAAATGAACAATTGGACCCCTAAGAGGTCAAAATAACAAAACTCTAGTTTAACAACCTATCGCAAAAATAACTCAATCTGAGCAAGCAAATGTAACAAACTGACCTAACAAATAGTGGCTGATCAGCCAAAACAAGTAGACATAAAAGTGCAACACAAAATAGGAAAACCCAATCCCGCAAACTACAATTAAATGCGTACATTTTATTGGAAATTTATTAATTGCAATTAACACGTTAAAATCCCACCCCTAAAATATATACACTAAGTGACTTCAGGTAAGGTAAGGTATGGAAATCTAAGCCTAACTTTATGTGTCTGTGCATGCTTCTTGAACTCAGTTCGACTCCTGCACCTGCTGGGCTCAACACACATTATTATGAGTTCATCTGTAGTTTATGACCCTACACACATATTCACACACAGCTGCGGTAATTCCCACAGTTGATTTATGATTTTATCTTCTCATCAACACCTACGTCTTTTGTCGAATACATTCTTTCACATTTCCCTTCCAGTTAGGGTGTCATCATATGCTCTTTCCTTTTCATATCTTCCCCTTTCTTATTTTAATAATCCATCTCTGTTTTGTTTTTCTTATTTGTTCCATTGCGTCATGTTATGCAACAGTTTTGCCTCTAGTTATTTCTGAATGAGTCACACTTTTTTTGCACTCCTCCAGTATCAATGAAAGGTTAAATAAACAAGGCAGGTAATTAAAATAAAGTAAAATCAAACAATTGTTAAAGAAAAAGTAATCATTTATGTGGTAATTTTTGTCTCTATATGGGGATTTCTAGGGTTCAGTGGCTTGACTTCCAGTGGTCTAAAATGACACTAAAATTACTCATATAAACAACGTGACAGATTTGATTTTTATCCAAATCCTTCAGAGGAATCTCAATATAAGTCTTTACATTTTAACTGATTTTTAACTCTTAAAACCCCCAAAATTTTATTTGTAAACTATTTTTGGTCTGCACATTTTTTTTTTTTTTTTTTTTAATTTATTTATTTATTTTTGTTTTTTTCCTTTAGAATATATATCTAGTACCTCAACCCTTTTAATCCCAGTCCACATGCAGACATATTTTTCAGGACAGCCTCAGTTGTCAGATTATGAGGTTAAAATGATGTACAATTAATGGATCAACAGATATAGCACCATTAAGGCCAACCCAAAACGAAAGAGAATTTTTACTGACAGTACTTTGTAGAAATAACACTCAACAGTAACAAAGCCTTTTCTCATCTGCACATAATTCCCTCAAGTGTTGGCTTTCAGGAAAAAAATATTAGCATTATAACAAACACAACAGAACCTATTTACATATTTACCCTTCTTTCTTTTTTGCTATTTACAGTTTATTTACAGTTATTTACCTGATATCCTTACAAAAATAACTAGATTTTGGCACCACCATGATTAAAAAATGTCTTCTTTGCCATGGATGGACATTATTTTTTGTTCTTTTTAGACATATAACTTTCTGGTCACTTGTTGGTCTTTGGTGGATCATTGTTGGACATTGCAATCAATTTAATCTATCTAAATGGATAAAAGCTTGACAAGAATTGGCTTTATTATAATTTTTGGGTTAAAATAGGGGTCTCTTAAAGCCCATTTATGCTCCCTTAAGTATGTAAATACATATATTTATTTCAAACATTGCTGCCTACATACTTCCATGCGTCTTTTATTTTGCCAGGGTTGTTAGGTCAATTCATCCACTATTGGGCAGTGCTTAAATAGAGTTCACTTCAATGTTCGGATATCAATTTCAGACACCGTTTGGCGGCGGTAATGCACTGCCATAAAGTTGTTTGCAACCGCCCAACACACCGACACACTTACACATCCTTACTTCAAAAGCTCTCTAATTATTACCTTCATCCTCATCTTCTTCCCTTCTGCTTGCTGCTCTTCCTGTTGCTCTTCTTCTTTTCTGGGTTGTTCCTTTTGCTGGTCACATGTCAGTTGTACTGCTAATCACTGCCCCTGTTGTTTCTGGTGGTACTAGTTTTGCTCATGTTGAGGTGTCCCTGGGCAAGACACCGAACCCCAAATTGCTCCTGATGGGTCGTGGTTGAGCACCTTGCATGGCAGCTTCTGCCATCAGTGTGTGAATGTGATGTATATTGTAAAGCGCTTTGGGTAAAAGCGCTATATAAATACACACCATTTACCATTTTAGTTTGTTTGCTGCATGAAGTGACGAATCTGCAAACCCCCAGAAACTGATCAAATTACAGGCATAAACGATGCAGAAAACAGACTTAAGAGTCCAGCTATCTTGCAAGCTAGCAAGTTTGGCAAATTTGTAGCACTCATGAAAAAAATTTCTTATAAATCTGAAAAGAACAGGGCCATTATTTTTAATTAAATATCTTGTTTGAAAACTGATGAAATCACAATGAATTGAATTTAAAAAAAAGTAAATCTCCTGAGATGACCTTGTTGTGAATTGGCGCTAAACAAATAAAGCAGAATTGAGCTAAATTACTAAAATTTGTGTTATTTGAATTAATATGAAGACATAAT
This sequence comes from Rhadinocentrus ornatus, assembly GCA_037177495.1. Taxonomy (NCBI): domain Eukaryota; kingdom Metazoa; phylum Chordata; class Actinopteri; order Atheriniformes; family Melanotaeniidae; genus Rhadinocentrus; species Rhadinocentrus ornatus. The sequence continues at coordinate 5,375,634 of JBAMHW010000005.1, forward strand.
CTCACTATCACCGGCAAGACCAAAGCATATTAGTTAATTATTCAATAATCTATTAATCAGCTAACCTGCGTGGTGATCTATCGGCTAAGGGCCTGTGTTCATAGAAAAAGCACCGTTTTGTCAGAGATAAAAAGGTTGAAGTTCCAAAATTGTAAGACCAAAGGGTTAAACCCTTAACTGTCTGAAGATCTGAAACAGTATGATGCATATTAAGTACCGATAATAATTACACACGAGTAAACAGGCTTCATGAGTAAAGAGATAAAAACTAGTACAATAAGTTATTAATCTTTTAAATTTAGGAGAGTTCATGCACTGGAAATACATGAGTTTTTTTTAGCAAGATAATTAAGAGCACTTAATGATCAAGAATAATTCTAATAGTTTTTTGTAAAATTTCTGTGTAATTACCATCTAGATTATATAGATTATATGTTTACGGGCCATTTTCTTTTGAGGTTTCTTTTACAATAAAATATGATACAACATTCATCAGAATGGTAAAACTCATCTGAAGCTCCTACAGAAATTAAACAAAAGTGCAAAGTGAGTTTCAGTTTTAGTATATTTGGCTGCCCCCACACTGCCTATTGATTGATGGGGACAAGTGCAATGTTCTCATGTGGAAATTCCTGGAACAAAATGTGACAAGAATAAACTTGAAAGTGCTAGATATGAAAAAAATTTTTATGGAATTAACAAGTCAAATTTCCCCAAATGTTTTTCACCATTAATAGATGTTTATCAGGAATATCAGTTCCTTGAATATTAGTCTAATCTTTAATGAACGTTAAGTGATTTTTTTTTTCCTTTTTATGGTATTGTTTTTGTTGGTGGGAAGTTTGTCTTTAACAAACTGCAGGAAGTTGTGTAGATGTTTTCTACTAGCTGGAACTTTCAGTTTAGTGTTTGACAAGCTGTCATACAAGGAAATCCCGCATTAATGCAAGGAGGAAAATCACACACCTCGTACATACCAGAACATGTGCTGGTTTCCCCGCAGACAGCTCAGTCTGCCAGGAGATATACTGACAGTTTTACAAGTGTAAGCTTGCACAGGGAGAAGCACTAGCTGAGAAATATTGTATTGTAACCACACTGGCTCTATAACTTTGTACAGATTTAGGACAAACGCTCTCTCCCCCTATACCTGGAGCAGAGAAATAGTTAATTCTTTCTATTTTGTCCCCCAAACAATCTACTATTCTACTCTCTCCTACCTTATATTTAATGCCACTATTTAATGCAACCTGAGATTGAAACTTCCTCCTTTGGGTGCCAACAGGTTCTGCTGCTTCCAGCTGAAATCTTGTTCTTGTCAAAGAAGGAAAAAAAAAAAAAAAAAAACTAAAAAAACCTCTAGCACCCTTATGGGAAATTGTGTATGAACTGAGAGTGATACTGGATGACAGGCTGAATAAGATTTTCCTCAGCTACCTATATGCCATTTCATAAACTGTCACAAGCAGTTTTGCCCCCGGTTTCCCATACACAGCTGAAACTGCTGACACTGCCTCCAAACTTCCAGGGAAGTTTCTACCGCGTCATGCTGATGGTTGTTGCATGAAACAAGTTAGTACTAAAAACACATATTTTACACATAACTCGTTTGTTCCCTAAACATTTGCTTTTTCATTTACCCCAAGGTAAATAAAAAGCAAATGTTTAGGTGTGTTGTTCCCTCCAAATATTATCAATGGGAGCATAAAATGAACATGGGAGCTTCTGTGATGTTTGAGAAAATTTTACAGACCCAGAAAATCTTTTTATGCTATATCTCACTCGGGCTGGGATATACTTGCTATGTACGCAAACGTACACGTTAGCATTCTGCACCATCTGTGTATATACTCGCTGCAGCATGACAGCAGCATGACACAGCCACAACGCTCGATATTAGCGGTCACTGCTTGTGGCAGTACACAGCACTTGGACTCTAAAATGGAGAAGAGGCCAATCTGCTGGTCATATTGTATTTCCAGGGCATTTCTGTTAACACCAGTTTACCAATCTGTTGCCAACAGTTAAGGCGTGTGTGTTTATCACTGTGCTACGTAAAGGAAAAGTCATAAAGATACATTGTGTCAATACGAGTGGCCTATGTGCCGAATGCACACATGGCAGCCATGATACGTATGTTGCAAACAGCAAGTATATCCCAGCCATGTCCACCTTGTGAGACCCTGTTTTTCCTTTTTATTTATTTATTTTTTTCTTTTGCTATCCTGCAGTTGACCACCATCACATTTTCAGAATGAACTGATTATTTTCAGGGCTCTAAAGTTGGTAGCGAGACCTTATCTCACGTCTCATTTGAGCTGTCACTATTTTAAGAGTATTGACCCTTTTTCCTCCCAGATTTAGTTGTTTTTTCAGGATATTTTTTTAATATAGACAAATGCAATGATTGTTTGATTAGATATAATAAAACATTGGCCCAACTGAAATGTGATGACCAGAACATGTTGCTTTAGGAGATGTTGATTATATTTTAATATTTCTTTATTGCTGACTACTTCGTTAGAATAAAACCATTTGGATGCCCTCTACCACTTTAATTGGATTTGTTTATGAAGCATTATTGTAAGGAAGCTTCTAGCAGTGAGGCTCTTTTGTACTTTCAGGTTAATCTTTGTTTGCACATACTGAGTCTAGCCTTTAAATTGACATCGTAGCCCAGTTCTATTCTTCTCTAAGGACATGCTCACAGTCGAGGGAACTGATCTGTTTTAGGTCTATAGCACTGATGGTTACAGCGGGACCAGCAATGGGATTGACCTGGTTGCAACTTGTTCTTAAATGAATGAAATGTTAAAAAAAATGTAATTTTCTACTGAAAGAAATTATAATGTTTGGACCTGATCTGCAATATCTTGCTATTTATTTTTGAAAGAACAAAATGCTATGTAAAGTATCAAAAGATTTTTTTTTAAAAACATTACTGTCATTTTATTGTATTTAAGAAACTGAAGAGCAGAAGACAACATAAACGCTGATTTGGTTCAAACATGTCAGCACAATGTTAAAGTGCTCCTGAGATATATAGATTTACATAAATGCCACAATCTTCATAAAAAGTTTGTAAGTACGACTTAAGAAGATGTAGAACGGTTGTTAGATGAGACCCAATATCACTAGTTTCTTTTTTTCCCTTAATTCAATTGAATTAAAAAAAAAAAAAAAAAAAAACTTTATTTGTCCCTGTGGGCAATAGGTGACACTCAGTAATTATCAGCTCAATATGTGGAAATAAACAATTAACAGGGCAGATAAAACAAGTAACTGTGCAAGAAGAGGGTAGGTATGGTAGTAATCTACTGCGGTCTTATCTGTGTACATATATTCTTTAAAATTCCTAATCTTAAATCCAGCCTGCAGTAAAATGGTCACAGAGATTTGATGTTGAGGAAATCCCACCGAGTCCACCACTGAGTTTTTGATTAACATAATTAATTTCCATCATTGTCACCACATGACATGTTCAGTACTGGATTGGACAGTCGCTCCTCTGTTTCAACAGGAATCAGATACTGTGGCGTCTTCGTGCTAATGATTATTACCCATAGTTCTTATAATCCATACCTGCAGCTGAGGATTGAGCCGTGTGCTTCTGCATCCTGCCAGCTGGATAATAACTGAAGTTTAATCCTCACACAAAGAAAAGAGTCACAGCTGAGCTATCCTCCATCCCTTCTCATCCATCCTCAGTAATCCCTTTAACTTTGGTCCTTCTTTGTGTTTGCTTGTAGCTCATCCAGGTACAATAGTAATACTTCATACCAGAAACTTTGTTTCACAGGTAAAACTGCAGCAGCTTGTTATATTCCTCTGAATGGAGATTCTACTCAGTTGCAAATCTGAAAATTTGTGGTGTTAGAAATGTAAGTAAGAGAAGAAGTTGGACTGTTTTTATTAACAGTGGCTTCAATCTCAACCAGACAGTGATGGCAAAATGTTTTAATGTAAAAAGTTTAAACAGGTCATTAAACATTTAACCTTTTCAGATAAAATTGATATTTTCATAGATTTCTAAACTATCACAGTTAAGATGTAAGATTTTTTGGAGGGTGTTTTTCCACTCAATGCTCAGGTCAGAGTGTCTATCACAGAGTTGTGTGTTGTCCCCCTGGCTTACTTGATGGTAAGCCAGAATAATTTAATAAAATAAATTAAATAAAATCTACACAGAATATGCTGTGTGAGGGAGAAAAGAATTAACACAGGTCAGACAGTTTTTCATCATACACTGTCCCCTTTTTCATGAAAACCATCAAGTAATACACGCCACAACCAACAGTACATGCAGCACACACGTGTCCAGTTCCCTTGAAGTGACTCATGTTGGAGTACTTACTGTGGCAAACAGCCTCTGTCCTGGCAGCAGAACTACAAACAGAGCTCATCTTGTTTCTCCCATGAGCACTTCATGATTTAATCAGATTTTTTTCTTCTGTTGTTTTTGAAGTTTCATACTTTAAGCTAGTGATTTATTTATTTATTATTTTGTCTTACATCACTGCTCATTATAATAACTTTTGTGCTTCTGTTGGTCTCTGCTCCTGTTTTCTATAAAGCAGAAGAAAAACTCAAGGTCTACAAAATGGCATGTTTCTTCTTGATGTTCAGAAACCTTGTCGATATCCGAAAACGGATATGGTGGCATTAAGAGATCAGTCAATCAATGGGCTGAAACCCTGAAGCTTGCCAACAGTTGGCACTACGTTTCCTTAAAGAGAGAGACCAGATATCTTCAAAGTATACACTGCCTGGCCAAAATAAAAAAAGTCACCACCAAAAGAAAAGGTCACACACTTTAAGATCTTAAGATGTATTTCCATCCAGTGTTGCATTCATTTTTCACCAAGATCTTGTATTAATGATGGGAGAGTTCAACCACTGTGCAAAGCCGTCTGCAGCACATCGCAAAGGTGATGTGCTTTAGGTGATCACCGATTACCATCATTTAAGATGTTTTTCTGACCACAGGTCTTCCTGGAAGACGATGGTTCCCCACTATCCTTCCACTTTTTAACAATGTGTTGGACATTTCTAACTAAATTTAAGTAGTTTCTGCATCTCCTTAGATATTTTCTCTGGTTGAGGCATGCCAATTATTTAACCCTTCCTAAACATCTTTTCCACGACCACAGGATGTGTCTTTCCACATGGTTGTTAAAGAAATAAAAAGCTACTCATTGCATCCATTGGGGTTAAATAACTTGTTGCCAGCTGAAAGATAGCCATCCATGCAGTAATTATTCAGTAGGAAGCTCCTTTTTTATTTGTTTATTTTATTGTTTTGTTTTTGAGGGGGATGGTTAGGGGCAGTGTATATTAAAGGAGATTTTGTATCTTTACTTTGTGTACAAGGAAAAGTATGCTGATGTAGTGGATAGACTTTAGATGTAACCTGTTTATCTTCATGCACACTACCAGGACCTCATTGATTCATTTCAAACAAAGGCAGTCATAGACAAACACATTAGCAGAGGCTTTTTTGAGGTGGAATAAAATTTTTGACCACAAAGAGAGAGAAGTCTGCATTGTAAAGTGTTTATGGCGTCACCAGCATATACACAGTGTAGGTCTGTGGAGGCTGGACACGCACCTCTTCCAGACTTGATAACCACCCATGCTTGCAGCGCAGTTATGCGGAAGTACTCCTTTGTGATATGTGTTTCAGAATTTCTGGAGCTTCTCACTGAATTTTTGCAGTAACCACAGAGAAACTACAACACAATGGCGTAACCATACGGTTGAGTGTGAGCGTTAGCTGCGCTGGCCCTACCATACGCAGATGCAGCGGGGTTCTAATTCCCTGCACAAGTGTTAGATGTTAGCTGAAGCCACCTCCTCTGTTTACTGCTGGTTTTTCTTGTTTGGGACTGATGTACTTTTGTTTCATATTGTTGTCCTGCATGTAAGTGCTCTCTTAAGTCATGTCCTCCCTGTCCATAAGTGGGAATTGCTATCCTTATTGACGAGTTGACTCTTCTGTGTTCTTGTGTGCCTCCGAATTTAACGATCTGAGTTCTTCTACAATGCCAACACAATTGCACTAAGTTTTAGTGTGTTTTATATCTAAGATAAAGTCATTTGTTGTTTTGGGGTTAGAAGTGGACATTTATGTGCTGTATGGGGTATGGCTCAGGGTAAAATTTTATTTTCCTCAATTTCTTTCTTGGAATTTTAGGATATATGTTAATTTATCTGTACCCTAGAAAAATCCAGTAAAACTATATAATGCTCTTGATGGGTACCCCCTCACAACCCACCTAACAAGCCCCCTGCTTACTTCCCTGTCATTTGGGGAAAGCCCAGAAGAAAATGGTGTCAGAATGGGAAACACTTGAAATGTTTTTCCATTATTAAGAGTCAAATTATATCATTTCTTTCTCAGCAGTCCCTCTTTTGACATTTTGGATGCAGTACAAAGCATTCAGAAGTTGAATACATTTTTTACTTTATAGTTTATTACAGGAGTACAGGTAACAATCTTGGTAACAAAAAGGGAAAGGAAAAAGCTAGCACAAGACATTCATATTTAAACTAAATGACCATTTTTTTTCCTGTAAAAAGAAATACAAATATGTACAGAATGACAGGTTCAGAAACCAACAGGTGAGAGGAAAGAGAGGAAAAGGGAAGTGTAGTCCCATGGCACTTAAAAATAAAAATATCTGGCAAGTGCGTTCTGTTTTCCATAATTAATAGCAAATAAAATGCAGTAATAATAAGTCTAAATAACAAAACAAATATTTATTACAGTAATCAAATCAACAATATTAACATTTTAAACACTGTTTACAATATAAATTGAAATACATAACATTCTAAATACATCCAATATTTACCAAAGACCTTCTCATGTAGGCTAAAATCTCTAAATCTGTAATAGAATAAAAAATAGCATTTCAAATATTTTATAACAGTGGCAACAATATTAATCATACAATAACATTAATTTTAGGTTATTAGTAGATGTAAATAGCTTTTTTTCTCATGGCTTGCTAAGTAATATTGTACAAATTAATATACACTAGAACCTATTAATGCTCTTTTTTTTCTTTCACAAAATGCAAAATATTTTAATCAGGTAAATTATATGTAAAAAAGGGAAAGAAATGGCAAATCTCACTTGATACAAACTATTGCATTCTAGAACTCTCAATTAGAAAATGTACACAAGAAAAGCAGCAAAAAAATCTATTTTTATATATTTCTATCATGAACAAATCAGTGGTGTAGTAGGTAAAAAATATTGTACTTGTGACACAGGCAGATCCATCTGGAATGCTATTGGACTACAACATCGTCCAATAAGAAAAGTCCTCAGAGTGTGATTTACACCCTCCCCCTGAAACCCCATTGGTCCTTTTCTTTTGCGCTCCAGTTTAGAGCTTCAAACCCTGTCCGAACATCCTAGAATGTTCCGAAGTTCCTTAACCAACCTCCAAAATTCTGTTGTGGAAGTGTTTCCCATATAGGAATGAAGAACAGAAATATCCTCTCCAGTTTTGGAACACAGAAACTCAGAGTACAGATTTGTGCAATCACCTCAAGCAGTAAATCTCTTTCAGCTCATGTAGTTTCTTAAACCAAGAAAATGATTTTGCTTTGCATTCTTGTTGATTGGAGGAGTAGCAAGTAAGAGTGTCGACTCCTTTCGCAGAACTCAAAAATGGCTGTCCCTTCCCCAGGGAGCCGAGAAAATAAAAAGAGCACAAAAATCAACACAAATAGAATAACAAGGCAATACTTAAGCAGCATATACGTAGGTCTCATCCTCTGTTTTCTCCTCCTTCATCCCAATAAGTTTCACTGCTTCATGAGAATAAGTTTGCTGTTATATACTTGTCATTATCCAAGAAAGTATAGTCTCAATACAAGCCGGAGGTGTAGTTTATAAATCAAAGCACAGGTTTAGAAAGTTTACAACCATTTTACTTGCGACCAGGACTCAATAGCTTTGATTTTATATGGTGTCAAAAGAAATTACCTGTTGGTTGTTTCTGCCTTGTGGAAAAACATTGACAAGATCATAAATATATTAGGTGAAAGGAATCTAGTCATTAGAAAAGCAATTTGTCCAGCTTAAAAATTATAGCACTGAGTAAGACATTTTATTTGCTGTCTGAGATAAATATTAATAAGCTGAGGCTTAATCATTACTTAGTACTATTTTTACTCTGCACCTGAGTTTAACAGTCAGGATTAGTAGGGTGTGGTATGCCATTATTGGGAAACATTAATGTTAATACAAATGGGCAACCTGCGGGCTTGCAGAAAAGAGAGAGGTATTGAAAAAGTTCAAGATGGAATTCAGGTAGGCAAATAAAGACTCATGGTGTGGAATCTGAATCTAAGAAAGTAGTTTTTAAAAAGTTTAAATCATGGAATCATCAAAAATGGCATGGATGGCATTGATCCCGCAGAAATATTTAATGTTACATCCTCTTAAGACTCCCTAGTTTCTTATTTCTTTTAAATTGTTTTCTCTCCAATGGCAACATTTTTTATTTTTTTTTAGAATCCTTGGATGCGGAAATTAATGCAAAAGGTAAATTTTTAGGGTTAGGGGTTAATTAGTCAAGCTAAGCAAACTGAAAATGGTGTTTTTGTGTCATTATTGGATGTACCTAACCTAGTGATTCCTAAACTAAGGCGGTTGGGTTCCTAAGCATAACTATGTTCAACTCTTAAATGTATCCAAACAGTGATTGTAACGGGAAATAGGTTAAAATAATAGAAGTGGAAAGGGATGTAGGTCCTTTGACTTTCCCCCACCTCCCCTACAGCTGGCTTATGAGGACATTAGTGCTTGTTCATTAAGAAATAGGTCTGCTTAGCATCTAAGGGCACTGACACAGAAGGAAACCTTTTGCATATATTAAAGATGCCATGGACTTTGACAGAAGGCTGGAGATATGGCAAATACACTATTCTCTTACTCAGGCCTGAAAATCCCCTCAATCAATGCACTGTGGTTCTTTCTTTACAATCCTTTTATCAGATAAAAGCTTATTTCACTTTATGGCACACGGGTGGAGGGAGGTAATATGGCTAATGCTAACCTAAAATCTGGTGAGGAGGATGCTGGAAAAACAGTAGGTGAAGTTGTTGGAAGTAACAAATTGCCCATTTACATCCCTTTGAAACCTTCGAATACATCTCCACTATCAAAACTAGAGCCCTCCTTTCTGAGCACAACCCTTCCAATCACTGCCAGTATTGATACTTCAGCCTACTAGTAGAGCTCAGTTTCAACTTCATTGTGATATAGTTACCTTGTGAAAATAGCCAATCTGCATCATCTAATATGCTACAATCATTTAACCCGCATCTGTAAATGACAAAACTTTTTAAATTTCAGTTAACCTCTAAATGAACACGTAAAAAAAAAAAAAAAAAAAAAGGAAAAAAAAAACAACCTACAACTAATTTAATTAACATTTTGTTTTTCATTTGGTGGTATTATTAAAAATTCTGGTTCAAAATTACCAGGGAATCTTCAGTTTATATATCCATCTTTCCTACCCTGCTAGACAATTAAAATGGTTTTCTGACTTTGATTAAGCATAAGCAACATTTTTCATCCTATACCCTGTTTCATCCATCTCACCCCCTCCCACCTTTGCATTTACTTTTCTAATTTCAACACTTCATTTCACCAATGGTCCCTTTGTGCACTACCCACCTTCTCTTTCAAATTATATTACATAGCTTTTTGTACATATTTTTGTTTGTATATTTCATTAAAAAATACACAGAATAGAGCATATTTAAGAACTTTTTGGCAGCTTCTTCCTTTCTTAAAGGAAAGTCCTGATCACCAGCCGTAACAAGATGAAGACTTCTGCACTTAGTCTGAAAGGAACCTCCAACGTGGCAGAATAAATGTGGAGATAAAAAATAATTCTGTAATTTCTTTTTGCTTCATTCAATTCTCTCCAAAAAGACTTCCCTCACTCATCCTTTTCCACCCCACCATTCATCAACTCTCCACCCCTTAAACTGTCGCCCCTAGCAGCTCTTCTGACTTGGCCATGATCTCGTTCTGGTTGGAGTCCAGGCCGTAGAACTTGACTTTAAGCCCATCGACTGGGTGAACCACGGGAACTGTGATCACACGAGGGAACTGCCGAGTGGCCAGCTCAAAGCGGCTGGAGCTGGCCAGCTCGATAGTCAAGATACGAAGGAAAAGGGTGGCGAGCTGCTTTCCAAGACAGGACCTGACACCGCCCCCGAAGGGCAAGTAGTGGAAGCGCCCCTCTTTGTCTTCACCTCTCTCCTGACTGAACCGGTCAGGGTCAAAGGCTTCCACATCCTTGAAGACAGCAGCTGTGTCATGTGTGTCCCGAATGCTGTACATCACACTCCAGCCCTTTGGAATTTGGACTCCCTGGACAAAGGAAGTGAAACATTGGTTAACAATCAGAAGGTTTAGAAGAATGCCATCATTATTTCAGGCAGATTTGGTAGCTTTCCAACTGTAAAGGTGTATAGGAACAGACTGATTATTGTACTCATCTGATTTTGTTTTAGATTTGTAATCCGTTTTAGATTACTTTTCTGTAGGTCACAGCTCCTATGATTTTGCTTTTAGAAACAAGTGAAAAGTTTATTTGAAGCTTAGTGACTGATGTTGCATTCTAATCGGCCATATTTTAGTCTTAAGGAGAATAATTATTCTACGTATACCAACTATAATGTCACTGAAGCATAAGTCTGAGGGGGACAATGCCCAAATAAATGACACACGAAGATGCCGGTTGATAACACTCACATCTAGCTCGAAGGTCTGCATGGCGGTTCGATAGGCCCCAGAAACGGGTGTATAGAGTCTCAGCACCTCCTTGATAACACAGTCCAGGTACTTCAGGCTGATGATGGTGTCCAGCCTCAGCTCTCCTTCAGGACAGAGGCAGCCATTCTGCAGGAGCCCCCTTGCTCTTAACTCCTCCCTCAGGCGCTCCAGGACGGTAGGGTGGCGGAGGAGCTGCATGATGAGGGAGGTGCTTGCGCTAGCGGTAGTAGCGAAGGCAGCGAAGATCAGCTCTATGGTTGATTCCTGTGTCATGATTAAAAACCAGGAGTTGCATCAGTGTGCTTTTCTAGTTTTAGTTATGTTGTAATCATCTTATATCAAGGGAATCTCAGCTCTTAGGTTGGCAACCAGTATACTACTGGGTCCAGTATGGGGTCAGATTCTCTTTCTCTCTCTCTCTCTCTCTCTCTCTCTGGACAAACCAAATGGACTCTTTGTTAGCTTTTAATAGACAAATTCATTGTCATTTTATTAAATTTATTAAAATAAATTTTTTAAGACAGTTTTTTGTCAGGAGGTGTAAAGTCAAACTTTAAGCAAACTCAAGTTTTGCATACAACATTGGGCACAAATCTGAACCCCACATCTTAAGTGTACCAATTTTTAAAATACCAAGTTTTAAATTCCTGAAAAGTATGAGGACGTTATCCAGTATCAACACACACTGCGCCGTGCTGGGCCTGTTATTGAGCTTGTGGAACAAATAACAGCAAGCCTCACATTGTAAACTTCTCATCTGCCATCATTTGTGTCAAAACAAGCCTCTGCGACAGCGTACGTGTGTGTGTTGTTGTATGCGCATGTCAAAAAACTGAAAAAGAGTGCTTCAGGTGGGGCAGCTTTGACAGGGCTTCCCCAGTTCAGTTTGTGTATGTACAGCAGGCCTCATTCAGACCCCTAGAAGGGGCAGTGTTGACTTATTTTTGGCTCTGGATTTTACCCAGAAACCACAAAGCGAGAGAGCAACAGAGTGGAGTTTCCACAGAATTCCTCAGTTACTTAAATAGGTAAATAGTAGATGTGACTGTGTATCTGACTGTGTGTGTGTTTATTTTACTGTTACTATCTGCTTGTGGGCATCAGTCTAGCATCCCTTCATATTTTACAAAAGGATCTTATGAGTCATTTGCAATGCAGTGACTGTGCACACAATTTGTTTACATGCTTCTATGTATGATTGAAGGACTTGATTTAGCTTCTCCAATATATACTTGTAAGTCCTCTCCTCATTGTCTGTTTTTTTGGGGGGGGTTTTTTGTGTGCAAAGATGTGTTACCTTCAGCTCCTGCATGGTGAGCTCAGTGCCATTCTCTTTAGCACTATCCATCAGGACATCCAGCGCATCGCTGTAATCCTTCCCCTGGGAACACAGTGGCTTCTCCCTGATGGCTTTCTCTATGCTTTTCTGAAGGGTGTCTCTTGCACGAATGCCCTGCAAATATGCAGAAACACATTAACCATCAAGCTAGCAAATTTGTCATCACTCTTTTTGCATGGTTCAAACATCCACAGAAACCTTTGTTTCCTACTCAGATTAGCACAGTTAAAGCCCCAGATGCAGCTAATGAAGAAATCAAGTGAATTATTGTTTCAATGCTATATTATGAGCTTTCATGATTATAATAAACCAAGCATTAACTTGACATATGCGACTTCGCTAAAAGGGAATAGTTTAATTATGAAAACTTACCTTCCTGTAGCCGCTGAACGGCAGGTCTATGGGTAGGCTGAAGAGGTTGTTTACAAAATCTTGGAAGGTTGAGAACAGATGTCTCATTTCCTCCTCAGACACCCTGAAACCCAGCAGCACCCTCACAGCCATGGTAAACGACAACCTTTGGCTCTCCCTGTGGAGATACAGTTGGTTAGCTACGACTAATGAGTGTCCTTGTAGAAAGAAGACTCAACTTTTCCTTTGCAAACATGTTCCAACTCTTTCCATTTGAGTATTACCTCCAATTAACGCCACCTTTACCTGTATTTCTGATTCAGTACAATTAAAAGGTAAATATTTTGCTCTGTTTGAGAGATTTACAATTCACTTAGTAAAGATTTTTTTTATTATTATTATTTTTTTTTAATTAATAATAAAAAAAAGTAAAGATTTTACACAATTGAAAATCAAGTCATTGTCAAAAATTAAGCCTTCTGATTTCCAACGTTTTCTTTTTGCTTCTCGTGTCCAGCAAGCAGCTAAATGTATTTAGTGTTACATTTTAGATGTTGTTAAACTTCTCAGACAGTTTAAGTTTTTTCCCGTTAAATCAGGTATTTCTTTCTTCTTTCCCCCATTAATCCTCTCATGAGCCCTCAGGTGTATCTGCTGTTCCTCTATATAATATGTACATCCAACCAGCCCCACCTCCAGCAGTTACAAGTTATATTCTGTTAAAAGTCCAAACCACTACTTATTACAGTTATAATTCATTTACATTGTACTTAAAATATTTCCTCTTTTCCTCAAGTGGGATTATTCATGTGAGAATTTTGTTCTCATATGAATCCTTTTATCTACATTTTGCATTATTGGTATTTATACTTCAGTAACTGATGTGAACACATGTTCCACCTCCAGGACTTTTGCTGTACCTGTAGACATTGATGGGCTCAGGGTTAGAGCTCCACACTCGGAGGCTTTCCTGGATGACCTGCTGGATTTTGGGGAGGTACGACTCCAAGGCCTCATGGCTGAACACTTTGGCAAACACCTGCAGAGACAGAGTGAGAAGACAAAAGTGTTATTTCAAATGCACACCTCGTCTTGTCTGCTCTCAGATTGAGATCAGAAATCATCCACTGAATCCTTCCAAATTCATGAATGATTGTATGAGAAGGCAGTAGAGGAACATGTTTTGTCTTTAGAGATGTTTGAGCTCATAATGGCCTCAGGGAAAAATGTTTGTAAATGAATTGAAATTTAGTGTAAGGTTAAGCTGCATACCAAAAGAGATTTGATTGAAATTTGGTTTAGATAAAACCCTCTGTGACAATTTTCTCTCTCTCTGAACCCCAACTTGAAAAGATTTTCCATCATGGTTAATTATTTTTCTATGATCTTTCCTCATTTATCCCCAAATTCTCCCCCACATCCCTCATCCCTAGTGCTTTACAGAGTTCTACATTGTGGAGGTTTTCCCCTGCAGTCAGCAGAACTAGAATGACAGGCAGAGAGAGCAAAAGAGAGGAGGGGGCAGACTCAAGTCTTTCCTGGCTGCTCGTAGTATTTCTCTGTTTGAATCAGTCACCAGTCGTCAGCGCTGTTTGGACAAATAACATTCCACCAGATTTAACCACCAAAACAGCCCTTAAAACAGACCTAGACATGATTTGGGAGTGGAGAACAGTGGAGAGAAAAGGGCTTTTATATTAATATGGAGTCACCAAAGGCTTGGTTTTATTTGGATTAATAACATTTTTATGCATCTAACCTTTAGAGCCATGATGAGAACAGAGCAGAAAAGGTGCTGCTTGTTGGGCGACAACCATTTGGCGGCAGGCAGTTGGGGCCAGCTGGTTGGTCGGCAGCTTTTTCAAACTATCAAGGGCTTTTTGCTTCTCCAATTGAAGCTTGACAGATTTTTCCATTACAAGGTTTTATTCAATTAGAAGTTGCAGAAAGGCAATGCAGCACATTCTCTAGCAAAGTTGGGTGACTGGTACACATGGTTTGCATTTACTGCTCAATGAAATGAGAGTGGAACATCTGAACAAGCTAATTCTATATTAGACACTCTGTATAATGATCAGTGGCCAGTTGGTCCCCTCAGTTTGCTTTGAGAGGCTCGCTTGTTTTTATTCAAGTTCATTCAAAAGTCACATGCAGATTTGTTTTGCACGTGTTGTCTTTTCTTTTCTGTTTATTTTGGGGGACTTTATGTGTTCTTCTTTAATATCTAAACTTTACAAACTAAGTGCACTTATTTTATCCCTGTGGACTCTCTTCATGACTTCTGCTGTACTTTTTATCACCATGCAGAGACTCTAAACTCAACTTGCTTTAGTTACTACAAAGAAATGTTGACAGCATATACTTTTTTAAAGTGGTCATAGTCTAGATTGGAAACCAATCTATGTAATCAATAGTTTTGAATTCCCAACATTCAAGGAGACAGTGCCTTATTGTTTGTTTGGGATGCACTTTCCATATGTAAACACAATACAGGAGCATATAAAGGAAGACAAAATGTTTCTGCTTCTCGTCCTTGAGTAATAATGGAGGTTGAGAGAGGAGAAAAGAGTTTCCAGTGGGATTTGATCCTAGGCTAGTGAGGGCCGTGGTTTTTGAGGTCGATTCCCCAGCCACCAAACCATCAGTTGGGCACTCACTCTCATTCTGTCCCTTTCTTCATTTTCTCTCCTCAGCTGCCCACCGTGTCTCCTCATCCTCCCAACCCTGCTCCCCTCCCTTCGCTGCCCTCAAAATGAATGAACAATAGTCCACTGAGCCAGCGCTGTGCGCGCCAAAGTGTGCACGTGTGAATTACGTGTGTGCACTGTATGGGCATACATATACTGTGTGTGTGTTAGGGTGTGGTTAGGACAGATCACAGAGCCCTCTAAGATGTTAGCAGTGCTACATTTCCTCTTTCTGTCGCACCCTGGGGCTGCTGGTCACAGATCAGTTTACATGACCTGCTCTCCATTCCTGACCACAGGAGATTACACACAGTGTCTGACCTCAGAAGAGTCTGAGACAAAACACAAGCTGTCATGACTTCCACTCATTTTGGAGTCAGTGTGTTGGTTTGAGGAATAATTGAGTCGTTATAACTTCACCTAGCTGATTTATGCTGATTTTTGATTAGCCTAAAAGAAAACTTGGATGAATAATGGGTTCCATGTAAAACACTTTATGCGTCTTATAAATCTTATCCATTATTGTTATCTGTAGAACGGCATTTCATGATGGGCAAAAAACAGAAAAATCAATGTACCTTTATGTATACAGGACCTGAGTGTCCATGGCAACGATGGATTAGAAAAAGCATGTCTCAACAACCCCACAGGGCATCCCCAGAAGTCCAGGTTTGCTGGGCACTTGCACAACTCCAGTTTTCAATATGTAAAAGCTATATATGAGCTAGTTTGTCTTCTTATTTTTTAGATAAGCATTAATATCTGCATTACAAAAAGTATCTGCAAAAGAAGACGCACCTAGGAAACAGCGAAAATTGATTGAGCAAAAAATACAGGTTAAACCAGAAGTGATTGTGTAACATCGCAAGTTTACCCTTGTGGACCGTCTGTACTGGATTATGTATAATTGCTCAATTTGAGTGAGCACTTTGTGTATTCCAGCACACACACATATACACACTGACATAAATAGACATGGAGCAGCAGGGTTGAGCTACTGCAGCACTAGTGAGTCAGTCAGTGTGTGAAGGTAAGGTTCTAAAAGGTAAATACAGGTCAGACAGACACACACACTAAGACACACACCCAGCATCTCTTCACATAACCTGGCTGCCAATCAAACAGTTTTCATGCAGCGTCACTGTGGGACGATCCAAACTCCACTCAGTACGAGGGTGGAGGAGGCGGCAGCTTTGTGTGTGTGTGTGGTGGTGGTCTGTGTGTGTTGGGGGGGATTGTTCAGTACAACAGTCATTTTGCTGCACCACAAAAACGTGACTGTCTTCTGTAGCCTGCAGCGCAAAGACAGCCTTTAAGACACGCACACACACAGGTCACACAGACACACACTCTCAGGCTCTAACACACACATAGACACAGTTGTCCTAATAACGTCCATATGTCTTAAATTATATGAAAGTGCTGCGAGCTGCTGGTTCTCCAGACATGTAAAGACTCCTTTATTCTTTTCTCTGCCCTCGCTGCTCCCACCTCTTCCCGTCTCTCCCTGCCCCTTCATCCATCCTCGTTTTAAAAATACTCTTTCTTCTCGCTCTCTTTTCTTTCAGTGTGCGCTGTATGTCTTTCCATGCCTCTATCGTCACGTTGAATCAGAGAGGGACTGCTTTCTTGGTGAGGATCAGCATATCTCAGCAGCTATGTTTACAGAATCACATCAGGAATGGAGAGCAAACTGCACCACCACTGAACTTTAAGATCCAAGTGCCTGCTCATTGCTTTCAGTGTGTTCTTATCGAGTAAACTGCAGAATTTGACTTGAGTATTTCGGTTTTGTGACACTGCAGGAGTTTTAATAGTTAATGCAGTATATTGCATTAGCTATTATAGTCCTGTACAAGTCAACTACACTGTATCTCTGACTAAATCTAAGAACTGTATAAAGCACTAGAATTAGTTCAATTCCTGTGAAATTTGCAGGACCATATCATAGGTACGCACCATCTCAACTCCATAAATGACCATGCATCAACAAGAATATACCATTTACATAATAATCATAGTGAAATAATTTCCTGATAAGGCTATACTTTGCTTACAGTCTGTTTTGCTTCATATTTTCATATTGATATAAGAGAATCCTTTTATCAGTATATTACCATTTCACTATCTTTCACATTTCCAAATTTTTGCACATCAGAGCTTAAAAAATTTGATCGTGTGCTTGATCTTTCGTGTCCACTGCAAACATTTTAATATCAATAATTACTGTTTGCATTTGCAGCAAGAAGATTTCAGCACCCCTCAACTGGAGTGCTGAGCACTGAAAAAAAACCCACTAACTGCAGATATCTGCAGGTTTCTTAAGACAAGAAATACTTGTAGAAGCTCCATCACGTCTTGCATTTCAAGAATCTTCTTGAGTGAGAATTTCATCCTTCACACAGGTTATATTTGTAAAGAAAAATGTTAGAAGCTCAGCTGAAAATGGCAGTGCCCTCTGCTGATGATGAGCAGAAGCACGCTAACACAGATGTGGGGCGCCGCATGCAAAGAAGCATCCTATTCTTGCAGTTTGGAGGGAAGTGGCAGAGTTTTACAATAAGAGGCATGCATGGTTTATTCCTCATTGTGAGAAACAACTGGCTGAAGATGTCAAGTTGAGGTGTTAAACAAAGGAAGAGGTCAGTTTCTTGTCCAGTCTCCCCTCCATGCCTGCCTCTCTGTTTCTCTTTAATTTAGGGAAAAGGCATCTGTCCCAAAAGAAAGAATAACAAGGGTGGACGGATAGGGAGGATGAATTGATTTGCCTAGATCAACATTTGCCACGATCAACTATATTTTGCACAGTATTGCTAGAAGGACATTTTTCCACCATGGGTCAACTTTTTGACCACAGCGTTACGCTACTTAACTGTATGTAATGTTACGCAAGTTGTAGAAAGTTCCTTATAGAAAGTTCAACTATACTGCAAAATCTGAATGACACATGAAAAAAGATAACATCAAGTTTGTTGCCTCATTTGAAAGCAGAAACTAAAGAAATGAGCTTGTATCGTCACCTTGTCGCAGGTTGAGTTAAAGGAATGGGCACGTCAGTTCACTTTTTTTTTTAACTAGCATCAATTTTCAACTGTGAAGTCCACAACGAAATAAAATCTGGCCAATTTTCAAGAGATTTTCCTGCAAACATGTCAAAATACACAGCTGTGTGAGATTTTAGATGCTAAAGATTTGGCTGTGAGTTGTTAAATGAGATGTTTTAAGATTTAAATAGCTTCTAATATAATTTTCTGCATTATCAGTGCCATAACTGTTTTCAAAAAGAGAGATAATCTTTGTTTGCTTCAGACTTGCTTTGCAAAACACCGTAGGGTCTTTCAGCTTCAATCCATTTTTTTTACCCACTTCATCCTGTTCACAACTGTGGAGAGCAGGAGCCTATTCCATCAGTGATCAGGCAAGAGGCGGGGTATACCCTTCGACAAGCTGCCAGTTCATCATGCCGCTAATATGGAGACAAATTAAACCAACAACCACAGATGCTCACATTCACACCTTGAATCACCAGATAATCCAAGATGCATCTCACCACACCACCCTCCTTTCTTAGCTTTACACACCAGAAATGATAGTCTTGTAGAAAACAACTTAATTCTAGGCCACTGATAGGAAAACACTGTGCAGCATTAGCTTCTAATAGTCAAATGTTCGTGCCAAAAGGTGCTGGAGACCCGGAAACAGCTGAAACAAGAGCTCTGAATATTTACTCTTTAATCACTTTTTTGTGATTACCTGGGTTTTCATCTAGAGGGGACTTTAATCTGAATCAAACAGGCCACTTTCTTGTATCTGCTGTGGTTGTAGGTTATCTAGGCTATGCAGTGTTGTCAGTGCCATGTCAGCTAAGCTGCATTAGCTGGAAATAAAACTTGGTAAGAATAAACAAAAGCAGAATAGGAGAGAACAAAAGAGAACGGTGTTGGGGAATTGTCTTTTTCTTTGTTTGTCTGTGTTTGTTTTTTCATATTTGTGAGTTTTGGCCATGTTTGTTATCCAGAGGCAGAAACAGTTGCTTGTGTGGTAATTTGTACATGCATGTTCTGTAAGTCAGAATTGATTCATAATGGACTTTTTGAAGTCGTCTTTTACCATCTTAATCTTTTGATCAAGAAAACATGAGGACTTTTTTTTTTGCAACATTGAAGACATCTTTGCAAAGTCTTCTTAAAGTTTTGCAGTTTGCATCAACTTTCGATGGACAACAACTTTAAAATGCAAGTGAAATTGAAGCTATGCTATATAAATCACATTTTACCCTTTTTAAAAGCTGGGTATATTAGAATTTTTAACGACTTGGTTGAGCAGGGATCAGAAGCCATCCTAAAATCTGTGCAAAGTTTACAGTCTGTGATATTCAAACGGGCTTTATGTGTGGTAAATCGAGACGTCACAAAACTCTGAACCACTGCAGACTGTCCACTTTCTAACCAAAGTGATAATCTGTCTGTTTTTCATGTTTGATATTGATCCAAGCTAAAGATGACGTGCAGGTTCTGACTGTTGGACTCAGGTTGGCCTGTAGTGGAAAGCCCGTCCACTGTGGTTCTTTGACAGAGCTAGTTTCCCAGCTTAACACTGGGTTATATGGAAACTGGCTGGCTCTGTTGATCCACTAAAGGCAAATGTGCTGTACAAAAACCACAAGGAGGGCAGACACAATCACACAGAGCTCTGGTCCAGTCGATCAGACGGTAAACCAGTCGCTCATTCTTTATTTTACTTGATGTCGTCTCGCCTCTGTTTACTTAGTTTTATTATGCAGAAAACAGGAGTGAACACTGCCAAAACACACACACTAACACACAAAAGTACATCACTTTGTACTGGTTCAATACAATCTTTGGTTTTAGTTAGCAGTTGCAGCGGTTGCCTCTGTGGTGATTTCTAAACAGCAATCAGTGGGAAAACTTGAATGCCACCGTTTGGTAGTCAAGTATGTCCTTGAAAGTTAAAGACAGTGAAGGGCAAAAAAGCTGTCACTACTACTGCAGAAGAACAGTGTCGGAAAATTATGTCAGAAAGGACCTGAGAAATGCATCTGGACCTTCACGTGATCCATCTCTGATCAATAAAGCTTCAGGAGAAATGGTCGTCATGAAGAATGGCTGTCAAGAAGCCATTTTGAAGGATGAGAAGCAAAAAGAAAATGTTAAAGCATGCCAAATGACTCAAGAACTGGGCTGAAAATCAGGTCTTATGAAGTAATAAATCCTTCTTAGAGACCAGATCTCAACATTATTAAAGCAGTGTGGGATCATCTTGACAAGAAAAGAGCAAAAAGGCAGAATTCATCCAAAGAAGAGCTTAAAAATGTCCTCCAAGATGTCTGGAGAACTGTTCCTGAAGAATACTTAAAAGCGCTCAATTACACCCATTATTATTAGCTTTCTACAGTGTTATAAGTTAACTTTATCTGTCGTTACAAATCTTAACTATTGCTTAAACTCATCACTAGTTATACTAGGAGCAGTGGGCTGCCAGATTCCGGTGCCCCGGGAGCAGTTGGGGTTAAGGGCCTTGCTCAGAGACCTGCAGTAGTTTTTACCTTAGATACCATCCAAGGGACTTGACCTCACTAGGCTACCACTCCCCTAAAACACTATAGCACGTCAGGACATTCAGTGTCCATGGCGCTGAAAACAATAGTTTTTGAGGTTTTTTCTATTTTGATATTTCAGTGCTGGTGGGGATTGTCCACGTTCATAAGAAGAAAGGCACACCCACCTTCACTGCTCAGTGTAAGGCGGAAGACACCACAGTAGACACCTCAACGTTGTCAGTGTCAACATGTCACACAAGAAACGATTCTTTGGCTGTGAGAGAAAGCAACATCTGCTCAAATTCCTGTAGGGAACAATGGCTAGACAGCAATGGATGAAATTGTTTTTTGGGAGGCAGCCACAGAGTTGTGTCAACATTTGTATTTGTTACCAGAACTTCACCAAAGACTGTTGGATGAATAAGGGCTGGTATATTTGAGGGATTTAAGGAGGCTTTAGCTGAAAGGATTATCTGTTCCTACAATCAAGGACCATGTTTCCAAACCTGAGCCACAAGCTGTAAGTAAAACTAAATAGGTTGTCTGTTTGTTTGTTTTTTTTCATAGTGTGTGATTAATTGTCAAACTAAAGAAATTGACCCACACTTACTTTTCCTGATAGCTACCAGCAGGTAACACACATGTAATGACCAAAAAGTTAGCAATCTACACTGTAGATGGAAATGCTACAAACGTAACAACCAGGCTACAAACACCCAGCTGATTAGCCACATGAAACAATAGATGTACATGGAGTGGCTAGAAATGCATTTAACTATAGTGTAACAATGCATGAAAGTGTTAGCAAATAGCATCTTTATCTTATCTATTTCTTGGTAGCAGACGTTTTCCACCTCTGTTGGCATTGTGGTACATTTGCCACATGTACACCTAATAACAGGGACATGTACAAATAGGGCGAGTGAATGACGACAAACAACATTATATTGAACTATAGCTGGTAATAGTATTTACCAAACATACGTCCTGCTGCGTTCGTTACTGCAGCTTGCTGAGTTGTTTCGGGGTCTGATTTGGGCTCAAACATGTACGGTTGTATGTTTTGTATTGACGTTTTTTACTGAGTATTTATATTACTTTGGTTTGTTTACAAGTTATGCCGCTATTTCTATGATGAAAACAGTGCGTGCTCCCAACAACTACTAGCAGTTAACCAATCAGAAGCAGCCCGCTTCAGGGGGAGGCGGAGCACAGGGCAGAAGAGTCTCATTCTCCTTGCTTCTGGCAGAGGCTGATCTGAGGGCCTACGGAGAGGGTCAATATAAAATAAATAAAGGAAATTATTAAATATGCTGCATTAATTACTAACCTTGTGGACTCGCGTATTAAAATAAATTAGACTGAAATTAGCATTATAGAGCCACTTAAAAAAAGAAAAAATTCTAAGAGGGTTGGCGTTTAATCTCATTATAATAGTGCAAACTCTTTATTTGCATTATATAGCCTGTATTTCAATTTATGTTTGAATAAATTGCTGCAACTTTTTTTCCCATTTTTCCTGGCAATTTATAACAAAATAATGGGCTATACTCCTAGTGTACATTGGCAGGTGTCACATCCTTACTGTAAAAGATGTTGCCACGAAGCATGCTTGCCTGAAATGACTTGATTTTCTGGATTTTGTTTGGTTTGGTTTTGGGGTTTTTTTTGTTATTTTTTTTTTTTAGTGCAGGGGAAACAGAATGAACAAGTGCTATATATATATATATATATATTTTTTTTTTTTTAAATAAACCTTTTTCTATTTCATGGGATTTATTAAGTGATTCAATATTCAATAATAATTCAATATTAATATTCTGGTGATTTCACAGCTGATTCCAAGCAGAGGAAGCTGTATTTTTTAATAATTTTTTTTCCTAATTCACTACAGAATTTAGGGATAGATAACTCTTTAAACAACTTACTGACCTTGCATCCATCTCTGCATTTGGCTTTTTGTGTTCAGGTGTGTGCGCAATCATGCTTTTACATACTTTGTGTGTGTTGGGCCCCCACAGAAAGCCCCTCTTTGTTCCGTGTCGGAGGCAGCCTTCCTAATCAGGGGTCATTACATGAGGTTAGTGTGGGGGTCTCCAGGGAGAAGAGAGGGGATCAGAGCTCAGATTAGACCTAGCCGACCCCTCGCCATCCACAGGCACCGCAGCAGCGAAACCTGACCCCGCCTCCAAAGCCCACCACAACCACCCACCCACCCCCAACTCTGCAGAAAGAAAATGAGACTGATTTACCGGAAAACACAGCAGACTCTGCTTATTCTTCTGATCCTTTGTGTGTTTATCTGTGACTTGTGTGTTGTGTGTGTGTTCATGCATCTGGTGTGTGTATATGTGTGTGCATAAAAGAGAGGGAAGGTATGTGCCCCAGGGATAAGGGGATAATAGGAGAGAGAGGTAAGTGGCTGATTACCTGAAATGATCCTGGCTCCGACAAGAGGGAGGAAGCAGGAGAAAGAGAGAGGGTGAAATGAGAGTAATTAAGCAGAGACTGTAAAAAGGAAAAACAGATAATCGAGGGCCGTCTCCTGATGTAGATGAGTGGAATGGAGGAATAGAGTGATGGAAGGGTCGTTCTCACGCTTCAGCAGCCAGAATAATGCCGATAAGACCAAGTCTACAGGATCACTTTACATTCATCCTGTATCTGTGTGTGCACCTCTTATGTCAGAGCATGAATTCTGGAAATGTGTGCTTGTTATAGATGTTTAATGTACATGTTGCTTTCCAGTTGTGCGTTTGTGTTTCTGGATACAAAGCTCCCCAATATCTTTTGTGTCGTGACTGCAGTAACAAGATAATTATATGGAGAGAAAGTGTCCTTTTAAAGGCTTGATTTGGATCATTTCTGCTTGTTCCCACAGAAGTATATAAAACAACCTCTTTAACAGCGTCACGTGGCTGCACATAATCTGTTCAAATTATGCTGGCTGTGGTGGACGCACACATTCCCTCATTCAAGACCAACAATAGTCTACATTTTGAGGCGAGATGGAATGGTGTTGGGGTGATATGATAGCAAGAGTTTCATCCAAATTAAACTAAATTATTTGAGGGTTTTTTTCCCACCTAATGAGGAAGCTGGATACGGCAGATGGTCTAAAAAAAAAATACCCAAGAAGTGATTCGATCAACTGTCAAAAAAAGATTTTGGAGCCATAATTGTTGTCTTCAGTCCCATTTAAAGCCGGCCTACAGGACAGTGATTAGTGTAAAATAACTTGCAGTAGTCACAAACAGGAAGGATAAACACTGCTGGGTGAGGTAAGCTGAAGTTTTAAAAACATTTCTGCAGCCTGACGTCGCCTGAATCAAGTAAATCTTTATCAAGTAAAAGAGCGTTTGCATCATCACAGGTGGCTCACCTCATTGTAGAAAAATTTGTTTCTGTGAAATTAAATGAAAGCTATATTTCAGATAAGTTACGATATTGAATGCATAAATTTAACCATGATGATAAACTGCCTTGTTGCAGTCTGTCAAGTATTTTGTGTCCAGATGTACAAACTACAGTTTTCTTGGCCAAAATTGTTAGTGTTGGCTTTTCTTTTCAGATTTTCTTTTTAAAAATGATAATAAACTGCGTATGAAATAAATAATTTTGTCTTAATTTAATAGTTTTTAAAAATCCCAAATAAATTAAATTAATTTAACTTTAAAACTGCGTGCAGCAGGCTGCATGGCTGCTTCAGGTTCTGAGCAGAGCAATCTAGTGAGAATCTAACAGAAGTTACAGTATATCCTCCTTTAACGAACTACATTACAGGTCATTTAGTCTTTTTTATTTTTAATTTATTTAAATATATTAAGGTGCGTGAGAAGTCTGTTTTGAGTAAGAAAAACATAAAAATAATTGTTCAGTAATCTATTGGAGTGGGTCAAGGTTAAAATGGGCCAATTCCAATAATTGGCTGATCATTCAATCCCCAATTTTCTTTCAGATAATTAGATAAACAAAAACCGCAGAAACATTCAATCATTTTCAGATTTTAAGAGATTTTATTCCACCATTTAGCAGATTTTTCTGTTACCTCCTAAACCGTACTGTTGTAATTTGCGGGATTTTTTTTTTTTTCATTTTATTATTTTCTTTAATTTTTTCGGTGATAATTTGGACAGAAACTATAAAATTCTGTGTCTCACATACTGCAAAAAATAAGATTTTGCTTATTTTAAAAGTAATAATAAGTAGTTATTATGAATTGATATTTCTAAATGAATAAATCCCTCTCCTGCCGCAGTCATTTCTGCCGTCTGTGTTTATATCCCTGCTACATCATGCATCTGCAGTATTGGTGAAAACTGCAGGTGCATGTATTTAATGCTTATTTTTCACCGATTTTCCTTAAGATAAACAGGACATTGTTTTCGGATTGTTTTCTTTTTAGCACACAGTCTTGCATAGTTCACCTAATTTTATCTTTTGGTTTGTAGTTATTGCCTTTCAGAGCCATGTGAACTGAGTAGCCCTGCTCTCAGCTCTGACTGCATCTGCATGGTGTGTTTTGTATGTGTGTGTGTGTGTGTGTGTGATTGCAGCTGATTTACAAAATAAAATTGTGTTTATGCATAAATAAACATTTTAATGTAAATGATAAGCAGATCTCACCTTTGTCTTTCCTTTTTTTCATATGTCTCATAAGTTCAGTGAGTGTTGTGCTTCCTAACCTTTCTCCTCTTGCGGTGGATGTCTCCGATGCTGTTGGCCAGTGAGTTTGGTCCCAGCAGCGTGGCGGTGCTCTGAGGCCAGTCTACCGTCACCAGCGTGTGTTCACCCATCAGCACCTTGCGCACGTTCTCGGCACCAGTCACCCGGATCACAGGACGGCCCAGGAGGTGGGTCTTGAACACGTTTCCATATTTCTGTCTCCTCGATGCGTGGAAGCCTGAACCCTGGATAAACAAAGAGGAGGCACATAGTCAGAGTGTCTTCATCGAGAGAAAAGCACCAATGTTTATAAATCACATTATCTTTTATGTCTGTTTAGTTGTTTTTTTCAGATAATTTCCAGTAATTCATGCTTTCCTTAAGGCAGAAGCTAGAAACAAAGCATGAGAAGATGAGTTGATTTAAAAGGAGGACACGGTTTAGAAAATTATGTAGATTTCCCTGGAAGATGGATTTTCGCTTTACAGCTACTATTTACAGCAGAAGGTGTGAGACTACGTTATTTAGGAGAAATCCCATAAACACTCCACCCTACATCACTGACATCAGACCAGCACTTTTCTCGTTCTGTGTACAGAGCCCTCCCTCATCTCCACTTCTAACATATTCATCCAGTTTCTGTTAATATTCTCCATTTTAAGGCTCAATTTGGATGTATATATGTTAAAATGAAACTTAACTGAATATAAGCTTAAGAAAATGGCGTCAAACTCAAGTACATTCTGTCTAAATACCTAAAACTTGTTCCCTTGGTCCTTTTCTTTTTCATGCTGTCATCATTATCCTCTTTTCATCCTAAACATCATCTACAAGCGAGCAAACTGCATTTCATACAGTTAAGCATTTGCTTTGATCTTTACCTCTAAAGAGTCTCACTAAGTATGTCTTCTTTCTGCGGTTTGAGGCCCAAACAGAGTCCCTCGCATATTGAAAGCTTACAGAGAAAAAGAGAAGGTATCCAGTGATGGATGTAGGCTGCAGATGTTAGAGAAGCTTGTATACACAAGGATAATGCAATGAAAACTGATTTAAGTTGCCTTCAGGACATGTTCTGAGATCAGCTTTTACATCGACCTATGAGTAATAGTTAAGGTTAAAGGTTCTCCAAACATTTTCAGCGCAGGGTTAAAGTACAGTAAATAAAATTTCTCATCGAGGTGGAGCTGAATGAAGCCGTCAGCGTGTCCATTTTTCCATGTGTCGCCTCATTTATTACTATTTGAACTTCTTTCAGCTGTTCCCAGTCTTCTTTTTTTTTTGACAAAACACTTATATATTTACCTTTATCACTTTTTTTCTCTGTTTAAATGAGCAGTCTAGATATTAAACTGTACAACATCCAATTTTCCTAATTCGGAAGCTACGTAAATCTTTATATAATTTTTGCTAATTTTGGCCCCAGTCATTCAACTGATCTCCATGTCACAGAGTTGTTGTAATTAGAAGAAAATCAAATTGGATGAGTAGAAACACAAAATCAAATCTTTGATGCATCTCCTTTAAAAAAAAAAAAAAAAAAAAATCCTAACATTGACAGAATTGACAGACAAAAATATATAAATAAAATATTTATTATATAAAAATATATTCACTCTGTTTTTTATCTTCTAATCTACTAAAAAGAGCCACACATCCCATTTTGGGCCCCTGTCCTACATTTTTAACAGCCTGGCTGGTAAAATTCCAGAGGACCAGAGCTGGAGTCAGTTGGCAAGCTGACCCCAGTGCAGCTTTGACTCTGACCTCTAAGTGAGGAGGTCATGGCAGAGAGGGAGCCGACCTCAAAACTATAAATGGGTTGTTTGACCAAGAAGAAAAAAAAAAAAAAAAAAATAT
>JBAMHW010000005.1:5402906-5417188 GCA_037177495.1 Rhadinocentrus ornatus
TCTATACACACACACACACAACCTGAGGGCAGAATACCGTATTACACACATACGAAGCACACGGTATCTAACATTCACATGCAAGTATTCACACATACTGTAAAAACACACTCTCAAGCACATGCATGTTCAGGCCTCGTGTATATATATACTTTATCAAATACACACTCTAGTTTCATATAATTCACAGAAAAAAAGAAAAACAAAAAAGCATGCAAAGTAAACACACAGAGGCCCAACTGCAAATTGCCGTGACAACACTAACTGGTTTGACCCCAGTTTACTCGAGGGGAAAGAGATATGTTCAAGTCTGAGAAACACACACAGACACACACAGGGGTAATACAAGTAAACATACATGTGAAAGAAGAAGCAGAATGAGGTGCTGTTGCAGAGCTCAGCCCAGCTTTATTAATGAAAGAACTGTTTTCTTGCCTCCACATTTTTGGGTCGAGTGCTTTTCCCTTTAAAAACGAAAAGATCACATGAAACATTTCTGATTGGAATCAGCATAAAGAGCCTCTGTAACTCACTACTGGAAAACAAATGCAGAAATTGGCGTCTAATTCTAGCGGCTAGTTTGTTTCCTGCTTGGGACACACCTATGGCAGCGGCAGTGCTTTCAGTTTGTGCACGTGTGTGCTCACACAGCTTCGCCTTCTCGTAGTGATTCAGATTTACGGTGTAATTTGTGGCTCAGAGTAGCAGCGTAGCCTTGATACATTCAATAAAATCTGAACCAAAACCCGCTTCAGATTCCAATAACTGTTAAAAGTGAGGAGGTGTTTAGGTTCTACTCTGAGGACCTGCTCACTCGTCCTTCTGGATGAATTTATCAACCAAGAATCCTGGAGCTTCTTATTGAAAAGCTGCTGGAAAACCATAAAGGGTATATCCCTGGTTCTGTTTTACAGGAGTCACAAAAGGCTGTTGACCAAAGCAGCAAAGACGAAAATCTCCACAACTATTCTGCTTGCCAGGCCCAGTCTGGTCTCAGGAAACCGGAAAGTCCTGTTATGTCCAGATGAGGCATTTTGTGTTTTTTAACACACGTTTGCTCAACACTTACAACCCTGCTGATAAGGGATGAGACCCTGCAGTGTAGCCTTATGAAATAACCTACACGCCATGCCATGTTGCATTACAATAATGCATCCTTTCATTAATTCGTGTTTAAATGTGACAGCATGTCACCTTGCTTCAAACGTATAACACTAACCCACTGGATAGGTTGCCATGACTACACATCACCTTTTTAGACAGCTTTAGGTTAAAAAATTGTCAGTTCTACACCAGATTTCTGCAGAGGAGATTTCTGGAAGGTGTTGTTTTGTGACCACCTAGCAGGCTTGGCTTCACCAAGACAGGGCAGACCAAACATGGAATGTAATCTGAAAACTTCTGGTCATAGGTTGGGTTTACAGTTTAGCTTTACCTCCAGATTTCTTCCAGGATCTTTTTATGAAGCTCTCATCCCATACACTGATGTTCAGTCCTTTGATGGTGGTGCATGCATGTTCGTTCTCTACTTGGAGTGTGCATTGAGGCCTGGGTGTGGTTTCGGTGTCAGCCCTTCTCTTAAACCTACGTTGCAGAGATTTCACCCTGCATGTCTTCTCCCTTCTCCTCCAATGCTGTTTTTTATCCAATTAAAGACTTTAATAAGTTAAACAAAAAAGATTCTTAAACATTCTTTATCTATCCATTTCCATCGCAGACAATGAGGCAGATTTCACATTGAAAAATCAGGCTCCTCCCACTCTGGCACTGTGTGCATTAATATTACACACCCAGCAGTTTAGTGATTAAAAATGGCGCCTGGGGTTGTTCAGCACATTAAAGAGTACAATTTAGTCACAATTTCTCTGTTGAATGGTTTATGTTGCACCGTCTTGTCTGCTTAAATACTGAAACTCACACTAATCAATGAAGTAGCCAATACACAGGGATACACTATTTAAACTTTAACCCTGCTCCACTCAGTTTTCTTTGAGATTACCTATATATTGGACGATTCAGCACTTTTGTTGTCCACATACAATGTCTAGATAAGGAGCTAGTGAGTCCTTCATGTAACAGAAATTGTGAGATTGGGACTTGATTCTTTTCTTGTTCGTGCAGTTTGGCGTAATATCAGTTTGGTTTTTTTATTAATCTTGTTTGTTTGTTTTTTGTTTTGTTTTTTAGCTTTATTTACACAACAAAAACATGTTGTAACCAACATGGCCCAAAGCACCTGTCAAACCACAACTGATGATAGACTTTGGAGCTGAGATGACAAATCTGCGTTCTTGCCAACTCATTTGTGTCCCTCGGCTGTTTCTCACCTTCCTGCGACGCACCTCACATCTTTCTCGGCGTGAGCTAAATTGAACACAGATGCTTTAGCCTTCCTGCAGCTCTGTTAGTCGTTTCATGTCGCTTTGAAATCTCTGATCACCAGACTGCTTTTAAAGATGAAAAATGCAGCTCATTAGCATTCTGACCAGCATCCCCACCCCCACCTCTGTAGATGTGTTTGTAACCGTACTTAAGCGCCTTCAGATGTTTAAACCTCTTTGTGAGGTGTTGACAAAATTTTATTTACACCATATGTTTACACCGCGTTGTTCTATAAAACTGTCTGGCTTCTGGTTTACGATGAAAACATATCATTGCACAGCATTAGTGTACCGAGAAAGATGCGTTCACTGACATTGAATTTCTGTACTGTTATGTTTGACTTGGGACACCCGATTCCTTTACCTTTGCAGATTTCAGTTGCTGTTTCTCTCTGGGTACAAACTGTTGACCTGAGCTGTTTTCACAACTCCTGTACACGTCCTCTTTTTACTGTGGCATGCACACACACATTAACACAGACACACACCAGGTTGCCGGCTGGCCTCTAAAGCCCTCAGGGTGTGTGTGTGTTAGAGTGAGGTTGTTTTCCAAGCTACATTTTGCTGCCACATGGATGTAGAGTGGTTTAGTATGTCTGCCTGGCAGGCCTGCTGACACACACACACACGCAAACACACAGTCCAATTCAAAGGGAGTTCCTCAGGCAGCCAGACAAGGCTCCCTTTCACACTCCAAGATACAGCATCAGATTGGGGCGAATTTTGCACTTTATCTGTGTGCATGTGTGTATTTCTTCATGTATTTTCTCTTTCCATCACTGTCTGTTTTCTTTTCATGCAGCCACATATTATGGCAGAAAAGCTAGAGGGTTTTATCTGTCATATTCTCTACAGGAAAATGGAAAAAAATTGTGCCTACAACAACAACAAAAAGTTGCACTGAAATGATCTGTATGAGTGTGTGTGTGCCAGGGGTGTGGTCTGGGTGACATTTAGCTTAAAAGGTGAGAAGTGTACATACACCTACCCCCCCCCCCAAATTCGGCAAAGCGCACAAACATTCACACACTCCGAGCCAGCATGGAAAGTTGTGATGTAATGACGCCACACTTCTCGTGCAGGAGAACACGTACGTAGCCGCATACAGTTTCACAGTAAATGCACGCGCGCACACACACAGATGGAGCTGTCGCCATGGAGACGCAGGCGTCACAGCCTTGTGTTTCAGCCTGAAACACAATTTCCCTCTTAACTTCAGGAAAGCAAAGAAGCCCTCACTGTAAACACTAACTTTGGAGAAGAAACCTCCAGTAACCAAAATTGCTGCCACAGCATTACAATTGATTTTACCACCGAGGTCACAGGCAGCAGACTCTGATGTGAGCTGAAAACCATAAAGAGGTTTCGCTTAATGATGGCGGGCACAAAGTTTTAAAGCCTCTTTTTTTTTCTTTTTTTTTTCTTGTGGACAAGTTGCCTAGCAACTAAGACTAGTAAAAGCTGGCTGTGGAGACACAAAACATGATGTGTGCACCACTTTTTACAGCTCCATGCAGTCAGCAGCTGTAGTCGTGAATTATACTTGAGCAAAAAGTTTCAGCTGCTAAACACACTTTCTGAAGAGTTGCGCAGGTTTTTATTTACAGTTTACATTTGGTTTGTTTAGTTTTTTTCACCCTGATTTATTCCTGCAACACTACCTAGCAGCAAGCTGGGATACCTTTATGAAACAGTTAGAGATGCTATGCTTACTATGATAAGCTAATGCAGCTAAAAGCTGCAGTATTCTTACAGAATCTTCCCTTTTTTTCTTCACATTCAGTATAAACAGATTAATAACATTTAGTTTTTCTTGATGTTTGATGTAAAAGAAAAGGTACTGACTTGCAACAAACTCCGATATCAGTAATATTGCAGCTGTACTTTTCATGATTTTTTTAAAAAAACGTTAGAATCTCATACATTACATATTTACCTTTGAACACTATATTATACCATCCTTTCTCCTTTTGCTTTGCCTATGCTTGATTCGCTACAATTCTTCTACTCTAAACTGGAAAAATTTGCACTTCAGGTCAGAGGCATTTGCTGCTCCTTTAACTACAATAACTTGACAACTTTAGCAACTTAAAAATCTTTAAATTTAGTTAAACAACACAAAATATAATCAACAAATAAATTATGTTTGGTGTAACATTTTAGATTAAGATCACATTAAATCACAGTTAACAGTTTCAGCGATGAACATCACTTCACTTCTACGGTTTGATGTTTTAATGCTCAAGCTTTTGTGATTTTACAAAAAAGTAACAAATCAGAACTTCTTCCACTTGTGGTAACAGCAGTTTCTACAAAATATTGCACATCCTTCAAAAGGAAACAAAATAATCCAGTGAAATGAAACACTTTCCTTCAGTGTCCCTGGAGCTCCCCGTTCACCTTAAGCTAAGAATGAAACCAGCGGCGAGGGGCTGAGAGCAACATCGCAGCTTCAAACTGCACCCGAGGCGTGGTTAAACCAAGGTTAGAATAAGAGAAAAATCACGTTTTTGTCAGGGTTAAAGGTTTTGTACACTCGATTAGAGGAGTTGGAAAAGCGTTTAATAACCAAGTAAAAGAGCGTTCCTGAACTTCAGTGCTTTTTAACTGTGTGTGTGTTTCTGTCTGGACAGGGTCGTACTTGTAAGCTGCGATGGCGCTTCCACAGAGTCTCTTTCATACCTTTTTTGAACAGAGATTTATCCGATATTTTACAAGAACCTCAATAAAGGGGCAGAAAGGGAGTTTTTTTTTTATGAAGAGTTTCCACACACGCCATGTATTCACACACACACACACAAACTGCTCACATTTGCCCACTCAAAGTTTCTGACAAGCATCATTGTGATCACAGAAAATCTCATAAAATCTCCTTGTTTCTCTTGTTCTCTCTACACAAACACACACACACACATACACACACACACTGTCCAAGCACAGCTAGCTAGCCCGCCAGCCGTGCTAAAAATACCCCCGTCTGTTCTGTTGGGGTTGGCCTGGGGGCGAACCTGGGCCGGGGCTTATAAATGTCCTCTTTGTAGCGCAGTGGAAATGTCCAACAAATGACTCTTTTATTAGGGCAAGACAAAAAACTAAAACAGCTAATTATGTTTACTCAGATCAATTCACACACAACACTAGATGGACAAGTGTGTGTGTTTGTGTGTGTGTGTGAGGAGTAGGAGAAAAAATGTGTATTTAGGGTGTTTTATAAAGTAGAAATATAAGGCTGATGCTATTTGGGAGCAGAGAGGATTTTTTTGGGGGGGAAAGAAACGGCATGATGGGAAACATTATGTAAAAACCCTAAAAATACTCTGTGCTGCTGACACTTTCTGATGAGAAAAGAAAACAGTTGCATGTTTGTATGCACAGAGATACAGTGAGTTCATGGAAAATGGAAGCGAAACGCAAAATGAACTTTCTGACTCGTCGTTCTGGTTCGGTAAATTTCATTACGATAAGAAGTTGAAGAATGAGGCCAGAGCAAAAATTCACACCAAAATCTCTTTAGTATCCTAATTGTCTTCAAAAATATAAAATCTTCATCTCACAATTCTGCTGAATCAAAATGTAAATGTCCTCCAGAATCACACAAAGGCAATTTAAAGTTTTTGGGTTATTTTAACTCGTTCTTCAGTGTCCCTCTACCTCATACAGGTCATGAAGTCCTGCCCCTCTTCTGCCTCTGATTGGCTGCTGTTTGTCGCCTGGTTAGGATGAAGTTTTGCTGAGTGGTTAGATAGTGGAGGTTAAACAAGAACCTCTAAATCAGAGCCAATCCGAGTTGGAGGTTGTCATGGGGTATGGGAAGAAAAAAAGAAGTGTTAAACTCATGAGAAGAAAAAGGCATCATACTTTTAAATGACTAAAGGCTTGTAGAAACTCTGGATATATTTTATTAGGTGGCAAAAATTACTCGCTGATTTAGCAGGTTTGGCACCTGATGTGTTTTCGTTTCCGACTGTGACTGAAAGCATTTTGAAATGAGCTGTAATAACGAATGAAGCTTTAGCTTTTAGAGATGATGGTAAAAGTGGCTTATTTTATTATTTCTGACTTCTCCAGCTCACAGATGCACATTTATGTTATAAAATGCTCATAAACCGATGATACTATAATTATTCTTCTGGTAGAAATTTAAGTTCCTGACTGTGATTATTTTGCAGCACTTTAAAGGAAAGATAAAAATGTTTTAGCTGTTATTTTGTGTCCATGAATGCTAACACGTAAAATTGAGTGCAAATTTTGTCCAGTAGGTTGAATGAAATTTTGTCGTTTGACGGATGTAAATTGAAGAGGAACGAATAAAACTTTTATCTGTCTCGTCTCGTTGCGGTCAAGCTTATGGAGATTTTTAAACAATCAAAAGGTGAGATTGTTCTTGTGTTGCTGCGGCGTCCACGATGGAGCAGGTAAGTTACCCAAACCAATAGGAAGAACTGTCAACAGGCTGTGAAGAAAAGTACATAAATTACAGGATCTGAACCAGAATAATGAAGGGCAAAACCAGCAGAGTTCTGCCCACGCTGTTTGACTGACAGGTAGATCCAGATACACAAAGGTGGTGTCAGAAATCTCCACGGTTACACCTAAAATAAAGGTTAAAAACGACAAGTGAAAAAGCAGCGAGAGCAGTGAAGGAGAACGAGAGGAAACGAGGTCAAAGGCTGTGAGGGAATTCCTTCTCTCTTTCAGCTGTCAATCATTCAGCCGGTGCCAGAGATACCAAGGAACCAGTGTGAGGCCTTTTGTATGTGTGTGATTGTGCGTTTGAATGGTGCGATAGGTCCTCGACTTGACAATGAACCCCGTCCCTTTGCGGTCACACCACCTCATCAGGGCGATGCAGAGGGAGGAGGAGAGAGAGGAGAAATAAGAGAGTGGGAAGAGAGAAAGGAGAAGGGAGGAAACTGAGGAGAGTGTAGGGAAAATAGAAGGAGGGGAGGAGGAGAAGGTGTGAACGACTGAGAGCCAAAAATGAAGGCACAGAAGGCGAGCGCAGAGCGTGGCAGAAGAGGCGGAGAGATGGGATGGGTGCTTGTTTCAGAAAGGACGGATTAAAGAAGAAAGGCTCCGGATAGTTCAGCCAGAAAACACGAAGAATAGAAGGAGCAGGAGAGACGGGGGGGAGGGAGGGCTGGCCCCTGACCCGGGGACATTATAGAAAGGGAGATTATGGTTGTTCAAAACTCTCTAAGCGCTAACCCCAGGACCCCAGCTAATACCCTGACACACACACACACACAAGCACACAGACGCACCCAGCTACAAACGAATACAGACACAGTGTTAAACTGGAATACATGTGGTGATCATTTATTATTTCTTCTTTTTAACAGATCTCATTAAAACCAACTTTTAGCAAGTCTTCCTGCAGTCTATAGAGGAGTATGCTATAAGCTCAACAAACCCAGGCTCTCTTTGCTACGTGGTCAAAATTTGAATTTAAAACAGAATTAATTGGCAACAGCACTCATCAGTTTTCTTGGTCAACTTTAGATTTTCTTACCTCTTACTACCGAAAATGTCCTATTTTACACTTCATTTAACTTTTCCCTCAAATTCAAAGTGCACCGATCACGTTGCCTACTTCAGCCGAGAGGAGCGCTTTACTGTAATGGAGGCAAAAATGGCAAGAAGGGAATGCAGAAATGGAAAAATGTAAGTTGATGTGTTAAATTTACAATTTATTAATGATTTAAAATGCTGCTGTTAGACTTCGTAATTTAATTCATGAAGTGTTTTAAGGACAGGCACTGGTCCTTATAAAGGATTTTGTTTTAGTTTTTGGCCAAATTAAAATCAAATTTAGAGAGATCATTCAATTTATTATGTATTTAACGTGTGTTTTATTTAAAAAAGCTCTTTGCTTTACATCAGGACAAAACATAAACACATTCATACATTACCCCCCATCACTGAAGTCTGAATTTGTATTCCTGTAACTAAACGGCTTTATTTCGTGCCATGCGGTTTTTATTTATGACGTTCTCTTTTTTTTTTATAAAAAGAGTAATAAAATGTAATAAAGAGTAATTGATAAAAAGTTGGAACTTCTTACAGCTGATTAGTCATTTAGTTTTTTTCTGTTAAAAGAAAAAATGGGTGCAATCAATACAAATTGTGCTTTTTAAATTTATGTTGCAGCCTGATTTCTAGTCATTTTAGCAGGAATCTTCATTTGAATCCCTTTTCTGTCATTTGCAGATAGGTGGGAAATTTAAATTTCCCAAATATGGTGTATGCAGCTTTTTTAAAGCAAGATACATTTGGTTTTTCTAACTATAAAGCAGGCACGTTGATACCTAAACTTGACCAGGTGTAAACTAACGAAGTGGCAGTACGCTATGACTGGAAGGAAGCGTGAAATTTTCTGCAATGCGACGTAGCTGTCTTCCTTCTTTGAGTTATCTTCGTGCACTAGCCTAAAAGATAACACTGAAAACTTACATGTTGTGCTCAACGTACCTCATAATAATCTTTAATTAATGTTTGCAAAAACTGTCGTTAATTCAAGTGTCTGATAATACTGAAATACTAGCTACACCACTAAATGTGGATGGATCAAGTAGTTAATTTCCTTCTGCTTGAGTAACCTGTTTCTGATCCAACTGAATTGCAAGTTTGGAAATGAGCAGCACACACAAAGAGAAAGTGTTGAAGTTAGAAAGTGTTGAGAAAAAATGTATCAAAGTGTTGGTTTGGGCCTCTTTGTGGGTAGAGTGGTCAGTGTTTTGACAAAGAGCAAAAGACAGAATGACACCAGCTTTTTCCTTTAAGCTTTTGCACACAAAGTTTATAACCAGTAAAAGTGCAACCCTTCTTTCACACACACACACACACTCAGAGAAGATTAACACTGGGCTCTCTGCTCAGCCCAGAACAAGAGTGTTGAAGGAGGGAGCAGTGTGTTCTTGGGGTGAAAGAAGGGGCAAGGGACACCGATGCCAGTACCTCCTGCTAATCTACGAGAGGAGGACAGAGCGGATGGTTGGCAAGAAAGGAAAAAGAAGAGGGAGAAAATGTAAAATATATAAGAAGCATTAAAAAAAATGCAGTTGATTTCTTTTGATGTTGTTACTGGATATTTTGTTTCTGCGAAAGAGCTGCAATCACACGTATTTATCAATATTACTAATTAGATGGGAAAGCAGATTGAAGGAGGTGGAGAAGGATGGTAGAGAATTGGTGAAACGGATTGTAAAGAGGGAAAACAAAAGGAAGTCAGAGGAAATACAAAGAGACCAAAGAAATAACAGTAAAGGAAGACAAAAATGAAGCTAATTCAGGAGAGGAAGGTTCAAAACATGAAATAAAAGGTTATACCGACTTTTACGTGTTAAAATAGCAGAAACAAGCAGCAGTTCTTTTATCGTTAATAGATTAACCAAAACATGAATAAAATAAAGTGAAAGGTAATGACAGGGGTTTAAGGTCCGTGGGATTCACAAAGAAGCTTCCTCGGGGGTTCAAGGGTCCTGCTTTGAATGTTAACATTTTTACACCACACACACCCGAAGGGCTTGCCCTTGTGCCTGCTAAATAGACTATGTATCAGTCACCTAGAAAACAGCCAGTTCCCTGCCACTCCTGAAGAAACAAAGACTTTCTCTCTCCATCACCACATTGCTGCATGCAACTTTATGCACATACACTTAAAGTCTTTCTGTTTCTGGTATGTGTGTTTGAGTGTGTGATTCAGGACTGTGTAACCGCAGCTATGCAGCACACAGCAGGCTGGACCGCAGCAATGGAACCTACTATAGATGAAGCCACCGAGCCCCACAATCCCCCTTCTGTCTGAGCTGGTTAAAGACACAATCCTGCTACAAACAAAGGTTCTGAGAGCACTGTGTGTGTCGAAGGAAATAACTGCAACTTCTTTGGATGGATTACCAGTTTTATAAATGTTTTCAAGAATGTGGAGTCTTGTGAGAAATGAAAGCAGATCCCATGAGGGCTTTCACCACCAAACTTTCTGTCAAGATTATTCCAAGTGTTCATCTTTTAAATGGTTTCATTTTTGAAAAATGGTTAGATCAGCCTTACATCTTGCAGATGAAGCTGGTGAAAGTTGGAGAAGTGGGTCCAAAATGGTGCTAAACAATGTTATTCTGAGTATTATCACATTTTAGAATATGAGCTCTGTCTGGCTGTAGAAACATTTCCACATATCACCAGCAGGGTTGTTGTTTTTTCTTTTAAATCATATACATTGCTCAAAAAATGAACAGAAATCAAAGTTTAGATGTTGTACTTTAAAAACTATAAAAATGACAACAGTTGCATTTAAAGCAGTATAAAAGAAAAGCAACATTTAAGGCACCATGAGATATTAGGACAGGTGCATAAGAAGAAGAGGAGGAAGGAGTGACGGTGAAATGGAGAACTGTGTATAATGAGTGTTCTTGGTATGCTGGATGTTATTACTCTGCCCACCATCATTTACACTTCACCGTAAAACAGACAGATGAGAAGGCAGGCTTGCAGACAGAAGGATAATGCATCAATGTTGGAGTGTGTGTGTAAATTTATGCAGCTGATAATGTTTTCACTTCCCATATAGAAATCAGCTGTATGTGTGGATTTTCTCTAGTCCTAATAGCAAACATAAATCACACACAAACGCACTGTGTAGTCTGTGTGTTTTGCGTTCATTTTCGCTCATTTTACCCAGATTCAGGTACGCCTCTGCACCACCAACATGTTTCCTTTTTTTATTTAAATGTCAGGATCAAACCAGGAGAAACTGTTTCTTGAAAAGCAAATATGTCGTCTTGTTTTCTAAGAACAAAATCAGAAAAACGTTCGCGTGTCGATGTTTAATTTTTGAAACAAATTTAAATACAACACTTTGTAAGTCTGAGTGGCAGGCTTTTTTTAAAAGCTTTATTATGCGAACACCTCCAAGTATGTGAGACTATTCCGTACAAACAAACACGAAATTTTATTTTGTGAATTGAACATGCAAGAGTTTTGCACTTTGTCGACCCCTCGTGGCAGCTAAAGGTAACTGGCGTCATCTTAAAAAGTTGATAGAATTCATCAACCTGAAACGGTTGCGTTATCCTAAACAATGGCACGTGTGTGTGTTCTGGTAGTCGCTTTAACACTTTAAGAGGTTTATGTGTTACATACTCTGTGTGCATTTTATATTACGAATGGTATATTTTTTATCCTGGTGGTGGAAATAAAAGTATTGCCTTGAATTCAACAAAAATGGAGAATTTTTAAATCTGCAACTTCATATTTATGTAACGCGGTAAAAGCTAAATTTGAGCATTGAATCATCGTATTCCGTTTTTTTGTTTTTGTTTTTTTACATTTTCAGTAGAATTTTTAGGTGCAAAAAAGATCCATAAAAACTTTGTGGTGTCAAACTTTTTTATGGTGTTTAAACAAAAACTTAAGATGGAAGCAGACGTCTGTAATAAATGTGGGAAAAAAAGTGTCTGCATATGTACATTGTTATGTGTGCGAAGCTCTTCAGCATGTAGGTAACGGATTCTTTGCCCATGTGTGTGTCCTCGCTCAGTAGCACTGCTGCTTGGCACAGTCACTTCAGAAAGCTCAGGCTCCTAATGAGAGCAGACAGGTCTCTGGCAGAGCGGCCGTAAAACCATTTCTAACCACAGATCGCTTTAAAATGAATCCGTCACAGAAATGTGCTGCTGTGTTTGAGTGTTGAGGTAAAAAGATACTGTATGTATATATTGTATGCATACATTTAAACTCCTTCAAGTTTATGTAGGGGGACGTGATCTAAAACAGGAAGAGGGAACTAAGGAGGAGAGAAATACAGAAAAGAAAATAGTTGTGCACTAGTTGGTTTGTATCCAAAGAATTTGGTGCATCTTTTACCTAAGAACTCGTTTGTATAGACACATAAACGAACACACAGCAGCAATTCTTTAGAGTGAGTTCCTGCTCAGTTTTTTCCTGCAAATGAACTATTTTGTTTCTCTGTCATTCCTCTTATGGCTTTGCTTTTGGCTGTTAAACTGACTGAAGAACAGTGTGTGTTGTATGAAGACCAAAAATCATAGCTAAATGAGTGGGCATATTGGGCTTAAATTCTCACATAGCTGCATAAATTTAAATGCATTAATATGTCGGTGTTGTGCTCACATCTTGTTTCTGCTGCCCTCTAATGGTAAAAAAGTTACCTAATCAATACTTCATCTCAAGTTCTGTTACTTTCGTTTGTACTTATAGGCAGACTTTTTGACTAATTGATAGAAACTTATGGAAGCGTGGAGCTGTCACCCAAATAAAAGAAAATTGGGACCTCATCACGTTATAACGTGATAGTTTATTGTAAAAACGTGAAACGTATCGCATTATACAATGACAAATATAGTTTATAGTCCACGCTTTCACCACAAAATTTATCATGATATAAGGTCCCAATTTGTTTTTATTTTGGTGACAGCTTCACGCTTCCATAGTAACTAGCAAGTGTGCACTTACCAAATATTAACCTGTGACTGCAACTGATGCGCTAGACACGATTATGACTAGTTGTGCCCAATAATCTAATTATACAGATAAAGTGGCAGTTTTATAGGTGTGCACACTAAATAACACCACCACACATGAAAGAGTAATGTTTGATTTTAAGAGAGAAAAACATTTGTGGCTGCTAGCTAGCTAGCATTAGCATTACCACCTATACTCCCTCCCCGTCTTGTGGGGAACTTGATTGTACATTACGTTTTGCGTGGTGGGACAAGGAGCCCCTCTATTGCTCTCCCCCTTAACTCTATTTGCTATCAGTTTTTAATTTGTTTGGCTCAAAAGGTAAAATCTGGAGGCAAAAGGAAGAGATTGGGAAAAGATTGACCTGACTGGGAGAAATGGAATTGTTCTGGTGAGTGCAGGATTGGCTACTTGACAAGCTGGTGTTGTACCAAACTAGATGACCTGCAAAATCCTGGGTAATTTATTAAAGTAAACAAATAATATTTTTGAACATATTCAGTGGTGTGTGTTTTTGTTGTTGTTTTTAGATACCTGCGCAGTGGAGTACATGTGCCACTATGTTGGATTATAAAGATGACATATCTGTCATACTCAGTGTTTAACATTTGGTTATGTGGAGTAGGAATAGACTGAGTTAGGATTTTAGAGGCTAACCCTTCAGTTCGAGCACAAAAACCCAGGTAAAAAGTTACTTTTGTCGAGATCCATCCCTAAATGACAACCTAGCAAGCAGTAGTACCATATGGTATCTAAATAAGCCAACTTGTCACACCAGCACTATGTTATGTATTCATAATATGTTACCAAGACAACAACTGAAGGTGTGAAGTGTGCAGCTTTCCAATGAATGCAATCTGTCTGTGACACATTTGTCATCATCAACACGCTCAGTTACTCAGTGAATGAAAGTTGCTTCAGAAATCTCTGATCTCTGGGTTTGTAGACACAGCATATGGGTAAATTTAAATGCATCAAAGTACTTGTCATTAACAATACACAGATAATAACAAAACAATAATAATAAACAATCTGAGCGGTTTGCTTGCTCTGGCACCCCCGGTGGTAAAAACTTGTATGACTGCAAACAGCTCAGAGAATGATGGTTAGTAAAGCAACACACGTGTCAAATTAAATGAGGAAACAGCAGTTCAGATTTGGTATGCAAGTTCTGCATTTGCTTATTTTATTTTATTTGTAATTTTTGCTGAATCGGGATGTCTACTTTCGAAGGAGACTATCGGACAAGTTTTTTAAGAATTTGCCTCTTACTCCGTGCTTAATTGAAGCAAAATGGAACAAGAGTGTTGGGTTGGGGGGAGGGGTGGAGGGAGAAGGGGGGGGGGGGGGGGGGGGGGGGGGGGGGGGGTGGGGAATGGTTGGTGATGGTGATGTTGAGCAGAGCGTATGTTGGTGTTA
>JBAMHW010000005.1:5425308-5437916 GCA_037177495.1 Rhadinocentrus ornatus
AACCTGCTTTCATCTGTGAAGAGCACAGGGCGCCAGTAACATATTTGCCAATCTTGGTGTTCTCTGGCAAATGCTAAACATCCTGCATGTTGTTGGACTGTAAGCACAATCCTCACCTGTGGACGTCGGGCCCTCATACTAACAAATCTCTTTTGAGCAGACAAATGCACATTTGTTGCCTGCTGGGAGTCATTTTGCAGGGCTCTGGCAATGCTTCTCCTGTTCCTCCTTGCACAGAGGCAGAGGTAGCGGTCCTGCTGCTGGGTTGTTGCCCTCCTACGGCCTCCTCAATGTCTCCTGATGTAACGGCCTGTCTCCTGGTAGCGCCTCCATGCTCTGGACACTACGCTGACAGACACCACAAACCTCCTGCAGAACCGCTCCTTTATTGGGGGTGTCTTGCTAATTGCCTATAATTTCCACCTGTTGTCTTTTCCATTTGCACAACAGCATGTGAAATTTATTGTCAATCAGTGTTGCTTCCTAAGTGGACAGTTTGATTATATATATATAATCTATTTATCAGTCAGTCATTGTCTGTACCGCTTACTCCATTACGGGTTGCGGG
Source organism: Rhadinocentrus ornatus (assembly GCA_037177495.1). Classification (NCBI taxonomy): domain Eukaryota; kingdom Metazoa; phylum Chordata; class Actinopteri; order Atheriniformes; family Melanotaeniidae; genus Rhadinocentrus; species Rhadinocentrus ornatus. The sequence goes on from JBAMHW010000005.1 coordinate 5,425,877, forward strand.
GTAAGCTGGAGCCTATCCCAGCATTGTTTCAGGTGAGAGGCAGGGTACACCCTGGACATGTCACCAGTCCATCACAGTAATTTATTTATTTATTTGTTTGTTTTTGCAGAGAAAACCAGAGTTAAAATATCTATAATTTTTTTACTGTTCAAGAGTCTGATCGTGGTTGGAAAGTATCACACAGACCTGCTCCTCAGGCTGCAGTATCATCTGCCGGAGGGCAGCAGCACAGGAATGGATTGTGCCTTTTAAAGACTTTTTTTTTATATCCTGTGATGACACTGTCCATGCAATGACAACAGTATGCCATGCACTTTATCCTCACACATACTTTTATGATCCAGTAAATGTGTTAATGCTAATTTAGCTTCAGCTGTGTAACTTTAACTTATGACCTCTGAACACCAATCCTCCGTTCCTCATGTCTGTCTGAGATCTTTGTCATATCGCTTCATCCTGACCTCCTGTTAGTAGTTCTTAAATTAGATCCCCCAAGTTCCTCATTTGTCTCCAATCTTAAAGATAAAACAGGAGAGTTGATGAATCAGAAAGCAGCTCTGATTTAAAGCTGATTCACAGACTTCTGCCCTGACTTTGATGAGGCAACAGTTGTTTGTGCCAATCATCTGTAACATCTGATTTAAACAGTTCATAAACACACACAGACAAAACCTTCCTGACAATCCTACACTGGAGGTATAGGTGACCTCATCCGGTCCATTACAGGGTTATGACCTCTTGTATAATGTTTCAGACATTTTAGGTCCGGCTCGGGAAGATCTGGCATTGCTTAGCCCTTTAACACCGATGTGTGTAAGTTAGATAATTACAGCTTTTGTGTGGCCTCGGCACAAGTGTGTGTTTCATTGTATAAGCACAAACGCCTTATCTTTACATTCCACAGCTATGTCCATTTAAGCTTTTAAAACCTAATGCGCACTCGCTTGCTTCAGTAGTCCAAGTCGACTGTGTGTGTGTGTATGTGTGTGAATGATGATGTGTTGCTGTTGAACACATTTTCAATTTCCTCTGACCCTGCAACAACCTTTCACAGCCAAGGTGTTTAGCTTAGGCTTTAGAGGGTTTTAATGGACACAGGAAGTGAACACACACACACGCTCACAATGAAAAGGAAAAAGAAAAGATTGGGGTTCAGCTCAGCCAGCAGAATAAAATGTTCTTGTTTAATATTCTTCAGAAACTACAGATTTCTCGCCAAGTTCGAAGAACATTGTGTCAAACTGAAAGTCTGTAATCCTAAAGCCACTTTTCACCACCGAGCAAGTAGCTGATGTTTACTGACACCTGACAGCATGCACAGTATCTCACAGCATTGTGTACACCCTTCACATTTTAGCAACAATCATCTTATATCTCCTAAAAGGACAACCTATGGAAATGAAACTTGGATATAACTTAGTCAGTGCACAACTTGTATAGCAGTGTAGAATTACTGTGCTCTTAAAATTACTTTTGTATTTTCCCAAAGCAACAAATTTACAGCTCTGATTCATAATAAACATGTTGCACAAACTGCTAAAACATGCACTGGAGTCCACTTTTGATTCCACAAAGTTCCAGGGAATATGGAGCTGGATTTTATTCATTTAATGTGCATGTGGCACTAAGATACTGCAGGGTGTGATCGCACTGATATTTAAATGGGTATTCAACTAGGTCTTCCTGATTTCTTTTCTTTCATTCATTTTTCCCCACTGATGAACCCATATTGGTACAGATTATCATAAATAATACACTTCAAGTCAATGCTGTGCCAGTTAAATCACAGGTGTTAAACTCCGGTTCTTGAGGACCGCTATCAGGTGGTGGTGCAACAGGTATTCCCTGTTGCACCACACCTCATTGTAATGAATGGGTCATTGTGAAGTAGTTAAGAAGAAGCTATTGGATCCATTTGATTTAAATGAGGCATGTTGGAGCAGGGAAACAATGAAAATCTGCAGGATAGGGCCATCAAAAAGTTTTCTAGTGCTGTTTTAAGCAGTCTTCAGGAACCACTCTCCAGGCTTTTTGAAGGACATTTCAAAGTTTTTGTTCTGTTTTCTGTTAAGATGATCCCACTTTGCTTCAGGAATGTTGAGGTTGGGGTTCTGGGGAGGACTCACTCTATCAGTCCTGTTTCCACAGATTTTCTGTTACTGGTTCATCCTTTTAGTTTAGAACCTTTTTTAATGTTCATAGGTCAGACTTTGAAACTTTCAAGGACCTTTAAAAAGAATGGAGAACTGTTGCTCAAGACCAAGATCACAACAAAGTCTAACCTCCTAGGTCTAAGTCTCCTAGGAAACAAAACATAAATAAATGAGTGGCTCAAACCTTTTGCACAAGCATGTACACAAAATCACCCCGATTATGAGAGTTTAATCTTCAACTCTCATTCAAAAGTAATTAATTGCACAAAATAGTTACAGACATCAAACACTTTATTTTACAGTGAATTACACAAGAAAAAGCAGAGACAAATTAAAAACACATCATGAAAGACCTTCAAAATGTCATAAAACTGAAATTTGACTCAATACTTAAATTTAGAGCTGGGAAAGGAGGAGTAGAGAGTGATGAGAGAAGAGGAGAGGCAGTCATGACCTCATTATCTGTATAACACTCTCCTGTACACACACATACACGCACAGAGCTGTTTTTCCATATAGTTTCAGAGGACATGTCATTAAGTTGAACCCTTTTTCTTTTGGACAGAAAAACCTGCCAACAGTCACTAACATCTGGCTCCGGCATTCAGTTCTGGATTAAGTGACCTCACAGGTATTTTATCTACTGGTGATGGCAACAGGTGGATATTTTTAACTACTTGTCAAACTCAGAGATGCAGATGTTATGTTTGATGAGTCCAACATGAAGGATCTTAAACTGACAGTAGCATCAGTGATGCTAGAGCTGGCCCTCTGCAGTCCAGTCGAAAAAGACCACTGCTCTCTGAAAGTCATGCTAATAAGAAACAAACATCCAACACTCAAATGCCTTCCACTCCTGGAGGGAGTGTACAGGGTTGACCCTGGGAGTGGGAAAACCACACACACGTATACACCCTCACGGCCTCATGTTTTGCTGCTGTTAACAGCAATAAGAGATGGAACATGAGTTTAAATCTTGCACTCAATATTTACTCTCCTTCTCATTTAAGGCCCCCTGCAGAGGCTCTTTGACCCCCAGTTTGAGAAAGACTGCCCTATAGTAACCATAACTAACCCTTCTGTAAACAGAAACCTTAAACCAAGTCTTCATCCTACTCAATCATTACATTATGAGACAGCTGGTTCCTACAAGGTGACTGTGTGAACAGATTTATGTCCACACAACATGAGTAACACACACATGTAGCATGCTGGTGAGATGACAGCCTTCCTGACTTATATTGGAGAACAAACTGTTGTCAAGCTGACTTCATCACACACCACTTCCTGACTCACTACACACACAAACACACACACTCAAATCTGACTTACTGTAAGAATCACAGTAACACTGACTCACACACAGCACATAGAGACTGGTGACCTTTGAGAGTTAATAAAAACACAAGTCACACCCAGAAACTAATCTGCTCTGAACACAAGATCATTAGCCGCTTACTTGTCGTTTCTTGGTTGGTGTGTGTTGCTAAACAAAAGCAGGGTGAGGAAAGTAACAGCCACTGGGGTGGGTCAATACCAGAGGGTGGAGCACAAGCTCTTTGTTGACCATGGAAGCAGTTGTGTGGCAAAATGAACATCTTCAAGAGAGTGAACTCTACCTTAGTTAATTTCTTCTTCTTCTTTTTTTTTTATCCCTTATTTTCCGATCCTTAAGTTTTTCTGGTTCTTGTTATCCCTTTGCAGTTTCAGGCTACGTCATTTGTCTGGTTTACAATGCTAATGGTGTTGTGTGTGTGAATTTAGATGCAAAAGCACCAGCCAAAACATTAGGTACAGCTTGTTAGTTGGGTAGGACCTCCCTTTGCCTTCATAGCAGATACTGTTTTTTGGGTCTCCAGTTGTCCAGTTTTGGTAAATCTGTGTGAATTGTAGCCTCCGTTTCCCGCTGCTCCGTTTCTCCCTGGGCTGACAGGAGTGGCACCTGATGTGGTGTTTTGCTGCTGTAGACCATATGCTTCAAGGTTCGGTATGTAGCTGCATTCACAGATGGTATTCAGCATACCTGAGTTGTAACCCGCAGTTATTTGATTTAATCCGTGTCTTGAGAGCTTCTGTCCTGCAGGTTTATGGTTTACCTGCTCCAACAAAGCTTATTCTAAATAAATAGATCCAACAGCTTGTTGTTTGATGTTCTGCAGAATTACCCATTACTTCAAATCGGGTATGTTCAAACATGGAAACGTCTAAAACCGCAGGACAGTGGCTCTCGAAGACTGACGTTGACCATCACTGGTGTAGCTGGAGATGATTTGGTTCTTGTAGGGAGGTGTGAATATGAAGGAGACCTTGTTTGAATATGTAACATCTTTTACCTGGTCAAAATGTCCAGGACCTGATTTAGACCATAAGCTCCTCTTTTCACTAAGCCAAGATTTGCATTCTTGAACCAGACTGTGGTGGTTCAGGGGTTTGGATCTGGCTGAAAAGCCTACAACTCCAGATCACAGAAATTTACTGTAAAAGCATGGATTGTAATGAATACAAATACTAGCCTGTTATTAGTTTAAATCAATAGCATATTACAATTACTGACATCTAGTGGTGAAGTTGGAGATAGCAGCAAATCTCAAATACCACTCACCCACTATCCAGTAACAAGTTTGATCTCTTATAGGTAGACCATATCCCTATTTCAGTTTGACTTCTATTGCCATACCCCTCGAATTTGCAGGGATAAGTTTACTCTTTTCTTTTTAAGATCAAGAAATAGTGGCTCTCATATCCTTAAAGATGCACTATGTAACTTTTTTCCCTTAAAAATTAACATTTCTGACTCATTTGATGGCACAGTGACATTCATTATGTAATTTCTGGAGTTCCAAGGCTAAGAAACTGCACTTAACAATTTTTTTCTTCAGGGATGCTTTGTGATGTTGTTTCATGTACCACGTCAAACGCTAGCAAGTGGATATTAACCAACTGACTGTTTTGAATGTGCACTGATTTATTGAAGAAATGCAAGAGGGCATTATTGAAGGAAAAAAATAATGTCTAATAATGAGAGGGGCAAAGTAAGAGATGAGTCTTCTACTCCTGTACAGGTAGGATGCAAGATGGATGCCAAATTAGATGTAGAAAAGGTGACTCACAATGAGTTTTGGTATCCCTACAAACATTTTTGTCCTTTAGAAATGTATTTTTTTTTGCAAATCTTTTAACTCGTCATGTTTTCACTTAGTTGAAGAGCTTAATTCACAAAGCCTTGCCTGTTCTAGCATTAACTAATAATTTGATTCTCCATATCCAATTAACCTGCAACAACCGCTAATCAGTGCTAACCAGATATTGTGCCAGGAACAAGGAACCTGAGCTACAGAAATAAGCCCAAAAGAAGCAACTGGTTTATGAAGAACAGTCCCTGTGACTATGTTTAGAAGGTAGGTTAAAGAAACTTGGACAATTACGTTGTTTTGATTTGTTTCACTGACTGACCATCATATGTAAGGTAAGGACGGGGATGGGAGGCATATATACTACTAACCATAACTACCAATATTTCTAAGTGACCTTTGAGAAACCAAGCAGGAAGTCACTCATAATGTGTGGAACAACTGAACTTCTCTTCTGCATCTTTTTATGGTGGTAATATGACTGTTTTCCTGTTTAAAAGAACCTGTTGCCAAAAAAAATAGCTATTTACTTACCATTATTCACCAATAGAAATGTTACTTAAATAACTTTCTCCTACTCAACTGCCTATTATCACCCAGTTGCTGTTGCAAGAGCCTAAAATGTACAGACCTAAGAGTATTTACTTGTGTAGTCAGTTTCTGCCTTCAGTACTGCACAAATTTTTAGTACCAAGCAGCATCAAGAGATATGTTGAACTTCAAGGTAGCTCAGTGGGTACTTTGTTGGAAAATTGAAAGCTTAAATGGGGAAATTAAATAAAACTAAACTGAAGTAATTTGTGGAAAAAAAAGATCATCGGAAAACCTTTTATTAGATAAATTTGAAATGGCTTAGTGAGCCTTTTTTTGCTGTGCAATCACAGCTTGCACCAATTAGCTTTGCACATTTTTTCATCATTTGAACTCTTAGGTAACCTCTATTAACAAAATGAAAGCTGCATGGCACAGCAGGGAAGCTGCAGATCCGTGGTAATGTATAAATAATAAAATGACCCAGCAGGACCGAAGAAGACAACAACCAAACAACAGGAAAGCCACCGTGACGAAGAAACTCACAGAACCAGCTGTTACAGATACGGCTGATAGTTGATTTTACTGAGAGACGGAGGTTTTCCACTTTGTTTTAGATCTTCAAATAAGCATGGGATCAGATAAATTAGCTTTGCTGCTAATGAACTGTATCCTGATGTGCTGTTCACTGTGTTAATAAACTCTCTAATGTCAGAATAATGAGGGAAGTTTGGAAAAGTTCAGTGGTCTGTTCTTTAAAATCAAAATTAATTACCTTTATTCCTAACATTTTCCAAAACAACTTAATAAAGGTATAGAAATTTTTTCTTCTTGTCATATGATACGGATTGACGACCAAATGCTTAAAACATGGAAACTGTACTGAGGACACATTTTGGGGTTAAATAGTCTGTGGTGTGTTTGATGCCCTCAGGGTACAGGGTCAGTGACTTAATGTGGTTAAACAGTTGAGGATTTTGTGCAGATTCCTCGAACTACTTAAGAACAAAGTGGATGTCCCCCTCTTAACCAAGTTTTCTGGATTGGGAGTTGTGGGAAGACCTCTGAATAAAATAAGGATGTGGGCTTTCATACTGCTCCTCAAGGTTAGTGTGTGACAACTTAATTAGAGCTTCACTTCATCAGAGCTGTGTGTTTCTAGACATGGCTGAAAAGTAGGCTCTTTCTTTTTTTCTTTTTTTAAGCTGATGGGAACGTTGCGGGGTTGACCTCATGTTCCTGTGATCCCCTTCTTTCTGAACACGAGCCTGTGAGAAGTTGAATCATCGTAAATGGAGCATCGACTGAAGCAACATGTGTTGTTCAAAGTCACTCTTGTTTTAGCACACTTTGTGTAAAAGAGATAACAGCCTGTTGTCAAGGTATCTTGTGAAACATGTACAAATGTGTGCTGGACCAATGCTGCTCTCTACTAGACTTTCTCTCCCTTTTCTTTTTTAACTTTCTTTTTTACACTTTGACCTAAATCATGAATACTATTCAGTTTTTTAATGACATCAAATTTAGATAGTAAATATATAAAGTTTAGAATAACTCAAAAATGCAAATACCTAAACTAGAGTGTAAAAAGCTGGAGTGTTTACAGGAGGGCAGTTCATATTAAAACGGCAGTTCATAAAGTATCTAAGCTTATCACAAGAAGTCAAGAAAAATGTGTTTGATGGATTATTTATTTGTTATAACAATGCTTCTTGGAAATAAGTCTTATACCACTGGAGAGCCTGCTTATTTTCCTTTGCATTTGTGGGATAAGAAGCAGAGAATGTTGTTGGGTTGTGCCCATGAAAACTTGCCAAACTTCTCTGGCAAGGCCAAACAGCTTGTCCTGCTTTTGATTACTGTTTTGTGATTAAAGTATGAAGAAACAAGACATAATAGCAATTTAGCAATTTATTTATGTAACAAACAGGTGCCTCACTTGTAGAAGAACCGTACACAACCACAACAGCCTAGCGCCTCGTCCTGCTGGTCACTAGCCGTCACACTGCTATGGGATGGCATCCTGTTCTTCAACCAGCATTTTTCAGAATTCAGTCAATGTGATTGAGTTGTGCACTCTGCCACTAACAGCACGTCCAAGATAATCCCACAACTGTTAAATGGGGTTGAGGTCAGTACTGCATGCTGGTCATTCCATCCTCTGTACTCCCAGAATCTGTAGGTAGTCTGATAAACCCCACTCTGGGGAGGTGAGCATTGTCACCTTGGAGGATAGAGTTCAGTCCCAGACTGGAGGGATATGGGATTTCCGCTGGTTTTATGAGCATCTTTATCATGTCCAATGACGATGAGCTTAGTTATTCCAGTGATGGGGATGCTGCCCTACACCATCACACTACCTCCACCAAAACCTCTTACCTTATTGGTGCAGCAATCAGCACAGCATTCTCCACGTCTTCTCCACACTTTGACCCTGCTACCGGTGCTGCTAATCAAGCACCTGACCGTCATCACCTCGGGAACCAGAAGCTCAAAACAAGAATCAATAGCAGAACAAGCCGTTTTGGCAGGTTAATATGAGCACAACCCACATACTCAACTCTGCTGCTCATCCCACAAATAATTTAACTGAAGTTTATTTTTTCCTGTTCACAAGTATCTTTTTTTTTTCTTCAGTTTTTCATAATTGTTAAACCATGAAAATTACAACATACAAATGCAATAATGTGTGTGTGTGAAGTTACAGGTTTAATTACTAAGAGGTTGCTTCTGATGTCATTCAGCTGGTTTTTATATTTTCTTGCGTTTGGACAGAGCCTAGTTAACATTTTCACCTCAACCTCTTGTTGAGCCAATTGGTGACTGGGTGAAGCCTTTTATGTAATAAAAAAATCAGATCAAACATTTTCCATATGAAATAATTTCAGAGCACCAAATGTGGATTATTTCTAATTTGCAGGTTTTTTTTTTTACTTGACTGATTTAAGATCATGAGACTGAAATGTTTGAAAACGGCCTCACTGAAGTTATTATTTACTAGCAGGAACTGGCTACATGTGATTTGAGTTGTTTCACGATATGTGTTGGAATATTTGACCTTTTGGGTCATCAAAACCTCCACCGGAAGAAATTATGCTACTGGTGGGGAAGGAAGATGGTTTAAATTAAGGGGATCTTTTGGTAGACAGATTTGTCACACAGAGTGGCGACATCTGATGATGCAACGAAACTGAGGATTAAAGCAGCGTCTCTGAACCAACTAAGCCCTCTGATGAAGAAGAAGCAGGAGCAAAGAAGAGTGATTATTGGAGGACAGAGAGAGCAGCACATTTCACTGGCAAAATAAGTCATAAATGACACAAACAAATGAGCCATGGGGAGGAAAATCTAACGACAATGACGCCATTGGCGAGACAAGAAAACTGAGCATCTGCTGCAGACTATCATGGTGCTGACCACATGAACAACAATGAGTAAAAAATAGCAAAAGAACTGACAGAGAAACCAAAATTAAGGAGTAGATAGATGAGCCTTCCTCTTATTTGCTGCTTTTCTTTAAAGTAGCTCTTAATCTTTCCTCCTTAACATGTAATTTTTTTCTGGAAGCCAGCTGTTTTGTTTCATTCCTCTTTGTTGCCTGTTTTCTTACAGCAGCAGCATGGGAAATTGGGATTAATTCCTTTTTGGTGAATGACAGAATGTTAGAAACATGACGTGGTGCGTGTTGACCTCAGGGTTGGATATTTTCCTCTAGAGAGATCAGCTCACAGTGTATGTAACTCAATAAATCACAATGTGAGTGAATAAATATAAATAGCATTCCCATGAACTGTTGTTGTAAGTAGTGTGCTGACATCGAGCTAAGTCTCAGATAGAAAAATAAGTTGAGCTGAACTTTGAGATGCTGCAGTTCTTCAAATGTTCACGTGACGTCCTTTAAAGCTTTTTAAGAGCAAGTGCTGTAGATGAATGTTGGCTTGCTGTGGCTGTACATTGCACCACTCCAAAGCTTGTTACATACTCTGCTAGAACATAGTTTTGTTCTTGTTTTTAAGGTGGTAAGGAGAAGAAATCATTAGTTTAGACCAGGTTTTAGTTTAGACCATTTAGACCAGTTCAAACTATTCAATGACTTACATATGGTGGTCATTGAATTGTAATACATCAAATTCTTTAAATATAATTTATTTAAATTATAAATTGAATAGACTTTTTAATAAAATAACACAGGGATCAGATTGGTATTTTGTATCTAAACCACAGGTATCGGAATTGGTATTGGACAGAATAAAACGGAATCTGAACATCCCTACTTTGACTAAATTAGGATATTAATTGTAAACCAAAGCCGTCCATACTTGATTGTTTCCATAATTACCTCATTCTTCTGATCAGGGGAACTTTGCTGGTCAACACAGTTTGGTTAAGGTGTCACAATCACCTCATGGATAGGGCTGTAACAATACATCCATTCAATGATTAGCAAGAGAACTAATCTGTTTCCCCCTCACCTGTTGATTCAGCAGCTGCCTGTCTGCTGTCCTCCTGGCCCATCTTCCCTGAGCAGCACTGAGTTGCTCAGCATCGTTTGACATTTACTAGCCACAGCCATTTGACTGTTTAACTGTATTTCAGACTGATATCTTCTCAAGCTGCTCCTTCTCCTCTGGGCGAGGTCGTTTTAGATGCAACAAAAACCGCCACACTCCTGAACAATGGCAGATTTTTGCACTTTAGTGCCCCCTAACGAAGGCTAGTTCATTATCCTTCATGCATTCTGTCTCTTCTCTGAGAGCTCTCCAGCCAGTGAAAGTCAGTCTGTTTACTTTTGCCTTATCTCTTACTCTGTCTTTATCTCTTTCTTTTCCTCTTTTCCTATGATAATATTCTAATGTTTCTTGGTGTTCATTCAAAACAGCCTTCATTTTAATATCTAGAAGCTGGTGTATGATGTGTTGTTTTTGCCCCCCCTGAATAGGCTGATGAAGAAAGAAAGAAATTGTTACAAGAGAGACTAGACAATATTTACTCGTGAGTGAAATTGCTCAAATCGGCACACTGAACAACCTATATGAAAACACCAGGTCCATAATTACTGGAAACAGTATATACACAAGTTACAAACATATCGTCTCTCTGAAACAGTCCAGATATAATTTGCAGCTAACACAACAAACTCCTTCACTAATAAGTCTTTAAATGTTTTTTTAAAAACTTATAACAAAAAAATCAAACATAGAACTTGTTCTGACCCTTTGCTCATAGCAGAACTTTGTCTCGTGAGAGTTCATGCAAGCTTTTGACTAATGTTAAGGAGGTGCACGCTGATTGGCCAGAGTCGGAAGGGGGGCTGGCCCAGTGCATGCACAGTGCTTCCGACTCCAAAACATCAACTACTTAGTGATAGCGAGCGAACCTGGGCAAGCGGCAGCTTACGGAATTTAGCCATTTTTGTTTGAACCAGACTCCAAGCCTGAGAGTGAAGATACCGAGATGGTGAAAGAAGCACATTTACAACAAAATGAAAACACGGGGCTCTTTTCTACATTGCAGTGGGTTAAACTCTTAGCATTAGCATTAGAGTTAACTGCGTCAGCTTCGCAGTTTTAACATCTTCACACAACTTGTTATGGCGGCTGCAATAGGCTGAGCAGGTGATTTTAGGCGTAGAAGAGGGGCTGGCTTATTCCTGTGATGATGAAATCACAGGAGCAAATTTAAAGGTGCAGTGTGTAAGAATTACTCCCATCTAGTGGTGCGCTAATTTATTACAAGCAACCGAGTAGTGCCTGGAGCCTCACCGTTTAAGAGCGTTATTACGACTACGGAAGCTGTGGATGAGGAATAGGTGATGAGGAACAGAACGATACATAATTATAATTTTTTTTATGCCAATAAGTTACAAGCGTGCCCTGCATGTCTTTAGTGCCAAGCTAGTGCTAATAGCTAATGTTATCGTGTGAAATCAATTTTTGTGACTTGCAGACTCAGAGATCATCTGATGAAAGGAGAGAAAGAGGGAGTAAAAGCAGGGCAGTAGACTGTCGGCGCTGCTGTAACATTACACTGTGTTTAACGACTTGTATTTTAGCTGATTTATCCAGGGAGATGGGCGATGTATTGATAGGAAATAATTATTACCTGAGAGATGTTTTTGCATTAGAATGCTGCGGTTCTGGTGATTAAGTCACGACGAGAAACTGGTTTTACTTTGGTCTATTTTGTCTGACTAGAAGGAGGACAACTACCCCCATCCCGTTGACA
>JBAMHW010000005.1:5438016-5466945 GCA_037177495.1 Rhadinocentrus ornatus
CCCTGTTTCTAACATAACGCCAAAATAAACTTCACTGTTAGATTGCATTAAGTCACCTATCCAGCAGAAAGCTGCAATCTCCGCTCTAGCTTTAAAGTTCCTCTTCATCAGCTGCCTCCATCGGGTAAATACTCCACTGATGTACACTCTTATTTTTTACCGGTTATTTCTTTTCTTTTCTTGGCTATAATTTTCCTCCGTCTCGCGGGCAAAGAGTATAGATGGTCCTCTATCTATCTAATCTAAGCTGGCAAGCTGAATCATCCACGGTCGTCTTTACTTGTTTAGACCACCTCCGCGGCCTCCCCCTCGCCTTCCCCCTGAAACAGCAGAGACTCGCACTAAAAAGTTTGTCCTCTTTCGGCTACTGTATTCAAAGATGGCAATGCAACATGGCAGCCTCCAGTTGGGTGCGCCACCAACTATTTATTTATAAAAAACTAATTCTAAGCTACGAGAAGGCTTTTATTTGGACATGATTTTGGTTAGACTTTGTTAAAATATGTATTTATGAAAGCAATTCTTGATTTTTGCTAACAAAATACCCCCCCAAAAAACTAAACACTGTACCTTTAAATGCATGCATTTGCGAGGGTTTCCCCTTGTTGGCGGTTCTGCTGTGAACAAAGGGCCCAGATGTAAAAACTCGACTGGCTTCAAAATAAAGGCTTTCAGGAAAGTTGACACTTTGGTCCAACACCAATACACATGTTTTAACTTGGAAAAAGTGCATGTTCTGGGTGATGACTCCTTTAAGCAAGTGTCAAAAAACTTTTATGTTTACCTAAATGCTCGACAATGCCTTGTACCCGTACTGGCGTGGCTAACTCACGAGACTAACTCACAAGGCAAATGTGACACACCTGTTAAACGGAGCTGAACATCTTCACTTCTTCACAAAACAAAATACAATATATTTTTAGCACTCAACATACTAGTGGCATGAGAAAAAACACGCTAACAAGTTCTACGGTTATGTTCAGTGTTACATACCTGATGAAGAAAGGAAAAAAATTATAAACTAAAGGAGACACTAGACAACTCCTCGTAAGTAATTTACCGGAATGAGGAAAGCCCGTCAAATCCTCTGAGCATGCGAAGAAGAACAATCGACCCCAAGTAGCGGATCAATGCCAAACTGGGGAGCACTGAAAACCCGACCTGAATGGTCTATTAGCTGTCTGCAATTGTATAAACTAATTACTTTAACAATTTAACACCATAACATTTAGGTCCTCCTAGGGAGTTTTACTGGTTTTAGTTTCACACATCTCAAACTCAGTTTTTATCATAAGGGATGAATTAACTATTTTCTTATCTCTCACGGACATGAATTGACATTGTTGTACTAAAGAGGGTATATTGCAATTTGTCACGTTGTCGGATGTCATGTGATGCTCCGGGCTGTAAAAAGAAGTTGAGTTGTGGTTTCTCAGCCTCAGGATGCTGCAGAGCAACAATGGCTCCAGGATTGCATAAAATGGACGTCAACATATCATCAAAACAAGTCAAAAGCACTAGGTTTTAAGGTTGGAAACTTATCTAATGTTGCTTTGAGAATTACGTTCATGCACATTTATTTGATCAGTTTTGCTTTGTGACACATCCAAAAGTTGAGTCTTTTCATTATTTTCAAGATAAAACGTCCCCGTCTCTGACTGGAGCTTATTTAAGTTTGGAAAGTCTGTGGTGGTTCAGGTCAGGGCAAAGTTTTGATCTTTCTAGTATAATTTCATTAGTCCAAAAACCAAATATTCTTACTTTAAATAAAACTCTTTCGTGAAAGTCTTTCTGCGATGCGTGGCGAAGATTAGTTTGATAGAGCGTCTGACCACAGTCTGGTGTTTGACTGGTTCAGCTCCAAACAGATCCACGCTCACATATCTGTAAAATGTTTCCGTGTTGTCGGGCTGTCAGATCTCCTGCTGACACTCACACAGCTCGGTGCCGACAAGACAAAACACACGTCGCAAAACTATTAGTCTACACTGCAGGAGCAGAAAACACTGTGTGTGTGTGTGTGTGTGTGTCTGTGCCCAACGACACGTTTCCCACAAACATCATAAGTCACACATGTATAAGACTCACTATTTTACTCTGGCACACACACTGTTAATTAGAGTTTTATAGATAACACATGTAGCAGCAGTTGGCCGTGATGACACATTGCCCTCGGCTACAAAACATGGTTCATTAGGTCAGGGTGGTGTGTGTGAGCGGTGACTGTAGAGTGAGTGTTTAGCTGTGTGTGTATTGAATGGTTCATTAGTGAAAAGCGTGGCCTAAATTAAATTTTAGGAGTGTTTGTTTCTGAGTTCAACAGTGATTCTGTTGTATGAGGACAAATAAAGGCATCTGGGCCAGTGATTCAGCTCAGTGTGTGTGTTTGTTTTCCTGCTTGTTGTAACTAATTTTTTCCCCCTTTTTATTTTCGTCATTAAGCGTTTGCTGAAAGTCGTCATCAGTGGTGGGAAATGTTTAAACTCAGTCTGATTAAAAAGTAAAGAGCGGTTTTCGCTCTAACAATGTAAACAGGAAGCTGCTCTTTTCCCGTAAAGTTAGTTCGTTTTGTTGTTTATGTGTGAACTGTGCACAGCTAATGCTCACAAGCCTCAAGATAGTCAAAACTGTAATGTTACAGTAGAATTTGAGTTTTTGCGAACTTTAAAACCGATTAGAAACTGAAAAACATTTTCAGCTTGGCGGTTTAATTTTTAACTTCTACTTGATTAATTTGTGATCATGATAGCTTTTGTAGATCAGTGCAGCTTCAACTGTCAGACTTTTAAATCTGACCTTTATCTCCTCTTCTCTCCATGCTCTTGTATTTTATAGCTGCATCTCAAGCAAAACCACTTAGATTTTCAAAGACATATTTGCCCCATATTGGCTTTTATGTTTAGTGGTTTCCATCATAGAGGGTACTTGATGCTTGTTTCCAGGTGAGTTGAGCTGATGCTAGGATGTGACATAACACTGCAGAGAGAATAGTTATGATTGTCTGTATGTGTTTCTGCTGCATTTGCAAAATGCAAAAAAAGCAACCATTTGTTTTCTGGATCAGCTAACTGTTGACAAATCTGCAGACATGGTGTACAACTTTATAGCTGTTATAGTTGTTAATTTATAAACTAGGAGCATGCAGTCAAAGAGGGCTGGGATTGATCGGGTGAGCTGGCTTAGTCCCCAGTTTGTCCAATTGTATACCTGCGTTACTGCATCAGAGGCCATTTAAGCACATGCCTGTATTTTATTTTTTTATTTTTTTAACATAACATTTATTTACATACACAACAAATAACCCTCAAAAAATTAAGACCCCCCCCCCCAAAAAAAACAACAGCAAAAACATCATATATACATTTTTAATCAACATATTATAAATACATATGCACACACTTGTAAACGCATATACATACATCTCCAAACAAAGTACATGTTTATACGTATATATAAAATACGAATAAAATTAAATTAATAAAGAATATACATAAATTAATAATCTTCATCTGAACAAAATAAACCAATATGTATATACACTCCAAAAAAAAACAACAATAAAATACATGAAGCTCTAGGGTATTTGTAGTTTTTCTGTTTCTTTAAGTACCGGTTCCCTTATTTCTTGAAATGCCTTGTGTTTTAACTGTTATTTTGCTGTTATTTTTTCCATTTCCATCACATCTTTCACCCTTTCCCACCAGAGATCTTTGCTAGGAGGTTGTGGTTTTAGCCAAGAGCTTGTTATTAGTTTTTTAGCAATGTGTAATCAGTATTTGAATTATTTTCTTGTTTTTGGTTAACACCGTTTTTGGTATAATTCCCAATAGGAATATCTGCAATTCTAGATTTAGTTTTTCCTTACACATACTTTCAATCTTTCTTCTTATGTTCTCCAAATATTCTTTGATTATGGGCCAATTCCAAAATATATGTGTGTAGTCTCCTGATTGGCCACAACCTCTCCAGCACTTGTCAGACACTTTACTGTATTTTGATGTATTAGTTGGGACAATGACGTATCGTATTTTGGATTTCTATTTAAACTCTTGGTATTAAACTCCACTCAACATTATATGTCCAGCTTTAAATGCTTCCTCCAAACTGTCTCCCAAGATCTTTATGTCTCTCTCTTTGTCCCATTTTACTTTTATATCCCAACTGTTATCTATTTCCATCTGCATGATTTTATAGAGTTTTTAAATGAACTTTTTATTGGTACCTGAATTTGTCATTAGTAGCTCTTCCGAACAGTTCTGTCTTTTACAAATGTACTTCCATTCTCTATGCTTGGTCAAATAATTTCTGATTTGTAGGAATTCATTAAAATCTTGTGCAGTTAAATTAAATTCATTTTTTAAATGTTTAAAAGATTTCATATTTTCATTTTCAAAAAGCTGTCTAATGTATATTAATCCCTTCTTGTTCCATTTCCGGAATCCCCCTTCCATTGAAGGTGTAAAGTCTGGATTTAAGGCTATTCTTGTAGCTCTACAAATTGAAATTGAAGTAGACATATTTAGTTTTCTTTTCACTGTTTCCCATATTTTCAATGTTCCTTTAACATTCATTTGTCATTTTTAAATTGTTTTGAGTTTTCTTTGTTACAAATGGCAATGTTTCTAATGGTATCTTAGAGCATGAATTTTGTTCCATTTCCCTCCATCCCATCTCGTCATCTTTATCTCTCCATACTTTTAAAGCTTTTAACTGTGATGCCCAGTAGTATTTCTTTATATTAGGTAAATTTAAACCACCCTTTTCTTTAGGTCTTTGAAGTAATGTATATCTTATTCTTGGTTTTTTGTTTCTCCAAATAAATATTGATATAATTTTTTCTATTTTTGTAAATGTTTCTTTTGAGAGCAGAATAGGAAGATATTGAAACAAAAACAATAACCTTGGTAAAACATTCATCCTTATCACTTTTTTCGTCCCATTAATGTCAGGGGGAGTATATCCCATCTAATCCAATCTTTACTAATTTAATCTATTGCCTTTATATAATTAGCTGCAAATAGGTGTGATGGTTTCAGTGTAATAGTAATTCCCAAGTATCTAAATCCCTCTTCTGTCCATTTAAATTTCACCTTTTCCTTTATGTCTGATGGACATTTCCCTGAAATAACCATAGCCACTGACTTTAATTCATTGTTTACATATCCCAAAATATTCCCATATTCAAGCAAAATTTTATTTAAGGTTGGTATCGTTATGGCAGTATCTCTTATGTATTAGAGAATATCATCAGCAAACAGTGATATTTTTTTTTACTTCTACTCCTCCTTCATTCTGGATTCCTTTTATGTTTGAGGCCGCCTGATGTATTCTGCTAAAGGTTCTATACTTAAAGTAAACAATAACAGGCTAAAACAATCACCTCCCATCAATATTGGTAAATTAATCTTGTTCATAAATATTTTCATTTTTTTGTCTAATGAATCAGTATCTTCATCATCATATAACATTTTATAGTCTGCGATTGTTTTTGCAGTTTCTGTGGGTTTTGTCTTGATTTCCTTAGTTTTAGGATGTCTTATTTTTTTACTGACCACATCACCTGTTCTTTTATTTTATTTGAAATGCTAATACTTTATTTGCTTTATTACCTTTTTCATAGTACATTTAATTCATAAATCGTAGAGCGTCTTCTGCTTTAAAAGTTGATAATTGATCTAATTTGTATCTTTTGTCTTTTAATTGTAACATAATAAATATTTTAGAAGTCTTTGTATGTTTATTTTCCAACTTTTTTATTTAATTTTCCAACTATTTGTGTTGATGTTTTCTTGTTTTTTTAATCCGAGATGTTACCTCAATGATTTTTCCTCTAATTACTGCTTTACCACACTCCCATAGCGTTCTCCATTGTCATTGTTTTCAATATATTGGTTAATACATTGTTTTATCTCCTGGACCACTAAATTATCTGTAAGAATTGACACATTAAGTCTCCAATACTTGAAGTACTTAAAGTGTTATTTCAAGTAACACATGCCTGTATTAAAAATAAATAAATAGACTTTGTAAAGCCCACTTACTTTATACACGTAACTTCTACACAATAGATATGATGTCCCCTCCTGTTTGATTTCTTGTTTTTTGTTGTTCTTACTCTCACTGTCGTTTTGGAGAAGAGTCTGCTAAATGACTGTAGAATAGAATAGAATAAAACTAGGTTTGTGAATTGGGACTGAGCCCGGCTGGTGTGAAAAGGCTACCAGGAAATTTTTTTTAAAAGAAAGCCAAAATACAGAAGGAAGTTTCAGAAATTTCACTAACACAACAAAGCTATTCCCAGAAGTCATAGTGGTGATCAGTTTCCCAGCTGGATCTGTGTGTGCGCGCGTGAGTTGGGGGGGATACACGCACGCACCCATACACTAAAGTCTCCGCAGGGAGGTCTGTATCAAATCAGATCTAAATTGGCAATTACAATAATGCCGCCCCACACTTTAATGTTTTTGTGTTTACCGTAAATACCAGGAGAAAACACACACACACACACACACATGGTTTTACTCCCTATTTCTGTGGGAACTTTCTTTGACATAAAGCTTTTCTAATAACCTAAAATCACAAAAGCAAATCTTAACTGTCAACCCAAAGACAAGACCAGCCAAAATGTCTTTACTGTTGTGTGCTCACAGAGTGATTAGGTCTCTGATAAGCTGTAATAATGGGCCTCATTATAACTCTGTTTTCTTCATATGTGGTCAAGATTAAAACAAAAAAAGACTGAACAACTGGCAAGACATCTCTCTCCTTCTCTCTCTTACACACACACACAGTAGTCATTTATTCATAGAAAAAAGGATTTTTCTGGTCAGGCCACAGCTATTTTGTGGGAATATTAGTAAAAGATACTGTGGATTAAAAGTGAAAGAGATGGAGAGTTAGGAGATGAAACAGAGAAGGAAAATGGAGGGTGGGCAGTGTAGAGGGTCTGAACCACAGGCATCCAGAAAGAAACACAGAGATAAATAATGTGGTTGCCCTGTAGCTCAAGGGACATTTCCAGATTTAAATTAATTTACTTTAATTTTTTCTGCTGTCTGTCTGCTAACAAAAAAACCCATCAAAGAATCTTAAGTTTTCCAGGTCAATAAAATCATTTCTAAATGAAAAACTCAATGTTATATATCAAGAAGCATTTGAGGCAAGAGTTTTACTCTTTGGGGTATCTCAGGGTTCCATATTGGGTCTGATTCTTGTTTTGCTCTACAAATGTCTAGTTTTGGCCAGTGGTCTATATATATAGAGATATATATCTATATATCTCTATATATAGATATATATATAGATATATATACACACACTGCTCAAAAAATAAATAAACAACACAATGCAATTCCAAGTCAATCACACTTCTGTGAAATCAAACTGTCCACTCAGGAAGCAACACTGATTGACAATAATTTCCACCTGCTGTTGTGCAAATGGAATAGACAACAGGTGGAAATTATAGGCAAGACACCCCCAATAAAGGAGTGGTTCTGCAGGTGGTGACCACAGACAACTTCTCAGTTCCTGCTTTCTGGCTGATGTTTTGGTCACTTTTGAACGCTGGCGGTGCAGGACAAGCTGAGTATGAGTATAATCCCTTCAGCCTGGGTTGTGATGCTTGGTGGTTCTGGTATGGATCTTGAACATGTCTCATAATATTCAAGCTGTGGGCAAGGTAGCTGAAGTCCTTGATGTTGGAGTTTTTGCAACAGCAGCTCTTTTTGGATCCTCAGAAATGAGCAAGAAGCATGGACCGCCTTCTCATTTTACTTTACTGCTCAGAAAATACAGATTTACTGTATCAAAAACAGCCAATCTTTTATCTGCAGCTGCTAATATCATTATTTAACACATGTTGAATATTTAACAGGCAACTACAGCAGTACATTACATGTGAACTAGTAACACAGCCACTTAAATTTTAGTGATAAGAATAAAAAAATCTTGGACTTGTTGGTATGATGGTACTGAGATGATGATAAATCTAAACATCAAAAAGCTTTAGGCTCCAGTGATCACGGAAATAAATTACCAGGTATTTACTTGTAAACATGACTTTGGAAATGATTACAGCATGTATAAGAATCAACCTAATGAGCACTGAAATGTACTATTTCTTTAAAACTGAAGTTAGAACATTTTTTCCATCTCTTTTATTTTCTTTTTATTCCTTAGCAAATAGTACTAAAATATGAAGGTTAAGATGCGACAAACATAAGTTGAAACTGCTCATGGCATCATTTTCTATACCGTAACATGTGAAATGTCAACAAGAAAGGAGAAAAATTGTCTATTTTTTTCGAACATGTAAACAAAGTTCTAATTACAAATAAAAATAATAATAAAAAAAAGTTAACTATAACAATAATTATTACATCTGAAATGGAGCAGAATGAACTACTCATTTATTCCTGGTCCCTTTACTGGTCCTTTCTGGCTCTTCATGCCGTCTAAATCGAATGAATATCATTCAAATTATGCACATATACTGTAGAAACAGGACATTTTAAAAGGAAAGAAAGAGAAAGTTAAAGTTGGATAGCGCACACGCAATACATACACACAACCACACACAGTTTGTGTTTTTTTTAACCTTTGACCCCTCAGGCTCATCAGTAACTTGGAGGCCAGGGGAAGTGTGTGCGCTGTCTCATCTGTCTTCATTAAACTACTGTGTGTGTTCTTTGTAGTGACTATTGTCGTCCACACATTTAGATAAATGTGTGAAGCTGACATAATTTATGGTGTTACAACTTGTAAATTTTCACTGAGCTGAAACACAGACGTACAGATCAGCCTCTTGTTCTTGTTCTTGCTTTGTATCTTTTTATCATCTGCTCATCTCTGTGTTTGGAAGAAGGAAAACTTACCCGCTGATATCTGCTGACCTGATTATTTCATTCTGTCTCACACAGGAGCCAGACCATATGCAAACCAGACCCAAACCAGGAAGTGATGGTGATGTTGAAAGCTTTGCCGCTTGACAGGGTGACAAAGGTACTTCATTTCTTGGTGTCCTTCATTTTACTACACTACATCCTCACCTTACATTCTTATATTATATATTTAAGAGCATAAATGTAAAGTCACATTTTCAAACCTCCTCACTAATTTCCCATAAATGAGACGCTGAGACCAAAAACGCAGAGGACAGAAAACTTCTGAAATGTCCTGATGA
Source organism: Rhadinocentrus ornatus (assembly GCA_037177495.1). Taxonomy (NCBI): domain Eukaryota; kingdom Metazoa; phylum Chordata; class Actinopteri; order Atheriniformes; family Melanotaeniidae; genus Rhadinocentrus; species Rhadinocentrus ornatus. The sequence goes on from JBAMHW010000005.1 coordinate 5,447,201, forward strand.
AGTGATTAAAGATGGTTTTTACTGAGTGGAGTCGCTCTAAATATTGTTGAAGTTCAGATCTCAGGTCACTTGTCAACGTTAATAAAACCTACAAAGAATACTGAATCCATTTTAAGCCGTAATATGACTCAGAAATGACTACAGTGATGGTAAATTCAGCTTGTTCAGCTGCGCTCGGTTATGGACAGGAAGTTCTCAGTATAACAGTGTTTCCATCTTCACCTCCCCAAGTGAGTAAAAAAAACAACAACGCTGATTTGGCCTAATTTTCAGGAAGATGAACCTTTATATTTTGTGACATGCGTTCTCTGCAGGTTGAAGTGTGTGTGTGTTTGTGTGTGTGTATTAGGGTGATGAGGAGCTGTGATTTAAATAGAATAAATAAAATCAGATAGTTTAGTTTTTACTACAAAATCAGAATAAAAACCTTGTTCTAAAGAAAATGTGACCTTTAGGCTTCAGTATTTGGCCACAGGTTGTCAGCTCTACTTTCTATAAAAGCTGTAGGAAATTCCCTGGTGTGTTTATGTACAAATGTAGAAGTTTGTTGTCTGGTGATAGTGTGGATTGAAGGGAGTTTCCTTCTGTCTGGTGTTTTTGTCTTTCTTCTTTCTGCTTTCCCTTTTGCTACTTTTTGCTGTCTCCCTCCTTTTTCTGTCGCCTCTGGTCAGGTCCAGCAAGGTTCCATAGAATCCATAATTTACTTAAACAGTAAATGAATAAATAAATGAATCAGATTATCAAAAGGAGCCTTATACCCATAAACCTCCCCTTGGAAAAGCAAATTTGTTTGGCACAACACAGCAACCAGACTCTGCTTGCTAAGACGCTGGACAGGACAGGTTTAAAAGATAAATAAATAAAAAATATATTAATATATTATATATTATAAAAAAGTATTTGGCCACAGGTTGCGTCTTGTAGTTGGTAATTTTGAAGTCATGTGATAATTCTCCACATTGAACAGAAGCTAGAATTTATAAGTGAAACTAAAAAATGTAGAATATCGTGCAATACTTAATTTATTTCAGTAATTTAACTTAAAAAGGTAAACAAATATATAATAATAAAATAGTTATTGTATGCAAAGTGAGGTATTTCAAACATTTATTTGTTATAATTAGAATAGTGTGAAAAGGTTCAATGCTGTAACTTCTAAGTGCCACACTCTAGTCAGCGAATTAATCCAAAACACTTGCAAAGGACTCATAAAACTTACTGCATAGATTATTTCTCCATCTTAAAAAACTCGGGATCCCTCCGGTTGAGCTGGTGAATGTGGCCGGGGAGAGGGAAGTCTGGGTTTCCCTGCTTAGGCAGCTGCCCCCGCGACCCGACTCCGGATAAGCGGCAGATAATGAATGGATGGATGGATCTTAAAAAACTTATTTAAGCATTTGCTAGCACTGATTACTGAGAGAGAAGACCTTAACATCATTTATTATTAACATAAAAAAAAAACACTTTTATCCTGTTACATTTAATGCAGAACTAACAAAATATTTCCAAACTCTTTTCCAAAGTTTTTAATCAATCAAATTTAATTTATTAAGCACTTTCATACATGATTAGCACAAAGTGCTTTACATGATAAAAACAGCTAATTATGCATAATGTAAAGAATATAAAGTGTCTGTCGACACCAGGATCCAGCATGACCACAGATGCCGCCACTACAGGAACAGCCCAGATCCAGGAAGGCCGGGGCCCACGCCGCAACTATGTGGTTGCAGCACAGAACCCCCAGCCATCCAGAAAAAAGCCATCCCCATGGCAACAACCCTGCAGACCAAGCAGGCAAAGCTCCTGCAGTGGAGGATCCCTGTGGGAAACAATGTCGAAAAATAATAAGATCATATAAGAATAAGAGCACCTAATATAAATGTAAGATAAATAAGTGCATAAAAACAAAAGCATAAAAACATAATTGAAAAAGTATGTAACTCTCCTTTTAAAGGCGATTTGTAATTGATCCCTGTTGATATTTGCTGACTTTCCTGTATTTGTGTTGTGACACTTGTTGCTTTTATATTTGTGCTTCTGGTTATGTGATTGTGTTTTTTAGATGTGCAATTAACTTAATCAGTGAGAAAAGCTGACCAGGCAACTGTAGGTAATTGTCTAAAAGCCTGTTTGGAAACTGGATAAAATATAGAAAGTAAAGATTTCCTCTCACCTGCTGTTTCATGCTACTGGTTGTTAGTGTTTGCAGGAAGAAACTCTAGTTTGTTAAACAATGACTTCCTGCTTCTATATCTGGCCGTCATGTCTTCCTTGTCTGCTAGAACACAATATCGAACTTGACCATCACGCACACGCAAAGTCATAGAAAAAAAAAAAATGCATAAAGAGGAGCAGATAGTTGCATGTGTGAGAAACACAGATAAAGAATGAGATTTTTTTTTTCTGTGTGTGTGTCTGTGTGTGGTCTCACACAATACACTGCTGTCACACTGCTGGCCTCAGGTGACCTCTGTAGACATGCAGCAGAAGATTTAAACAACAAAATATTTTTGGAAGAGAACAAGAATGAAAAGCAGTCAGGTGTTTAACTATAAGTTATCAGTATTTGACTTTTGTTGCACAAGCATCTTCTTTGATGTCCATGTCTCACTGTTGTGGCTGTCCTATAAAAACGGTGAGGATAACACATCTGAGTGACTGAAACAATAACAACTTTGTTTACTCTGATTACAAGGTCTGCCCCTCTTATCTGTTTCACTACACAGCATCATGGAGATGATATATTCAGATATAATCCAGAGACTTTTCACCTTTTGAAACTGGCAAATGCTTTTCATAAAGAAATATTACAAGACTTGTTTTACAAAAAGAGATTAACACCTGCCCAATAGGATGTTTGGCAGTTGTAATATTCAGTATTCATCCGGTATTCGATTGAAAAAAAGTTTCTGTTCTGTTCTTTGTTTAAAAGAGATGTTTAAAAGAACCTTTTAAACATCACGTAAACTGTCTAAATAAAGACATTTGTGTGCTAGATGGAAAAATATTACTCCATAATTTTGTGTATCTTATGAATGAATCTCTGAATTAATTTCAAATCGGACAAAAAAATGTTCAGACATTTTTCATTTGTTTGATACATTTCATAGATAAATCACATAAAGTCATAAAAGAGTTTGCTTTCACACTGCTCTGATCCCTCATTTCCACCTAGTGCGTGTGCACCACATTACGGCTGTGCCACAGCCATAGGGCTGCGGTGCTGGACCTCCAGCCATCCAGACTGGGGAAACGCTGCAATAGGAACCCCGTAGACCGAGCAGGCAGGGCCCCCAGTGGGGTGGGTCCCAATGAGGAAAACAATGGAGATAAAAATGTTAAAAAGTTTAAACAAAGATCAAATAAACCTAAAAACACTAACAGACTAAAGCAGAAGTTCAAAAGATACATAAAACTTACAAGCAAGAGACTAAAGCAATAAAGATATAACTATATAAATGAAAAGTAAATAATAAATTAAAGCACAGATAAATAACTACGATAAAAAACTAATTTAATTAAGTTAAAAGTAGACATTGAGCCTCTTTTTAAAACAGTCTCTGCAGTCCTGAGGCCCTCTGGCAGGCTGTTCCACAGACGAGGACCCTAGTGGTGCAAAAAGGCCTTGTCCTAGGTTTTCCTCCTGACTTTAGGAACAACTAAAAGGCTGGTAGCATTGGATCTCCGGGTCCGTGAGGGCTCATAATTTAAAAGAAGGTCAGTCAGATAAATAAGAAGACCATTAAAACATTTATGAACGACTGAAAGTAGAAGAGGATCTTTCAGAGCACACACATAGTTTATAGTTTATTGCAGTAGTGTTAATACAGTCGCAGTTAAATGTTTGGACACATCTATTCATTGAAAATAAAGGAGTAGATCTGCCCTGCTGACCAAAATTACTCCCTCCTTCCTTTATTATTTGGATTTTTACCATTTTTTCATGAGGCAGCTGGTACTAATGTAAGAAATTAAAACTTTTTTTTTTCTTGGTTTCAGGCCAAATCTAGATTAGTAAAACTTAGCAAGAACTTAATATTGTTATTAAATTAGAAACTGTTAGTTTCTCATTGACATTATTATAACTTATGTTACTGAATCTCACTCTGTTTTAGTAAGAGATAATATCTGGTACTGTTGCATGAACCGACAGGGAAGGGATTATTCAAAATCACCTTTCTCTTCCTTTATAAGCTACTGTTTTCTTAGTTTAAGGTTATAACATCAATACTCATGATTAGTTTTCACAACCAGAGGATGAAAACCAAAAGCAGTACAACCGTGTTGAAGGTAATGACCAAATTTATTGAATATTTTCTATCCTAGTGGCCGTTTTCATAAGACTTTATGTACAGACTCGTAATCATATATATATGCTGCTGCCTGTCTGAAGGCTGTTAATGTTTTTGCCTCCATCAGCCAGTAAAGGCGATTGCTCGTGCATGTGTTTTAAAGCTGTATCTGCTTCTTTGAATCTGAGAAAGCCGTCTGTGAGAGGAGTACTGAGATAACACAGACGTGACGTCTGTCATACTATAACACATCTCATAAAACTTAAAGTGAGCTCCAGGCAGAGAGGGAAGCTTTAATATGATCAGACAAATGTGCATATTTAAGTACTTTGATCATGAAATGACTGTGATAACAGGAAGTGATAGGAAAATGTTTTCCTGCTCCAAACCTGAGGCCTGTACTCAAAGCATAATTGACATTCCGGATATCTCCCTGTTACCTGGGTTGACTTACCTGGACATTCAGTATCCGGATAAGCGGTACTATGAAGCTGGTTATCAAGTTTTCCCATCTTGATCAGTGCGAGCTGATATAGAAAGGGTTAAGTCTGCAGCGTCTGACCTATCGCAGAAGCCCACGGTGCACCACCCCCGGGCCTTCTGGACTCTTGGGGTCCTAGGCTCTTTGCTCTGGCCGCCCTGGATGGCCGGTGCCTGGCGGGGTCAGCGGCTGCCAATCTTGGCCCGCCTTTGCCCCGTGACCGCGAGGGGCTCTGGCTTTGGATGGGGTAGTCTTTGTGGTGGGGTGGCTTGGGTTCGTGTTCCGGGATTGCTGCTGATCGCCCGGTTCTCTGGACTGACCTAGTCTGCTTCCAGCCTCCAGAGAGGTGTGGTCTCTGCTCACTCCTCATTCCTCATACTCTGCATGCTGACCCAGAGTTGTCCAGTTGATTGATTTGTGTTACTTTTGTTGTTGTGATCTTGTTGTTGTCTTGGTTATTTTTTAGGAACTTCTAATGACTGTCAGCTTAGTTTAGCTGTCAAAGCTGTAGGAAATTCTCTGTTGAGTTTCTGTACAGGTGTAGCAGTTGGTTGTCTGGTGTTGGGTTGGATTGAAGGGTCATTGCCTCTATCTACTGTATCTCTGTCTCCTCTTCCTATTTACCGACTTTCTTTTTTACTTCTCAATTATTGTCCCTTTTTTCAGTACCCTATGGTAAGATTACATAAAAATCCATAATTCAAAATTACAAATTAGTTACAATATCTATATAAAGAGATACAGGATAATCCTGCCAGTAAGTAATATGTACAGTATTATCAATATGAGAAACAGTAAAAATGTAAATCTTGTACGAAGTGTTAATGTTTTGATGGCCAGACCATCATTCTGCTGCTACCATGTTGGACGGGACAAGTTAAAAAAAATAAATAAACAAAAGGTAAACCCTGCAGAGCAGCCGAAAGTATGAAGAATTTAAACACATCATTCAGGCCTAAAGCAACGCTGTTGCCACAGCAACAGCCAGTAAGGAATGCTGGCAGAAAATTGCTGACTTGTTAATGTGTAATTTTGTGAGATTTTGCTATATTAATTAATTGGACAATATGAACAGACAGCAATCCTGATCACACATTTTCTCTGTGACGATTTCCCACGTTTCCTGCAGAGCATTTCCTCATTTTTCTTTGTATTTATTATTACCTCCGCTAAGATGGAGGTCATGTGTTTGGCACCGCTAGTTTGTCTCTGTCTGTTAGCAACATAACTCAACAAGTTATGAACCAATTTTTGATTCAATTTTCAGGAAATCTCAAAAATGGAATATGGAACAAGTGATTCCATTCTGGGGATGATCCAGATCATCGCCCGAATCCAAGAATTTTTTAAAGGATTCTTAACTATGGGGAGATATTTTACTAAGATATTATACTAACTATGAGGGATAATTATACCATTAGAGCTTCTAACTAAAAAAAAAGTCAATCATTGGCAATAAATAACTAAAATGGCTTGGCAGAGTTCCTCACAGTGACGGCACGTGTAGGTGTGCGTCCTGTAAATTCATGGATCTGCAGTTCTGCCGTGTGTAACCTTTTTTTATTAACCTCATTATTTCAGATGCAACCCTAGTGGAGCTAAACAGACGAGGGAACAAGTCAAGAACAATTACAAAAACATACTTTGAAGTGGTCAATGACAAAGCTTTATTTCTTTATTCAAAAGATGCATCTGTCCCTAAAAACCCTTACTCATTGATCTCTTATCCAGAACATAACCCGCTCCAGAGCATGATAGCCATTCAGCGTAAATTACCATGGTGATTTCTCAACATGATTATATATATATATATCCAAACAAATAACAGTTCAGACTCTAAGCGGTTATATGGCGATGTAATAAAAACCGGAGAGCAGCACTGTCCACTTAATAGCTTCTGCTAATTTCTCCACTTCAAGCAAACCACACAAACAAGGTGTCGTATGATTTCAGAAACGGCTGGTTACAAAGATATCATCACTGTGGGACAAAACCTCTGGTAGCTAAGAGCCAAAAAGTAGGTAAAAAATAAAATAAGAAAATAAATTTTAAATCGGGTCTCACTTTCGCTGTTTTGTGGTCAAAAGTTTTATTCTAGCTCTGAAAATCTCTACTATGTTCTCCCATCACTCAGCCTTTGAAATAAATCACGAAGGTCCAGGTAGTTTTCAATAAGATGAAGTAGTTTTTATAGTTAAGAATTCACTAACTATGAAAGCTATGATATACTGTCTTTGGCTTCACTTCTTTCTGGATCCCTGTGGTGTTTCTAAGGTAAATTTGGAGGCTATCTCTCCAATGTCCTGAATCTGATGATTGATAGAGGTATCCATTATCAAAATCCGTTGATGGGCACCTGAGATATTTACCTATGTAGCACCTCTATAAAAACATCTGTATAACTGTTCAGGTTTACTTTAACTTGTAATTTTGCACAATTACTTATCAAACCTTACTAATTTTTTGATGAATTCCTGCTATTTCCTGGTTTTCACTGAAAGTAATGTGGTTTTCTACTAGGAGGAGACAACGCATACCTTTACCCTCTGACCCTTCTGTAGTAATCTCACGTCTTTTTTGAGACCATGATTATACATTCAGCCCTTGTAATTGTGAAGATATACTTAATTTAGTTTGGGTTTGCCATTTCTAACAGGAAGCAGAAAATATAGGTCTTCTGAGCAGAGGTTAACACAAGAGGAAAATGTTATTGCTGTTGTAGTTTTTTTCTAAACAACTGTTTGAAATAGTCTTTTTTTATTAAATAAGTTTTTCTGGTAAATGGTTTTTGCTGTTGGCAGATCTGAAGAAACCTCTGACTGAACACTGCAGACATTTAAAGATCTTAGCTTCCTTAAGAAGTAGCCTGCTCTCTGCTGTTTTGTAGATGCTTTTGTTGTATAATTGGTTCAGTCTTAAAATTTTCACACCATCTCACAAACTGACTGATTGGTTCTCTGTACTCGTTTTCCATCATTGATACACCAAACTGCAAAGTAATCAGAGTATTTCTGCAGAGAACAGGACTCAGAGTTGTACTGAAAGTCTGAGGTGTACAGTGTGAAGAGAAGTACAGCTCCTTGTGGTGCTGCTGACCACCATCTCAGACACACAAGCTTTTTAGTCTCACAAACTGTGGTCTGTTTGTCAGCTAGTGATAAATCCGTGGTGGTTTTTGAGGTATTGAATATTCAGTAGTGTTTCACGTAACCGGGCAGCTGAGTAGCATTTGTCCTACCTAATTTAGACGAGAGTGGGTTCTCTGGACTCATCTGTCTGCTTCTGCTGTGTTTTTTATTTCTTCTTGCTCCAGGACAGACTAGACACTGCAGTGACTTATTTTCCAGCTATTGGTTCAAATTGGTAATCACTTCCTGGAGTGTAAAATGCATTAATATATGTTTTTTGGTCTCAGGAATGAAAATTTTACTATGCTGCTAAATACAGTTTTTATGTCACAAACAAAACAGTTAAAACCCGCAAAGACCCACAGTTTTTTCTGATTGAATGCTCAATAACAACTGTGCACAGTAATTCCATTGAAACTTGATTATCTATCACTGACTCAAAGTTTCAAGGAGGAACCAAAACTAAAAACTAATGTTCGCAGAGTCAGCTTTTCCTGAGAGGTTGATGGCTGAATCATCTCCAAATCTGTAACTTTTATTAGATTTTTCTTTTCTTGGTTAGGGAGGGTTGAAGACACAGAGAGCAGACAAAATGAACTAGGCCTTCTAGGGATAAAGCTTTCTAAGAAAAAGTTCCAAACTGGAGATGACAAAGGAAGTTCAGAAGAGATGAGCAAATGAAAGAGGTGGGCAGATAGGGAGGTTTTCATGAGACATCTAAAAGCTTTTAGCTGTCAACCAGCGAGACAACACACACTCGTAATAAGATGAAACTAACTATGTTCAGAGTTTGTGTTGCTTTGGAATCACACACATACCTCCCACATGAAGCCTGAAAATACAGATTATATTCGTGTTGATCATGGTTCTGGTTACAGGAAGGAGAACGGGGGGACATTCTGCTATCTCCAATGATTTAAACAGTAAAGGTTTTTCTTAATGCACATTGTTTAGTTACTCTGAAGCACTATATACAGTTGTGTGTAAAAGTGCACCCTCTGTACAGCGGACATGGTAAAATATCATCTGGTTCTCACCAGGTTTTAGATTAGTCAAATTCTCATTTATCCGAAGGACTCCAGAAGTCTTGTGCTTTACTGCTTTTGGGTGGCGTGGCTCAGTGGGTAAAGTAAATTGCTCCCGATAGGTCGTGGTTGAGTGCCTTGCATGGCAGCTTCAGCCATGAATGCGTGAATGTGTGTGTGAATGGTTGAATGTGACGTATACTGTAAAGCGCTTTGGGTATCATTCCAGGTAGAGTACAGTGTATATAAGTACAGACCTTTTACCATTTTGTTCAGATGCAACTTTGCAAACCTAAGCTGTGCTGCCATTTTCTTTCTATCATGGACTCCAAAAAGGTCAGAAATGGTCTTAACCCTTCAGATTAATAAGCAGTTCTTTCTGTAAGCTGCTTGCTGATGTCTTTCATTGTGCATTGTGTTATCATACCTGAATGCTCCACACCAGCAAACCAGCATAATCTAAAAAAATTTGATTATATGAAAATCAAATCTGGATTTTGAATACAGAAATGTTGACCATGTGAGGAGTATAGTCCTGCATATGAACTCAGTACTTGGTTTAAACCCCTTTTGCATGAATTACTGCCCATCAGCTTGTGGCACTATTGAGGTGTAATGGATGACCAGGATGCTTCCATAGTGGACTTCAACTCGTCATCATTGCTCGGTCTCATGTGTCTCATCTTTCTCTTGGCAACCCCACAGATTTTCTAAGGTATTCAGGTCGGGAGAGATGCTAGCAAATCAACACAGTAATCCCTTGGTCGTTGAACCAGGTTTTGGTTCTTTTGTCAAGTCCTGCTGGAAAATAAGTCCACATTTCCAAAAAGCTTTTCTGCTGAAGGAAGTATTAAGTGCTCTAAAATCTTCTGGTAGATGCTGCGTTTGGACTTAATAAAGCCCAGTGGACCAACACCGGCAGATGACCTGGCTCCCACATCACCACCAACTGTGGAAACTTCACGCTGCACTTTGTGTCTTTGATTGTTGCCATTTTCCATTCTTCCTCCAGACTCTGGGACCTTTATTTCCACGAGATGCAAAAAAATTTGCTCATCAGAAAGAGCAATTTTTTCTTCCACGTTTTTCCCTTTCACTCAACTTTTTATTAATGTGCTTTGATACAGCACTTTGAGAGCATCCAAATTCTTTTGCAATTACTTTTTGAGGCCGTCAATGATGGTTTTCTGCACAACTGTTAGGTCAGCAACCTTCACCATGATTGTAAATTCTACTAAAATGGAGAACTGTGCATGTGCACCTTGGCCTCCGTAGCTATTCGCGGCTGTTTTAGTCTATGGTTTGGTTCACAACGTGCACGCCGCGGTGCTTGCCAGAAGCACCTTGTAGCAACTCGCCACTAAACATATGTGCCGAGTCTTTGTTCGACAGAACATGCATCCAGAACGCATTAAACTCAACAGTTAAGATAAAGACAGGAAATGAAACACGGGAGCGGTGTAAAAGCTTCTGGTAATTTTCAAAATAAAAGCACCCGAGACTTGCACCCATTTTATTTGTTTTTCATCATGGATGACGCTTATCCTGGAAGTAGAGAATCACAAGCTCTCCAATTCTTCTGTGATTTCATGATCTCGTGGATCCAGCTAGGTGGACTGCCCTAGCGGGCGCTCCGCATTTGATCCGTGTGGATTGAACCGCCACGGAGATCGGAGCGCAATCGGAATTTCATAAGCTTTAAGCCATAATCATCACAATTATAACATAAATGCTTGTAATATGCCAATTTGCATATGACTCTGTATATTAGTTCACCTTTAAGTCCAATTACTGAAATAAAGTGTTGTTTTTAGTTTTACTGTATATCCGGACAATTTACAAGACACGTATGACGAAACAGTATTTTGTTATAATCTTCCAGTTAATAAGAGCTGTGACTATGTAGTAATGACAATGAAAGACAAGTTGTGTAACTTAAAATAACAACATCTACAAAGTTTAACAGTTTTCCATTTATTTCATATTCATCTGTTGGCATTTTTTTCACAACTTAATTAGTATTTGATTTCATTCATTAGTGGTTTAATACAATAGCGTGTACAGTGCTTCTGTCAACAAATGCTGCTTACAAAAATAAATGTAGCTGCAACATCTGCAGAGTAAGGACTTGGCCCTGGTAGACCGACTGGACCAATGAAGAGCACCAGTCTCATCTTGCTACAAGAGTGATGTCTCAAACTGAACGACACTGACAAGAAAAACAAGGTGTGCAGGAGAAGTACTTAAAACATTTATTACTCAAAGTGACTGAGGTCAGTGACCAAGTAGATGGCATTAGAGACTATATATCAGGGATCACAAACTCCAGTCCTCGAGGGCTGGTGTCTGCCAGGTATTAAATGTTTCTCTACTGCAACACACCTGATTCAAATAAAATAGATCTCAGCTTTTTGTCAAGTTTTGCACAAGTCAGTTACTGACCCATTCATTTGAATCAATTGTGTTGCTACAGGGACACATCAAATACCTGCAGCAGAGTTGTGGTCCTGGCTATATATAATGGAAACTGCATAATATTTAGTGTGGCATCAAAAAATAAAAACCTGATCTCCAAGCACTGGAAGAAAATTAGCCAGTTGTCTTTTAGTTTGATGTAGATATTATTTTCTCTCTTCACTTGAGTGTAAATGTTCAGTAAACAGAGTCCAAACACCACAATGCTGCTGCTTCATTTGCAAGAAAATTAAGTACAGCAAAGGCACATTCATTAACAAACGCCACGTTCCCTTTAACACGTAAAAAAAAAAAGAAAAAAAAAGTTGGATAACAAAATATACATTTAAACACAATCTTGAGCTGACGCTCAGTAAGCCATAAACATGACGACTAAACCAATGTTCTCTCTTCTGGACCAGAGATGAAGACTTAATTTCCCTTTGGACATGCTGCAGGTTTGAATCCCTTTATGAAGCTCTGTGTAACAAGTTATTGCACCCAAGTTTAAAAAAAAAAAAGTAAAAAAAAAAACAACAAAGAAAAGTGTGAGAAATTTTCTAGTGTGAAACTACATGTTGTGCTTCAGTTAAGTAAATGTGTGTGAAAAATGCCACACACAGCTTGGCAATATGGAAGACAGAGGACTATGTGTGCTTGGCATTAGTACAATATTTTCTATACAAATTAGTCTCTTTCTGATGAAGCAAGCGAACAAAGAACTATACATTTCATCTCGGTTGCCAGGTTGAACGATTATCCCCCTTTTTAAAGACCCAACTATTTCTACATAATGGGTAGAAAATGCTCAGGCATCCAAGTTTTCCTGAAAGAGTGGGAAAAGGGTTGCCATGTTTGTCCCCTTCAGTCTCAGACTCACTGTGCTTCCAGGTGTTTAGCTGAGAGAGTAAAACTGCGTACAGAGCAGCGGTGCCAATTCAAGTATTTGCAGGTTGTATATAAAACAGTTTTCTGTTAAGTCGGCTTTTTGTACAGCCTGCATTTGATCTTCTTTAGAGGCAACGCTCCCAGTTTGGAGAAACGACATGATGAATGACATCAGCAGCTAAATGGATTTTAGCTGCCAAAACTGAAGACCAGTTTAGAAATATTTTGTCATCTTGTGCTCCCTGAGCACTTTATACCAGTAAACTAAAGCCTTGCTAACGCTTACTTCAAAGTCAAAATAAATAAGTTTGGGGCCTTCACCGTGTTAAAATGTCAATTTGGGTCAGAATTAATATCCCACAAGTTGAGCCAATACCAGACTCCACGTTCTGTGACAGTGACTCCTTCATGGTGGCTTTGGAGAAAAAAATTTAACAGCTTCAGATCTCAAAAAGGAACTCTTGAAGGGAAGGTAAACTGGTGTAAATATTTCTAAAGTTGCAGCTTAAACACATTTAGTCGATGTGTCTCATCTTTCATGACAGGCCTCAAACTAGGAGCATTCTCTAAATTTTTACCCCATACAACCCTGTTCTTGAGAAAAGCAGTGCATTACCATGTTGTGTCAACATCGTCCCTTTGTTGGGAGATGACGCAGTAAGATTCTATTCATCTGTCACAATTATTTGCTTTTTGCTAGATTTCTTCAGATAAATAGTTTAATGGAAGACAAATCCCTCTGATATACCTTTAGCACGTTTTATCGTGCCAGGGTTGCGTTGGAAAGCAACATGGAAGACTATAAAAGTTGGATCAGGACGGGCTTCTTAACTGGAGAGTTCAGTCATAAAATTGCATTTACGGCACAAAAACATGACTTCATGCTGAATGCTGCCTTAGATACTTGTGAATCATACTCTGAAGAAACTTTTATCCACAATGAACCTGCGTTGGCGCCGTTCTGTGTCGAGCCCGACCACATCCAGTAAGATTTAAAGCTACTGGCAGATTTCCTTCTGGCTAGATAGATAAACTGAGCGATGCGGTTTAAGAGCAGAACACACAGTTTTATTTATAATGTTGTGATTAATCATATCACCATTTCAGCTGAAGCTAAATGAAAAAATATCTACTATTAAGCTTTCCAGTCAGAAACTTGACACATCAAAGTTGCCTTTAAGAACAAGATTAGTTTAAGTTAAAGTGTGAAGCTGATTATATTTTTTTATCCCTGCAAAATTCGTACATTCAGATCTTCCTGTGCTCTCACGTTAAAAGGAGACTATCTTGGCTCACCAATAGTTGGTTCCTGTGTAACAAAAAGGGCTTAGTTACATCAAAAAACAACAGGGCATACGAGAGTAAACGGTATCTGAGAGATCCCTTTCAACAGCTGGTAATAAGGAGATGACATCAAGCTAGGTAGGAACTAAATATGGAAAGCCAGTTAGCTGGATCTAAATTTGAACATTACAGCAGGATCTATAACAGCTTCTTTCGGAGTGGATGTCCAGTAGACAACAGACAGTTTTAGGACTTTTTTTTTTTTTTTAAAGGCTTGACCCCAGCCAGGAAGTAGCCAATGATGGTGGCTTCAGGCTCTATGACCAATGACGTGGCTCACTTTAGGTATGGTGCTGCGCGATGAGGTTGCGAAGCTGTTTGATAACAGTGTCGATGAGTTTCTGCCTGTCTCTGTCCATCTTCCTGAACTGGGCGAAGACGTTGTTCTTCCTGCTTGTCTCCTTCATCCTGGAGAGGGGGAGGGATGGAGGGAGGAGGGGCAGAAAAACAGGCAATTAATAGAATAAAGAGGAATACAAGTGTTTAAAGGTTGTTAGGTAAACTGATATGCATTCACACACACCAGGAGCATGCTCAGCACACATCAGCTACAGTCACCTGTTAAAGAAGAAAAAGGTATGTGCAGTAACCAGGACCACAAATCATCTCCCCTTTTTTGGGAAAAATGGCGCTATACATCCTTTATTTTCATTAAAACAAAAAGACAAAGAATGCAGCTTTACCAGCCGGGCATCCATATACGTTTTTAGGGTCATATTTTTCTTTGGTTCAAGAGGCCTTTATGACACAGTTGTCAACGACAGAGAGGGTGACCTGCAGCAAGACTGGGACTTAAACCTGCACATCCAGGAGTCTTCATATGAGCTGGGTGCTTAACCAGTTGAGTTTAGCTCCATTAACAGCCTTTTGTTTCTTATTTTAATTAATATTTAATATATAAAGGGATGGGTTAAAAGGGTAAAAGGTGGAACCGCAAAGATGTGCTATAGTCTAGGAAAGGAGAAATGGAATTTAAAGGTCCTCTTAGCATAACACAACGTGAACTCTATATCGAGATAAACGATAAGTCTAATCTAGGGATGTCCAGCTTCAATTCTTCAGGTTTCTGCAGGTTTTAAATGTTTCCTGCTCCAACAGACCCGATTCAAATTAAATGGCTCTCCTCGACAGCTTGTTGTCAAGTTCTGCCTAATCATGTTGACCCATTGATCTGATTCAGGTGTGCTGCAGCAGGAAACATCCCAAACCTGTAGGACAGCGGGATTGACCCAGGTCGGATCCTCTATCTCGTGTAAAATTATATTGATGACAATTTTAAATCTCAAGATATTGTGCAGTTCTAATGTGTGGTAATTTATAACAAAATACTGAAATTGTTCTCAGCCTCCAGGAGGTTTAGGAGCACACTGAACCATACACACTCCTGTAGGGTGCTTCCTTGTGGCCATAAGAAAGCCACCATGCATCATGTATAAACATAAGAATTGTTTCCGTACTGACCGATAAGAGATAAGAGAACTATTTGCACATTAAGTCTCAAACGTTTGTTTGCTTTTTGATGTTTGAGCATGAATCGATGTGAAAACTACAAATTTAGATTACAGTCCTGTTTTCATGCAAGTTGTGTGTGTGAGCATGTGGTTATTGTCATTATTTTCATATCAGCTCAGGCTCCATCATCACGGATAAAACAAGATAAAGACGGTGTTATGTCGATAACATCAGTATGATCACGACAAGGATTTATTTTTTGCTTGTGCTCAGGTTGCATAACTACATATACCTCAGATGAGATTTCACACACTAAAACAGACGGGTTAGTAGGCTTCATACATGCCTGAATCCAACATTACACAGACACACGCAGACCATACTCACGATTTAAATAACCTGTCAAAACATGATGAAGAGGAAGGACAGGAGACAGAAGAAAGCAGCCAAGTTGAGGATTTGTTTGCATTCGATCAAAGATTTGGATGATTGAGAATAGTTTTGTCTGACAAACACTCCACAACATGTTTAGTTAACAAGAACATAAATCAAAGGAAAAAAAAAAACAATCAGCTCATTTACTTATTGTCCAGAAAAGGTGGAAAGAAGGAAGTAAAGGAACGAAGCATCGTGTGGAAACCAGAGTAATTAATACAGAGTAATGAGTACTCACTTCTCCAGAAGGGCCAGTGCAGTGTGTGGGTTGACTCTCAGGTATTTGCAGGTGGGTTTGCCGTAATCAGCAAGGTAGGTGGACCAGTCCCACTGGGTGAACAGTTCTAGTAACTGGGAGAGATTTAGAGAGATTACTTAAAGGCTTAACAATGAGTTAAACATTCAGAATGATAATGCTAACAACATCCACGTGACTGTTGACTTAGACTGCTAACGCATTGAGTTAAAGCTGGTAACCAGTTGACAAAGCAGGAAAATATCTATGCAGCTACTTCTCATGGTGAGAAATCTGGAGGTTTGTGGAAAAGATTAGTAAATAAAAAAGTACAGAAACATCATAAGAGCTTGAAAAAATTGCAGCTGGATGTTTTTTTCATGGTTGTTGAAGATGTTTCACCAATAATCCTTTTCAGTTCAGAACTAAAGAAACATTGAAGAAAGAAAATTAGCTTGCAAAACACTGGTGGGCTAAACTTAATATATTTGACAGTTATCACTCTTATTTTATTATATCTTATAATATTGATATTAGTGATGGTAGATTTCCTAACTGGGAACTTTTACTTTTCTTTTTTTTTTCAGATTTTAACATTTTATTACAAAATGAAAGACTGGAAGCAAAATGTAACCACTGCAGCTACGGTTGGTTCCCACAAGGGCATGAAACATGGTCAGATCTGCACCACTTGCTTTAAAACAAGTAAAGAGTGGGTTAGATGTGCTCCTTTGGTGACCTTCTAGTCATGGCTTAAATGTTTTGTGCATTGTCAGTGCTAAATGAACAACGCAAAACTAAATTAGTCTCAATCTTTATAAGAACTTAGGGAGGACTATACAAACAGACTTAGTATTGGATTTACACTCAGTTTAGCTGGTGTGACCCAGTCCTGACCTTTATGTTCTTAACACTAAGGATTATCAATTTCTTGATCTCCAAGAAGCGAATGGTTTGCTCAGTTTGTAGCATTTTATCATTCAGGAAAATAAATACAAAGATACGAGAATTGGGGGGGTGTGGGGTGTTGTTGTCATCTTCTTCTGAATGGCCCACATTTCAAAGTGTTGCATAACCTGCTGCTGCCCTGCTGAACTCTACCTAACACACAGAGCAACAGGCCCTGGCAGGCAAACCCGTAAGCCTGCAGACATACACACACCGCCGTCTGTTAAACACACACACGTTAGCAGGGAGCCCCAGTGAACTCTGGGTAACACCAAACACACAGATCCAGAGAAAGAAACCATATGTGAGCTAAGGATGAGAGAAGAGGAGGAGGAGGAGCAGAGAGGGATGGAGAGCAAAACCACATGTGGGGAAGATGAAGAAAACGAGAGTAATGATGGAAACAGACACCGATAAAGTAATAGAGCACAGGAGAGAGAGGAGGGTAACAGCAGGGCAGAGGAAGAGAGATAAGAGGGGAAGATGGGGATAGACGATGAAGGAGCCTCATCAGGAAAACAGGAAACAGAAAGAGGAGAACATAAGAGGGCTGATGTGATGAGGAAAAAAAAAGTGGTTTAAAAAGAAAAAAGGAGAAAAATCAGACATCAAATTTGATGGTTAAGTTTCAGCATAATGAAGCTTCAGTCTGACCAACAAGTAAACACTGGAACTTTGCTATAATATGAAATCTGTATTAAAGTCACACCTGTCGAATGATGATTACAGTTAATGGACTACTGGAAATAAAGTTTGAGTATCACCTGGAATATTTTAATTTTGCCAAAGAATTTATTTGATGTCACATTTTCTTTTTTTAATCTCGTATCAGATTCTCCCTCTGGTGACGTTCAAGGCCTAAACGGCCCCCGCTGACTTACATTAAAACTACATGTTTTTAATCTGACATTACAGTTTAAAACCATTCATTTTTGAATGTGAGCATTTTATTTGAAAGAAAATGAAAAAGTTAGTTTGACATTTTTAACTACATTCCCATTATAGACAGATGCAGAAAATCCTGGTATTTTTGCCAGTTAGATTATGGAGTCATGGCACCACCAGTAGGTGCTAGGACTGATTTCTTTGTGTGAGAGACATTATTTCTAATTATTAAAACTCCAAAACACCTGATTCAGATTAATGGACCTCCTCATCAAGTTCTTTGAACGTCTGTTCATGAGTCATTCATTACAACCGGTTGTTCAAGCGGGGAAACCTCTAAAACATGCAGGGCAGTGGTACTCAAGGACTGGAACTGAGAAACACCGTTTTAAAAGACAAGAGATCCTTAAGAAACACCAGCTGATTTAAATCAAAGTATATGGAGGCAATGACTACTATCTAAGTTATTCCTAAAAACAGGAAGTATCCGTAATATTTTCTCCATTCAGTTCAATCAGGTTTCACATGGACGTTCTTTCTCCCCTCCTTTCCTTCCTTGCTTTCCCCCCTTCTTGGTCCAGCTCCCTTTATCACTGTTTACGTCTCTTCCTTCCCATCCTCCCTTTCAGGTTCCTACACTGCCATGAACACCTCTCTCCTTTGTCCTCAGGTTCACCCCTTGTGTGGCCAAGGCTTGACCTGATAATACTTCGGTATAAACAAGAACAAACAGGAATGCTGCTTGAGCACACAAACAGGTATATACACGGTTATGAGAAGAAAAAAAGAAACTGTTTATTAGATACAAAAACATGAGGAGGTGTGTGTTAGTCAGTACACTCCTACAAACAACCTGTCACACTTTGCTAAGCTTTTCTCCTTCTTAGCCCACACAAGTCTCAAAGCAAAATCTGACTTTATGAGTGTTTGGCAATTAAATCAAATACAAGACTGAACAACCTAATCAACAGAAGTATTGTGAACTATCACCTACTTCTTGGTCCAAGCTCTTTTAGTAAAATTAAAAGCCTCAAGTCTTTTCAGGAATGATCTTACAAGCTTGGCACACATTTCCTTTGGAAGTTGAACTTAAGAGGTGGGAGCTGAGCTCAGGAAACTTCTATCCATCTATGTGATTTGGAAGGTCAGACATTTTTAAGTCTCTCCAGGTATGCTTTCACTTGAAGCTCTCCCAACGCTGATCCAGTTTTTTTTCTTGCCAGATATGTGATTTCATTGTCTTGAAATGCAAACCTTCACCTCAGCCTGAGCACTCTGGAGAGTCCTTTCAGTCAGGATTGCTCTTTTTAGCATCTATCTTTTGCTCTTTCATCTTTTGTTTTCAAGGCACTGCTGAAGGACAAAGCCACATTTGGACACTTAGAGTGGTTCTTTAAGGCCAGGTTCACACACGTGTTTCAGGTATCAATGATCTTATTTCAAAATGGTGATGGTTTTCATTATCACATTTAATTCTGGATGTACTGCTTTGATTAAGTAATGTAGCAGCTCATCAGGGGCGGACTATAAAACCAGCATAGCAAAGTTGGGCAAGTTTGTTGACGTGACGACTGCAAGAATAGAAGATCTCGAGGCATTTGCTTTAGTCATTGTGCATTAATGCCTAGTTACTGGCCAATGTGGGCAAAGGTCAGTGCCCAGACCCTAACCCAGTAGAGGTGCTATGACTTGAAATATGTTATACACTAAACACATTCAGAGAATATGACTGAGCTAAAACAGTTCTGTCTGGAAGAATGGCCTAAAAGTTACTAAACGTTGTGCAGATCTGATCAAGTGCCTGCTGTAACAAGGAGTTTTTTCTTGCCCTTGTTGCTCCGGGGTGCATCTAATAATTGTTGTTGATGCTAATTACATGAACTTGTACCATTAGAAGCGTTTGCCAGACAGAATGTTATTTACCTGTTGAAGAGCAACATAAAGGTGAGGAATCTGGTAAACATTCAACCTCAAATATACAAAACTTTAATGTTTTGCCTTGTCAGCAAATTTATTATATAATTATTTATTATTATTAAGGGTTTAGGTGGCACGAGAGAGGGGGACGCAAAGGTGGCACAAGGAAACTTGGATACACACTGTAATGAAACACTTTTATTTGTTTAGGCAGGATCGGAGGAGGTCGGTAAATAATGAAAACAACAGACAGTTCTG
>JBAMHW010000005.1:5470159-5500608 GCA_037177495.1 Rhadinocentrus ornatus
TGTGGACCCTCTTATGCCCGAACAAGGTGTTCGTTATGGACAATCCATGGCGAGCACAGAAGTCCAGCAACAAAACAGAAGAAGCAAAGATAATAAAAAACATGAGAGTAAGAGACAAGAGTCAATATCAGACTGACTTTTTCTAGCAGGAGAGAACTCAGAGAAGAGACAGGATGCAAGATGGATGCTGAATTAATCTTCTTAGACACAAAAGTCTAGTTTTGTTGCTTCAAGGGACCACAAATTGGTGATTAGCTGCTTTTCAGTCAGTTTCTGGTATGTTTAACAGTCTTAAAAAGAAAAATGTGTAAAAATAAGCAGCTTACTGGAGGTTATTCGTGTGACTTCTTCCAATTTCTGTTGGACAAACATGTTTACATGCTTTTAAGGATCTTTTCCTCCTTGTGTCATGTCAATGTCATGTCAGTGACAGAAGAAGGTGGAGGACATAAACAGTAGGAGAAGTCCAACAAAATGGGAGGACAGGAGGAGGAGACGCAGATAAGACTGATGGAAATAATAAAGAAAAAAAAAAGCGTGGGCTTTCCAAAAAATGAGTCGCACGCGAGCCAGCAGGTCCTCCTGGCAAACACACACACATACACACACCTGACCCTCAATTCACCCCGCACACACACAGAAAACGGCAGGTCTCTTTCTTCACCTCTCGCTGAACTTTTCTCTCCGTCTTGCTCCCCCTCTCTCACCTCGCCATGACCTCCCCCGCGCTATCGCTCCTGTCTCCGTACACACAGATTATTGCTTCCTCTTATACTTCCAGGGGGACAAGCAGAAAAACAGAGTGATGTTACCCTCACATTTCTTGTTTATTTTCTCTCATTTCGCCTCTTTTTCGTCGCTCTTAATCTCTTTTTACTTTCAATCATGTGATCCTTCTTTCCCTCCCTCCTTTCTCTTCTGCCTCCCAATCCATGAGCTCTCCTCACCCCTCTGTTCTTTTCCTCCCTTCAACCCATCACTCTTTTATCCTTTCTCCCCTCTCCATGCTTTCTTTCCCTCATTTCACTCCCCCTCACTTCCTCATTCTCTAAATGTCCACTGTACTTCTTACTCCTTTTCACCTCCTTCTCCATCCATACTGCTTCCACCCCTCCTCTCCTCCCTCGGCATTTAGCGGAGTTGTTAATGGTTATTCCGGCTGTGGGCAGGATTTATTTGTTCGGGACCATTGGGGAATTGCTATGTTCCCATTCCTAATGGCCAGACGCCAGGGTCACCCAGAATTCATCATGTTTACACTCTGCACACACAGACGGCGGTTCTGATTATGTAATCTTTCTGCTATGAAGTCGAGAAATCTGCGACCAAAAACAGTGAACCTGAGATCATCCATCTTTACACGGGAGCAGAAAATTGATAAAAATTAGACTTGAATTTGTAACATTCTCAAACTTTTCTTCTTCTCTTACATACCGTCACTTCTCTTTACACCCCAGTAGCCCCTTCCATCAACTCCCAGCATTCAGCTCTCTCACAGCTCTCTAAACTGTCCATCTCCATCTGACAGCCCAGAGGTCAGAGGTCACTAAAAGCAGGGAAAGTGGATTGGACTCTTATCAGGTGCAGCAGCCAGTTTGGCACCCGTCCATCTCCACTCTGCAGATGTCCTACGCTCATCAATCATCTATCCATTTATTGAGCCACCACAAGATTTTTGTTTAGTCTCAATAAAGTGGTCATCAAATATAAATATGTTCTATAATTAAAACACAATTATTCATATAATTAACAAAAAATAAAATAAAACTTAATAGAAAACCTCTACCTCCGTTAGGCCAAACTGTTAAAGGACTATGCTGGACTTAGGTTCATCTGGGCTGTACTTTATATGGAGTTTCTATAACAATGATAAATGTAGCCCCTTCTCACTTAAATGTATTTACAATTATATAAAAACAAATATTTCAAATTTTATTGAAAAAATACTTCAAAATACAATTAAATAAATTAATCAATTAATAAAAATATAAAAATAATTGCATTAATAATAGAAAGTTCAATAAACATAATAAAATAGATATACATTTTTTTTTAATCTAAATTTAAAAAGGCCAGAAGCGGTTGGTGGGTAATTTGATACAACAGGCCTCAAGGGGTTAAAAAAAAAAATGTCAGAAAACAATCAAATCTGCCTGCTGACAATAAGAGTAAAAATCTACGTTTATGAAATAAATGTAAAATAACCAGGAAACAACGGGATGATGACTTATTAAAAGTTATATATATATATTATATACTTAAGAGTTATATAGCACTTTAAATGGAAATGGTAACACCACACTGTAAGGACGAGCTTACTGGACTGAAGAGGACTACTGCTTCAGTGAAAATGTGTCAGTTCTGCCCATCCAGCTCAAAACCAGTGATGTAGATTGACTCAGATGACTAAAGCATACAGCGATTAGTTTAAAATACTGTACAAGTTCAGTGTTGGAGTCGCTCATTACGAAAAAAAAATACCAACCAAGACAAAAAATAAAACAAACATTTATTTATAAATGGATTTCGATGTTCCTAAAAACAAAACAGCAGAATACCGGTGAAGCTGATCAAGCCCAAAATACAAGAGAGGAGGGAAGAAGAGAGTTTCCATGCATCTACCATCCATAGCTTGCGGTTAATGTCACTTAAATCCTCATGTACTGCAATTTTCACCTAAAACATGGATGAAAGACTTGTCGTCGACCAACTATTTTACTATGTTGCAACTGGTCTGAAATAAGTCTTTACTGAATCTAGGGCTGCAACTAATGACTATTCTGATAGTTGACTAGTCATCGACTATTAAAACGACTAGTCGACTAATTGGATTATGTAACATAATTATTAAATGGCTCTTATTTCACTTTCTGCTTTTAAATCTTGCGTGAGGTTATGTAAGTCCGACGTGCCTCCTCTTTAAATTTTCGAGCACTGCAGACGTACTTCCGTGGTACGCAAGGTCCGCTTTAGAAATCTCACATGTATTTAATTTATTTTGTAAGTTTAACGTTAAGTTATCCAAGACTTTTGACGTCGTCTGACGCCGTTTTGTTCCATGGTCGGCCGCCATATTAAATTTGTTGTCGACTGATCGTTGCAGCCTGAACTGAATAAAAGTTATGATTGTCTCTGGAACGATATACATCATTCGAATCTCAGGACTTGGAAGGGAGACGAAGTAAATTTCACATGTATTTGTCATGTCCTGCCCATGGGACATCTGCTACCATTGGGTTAAGCTTTGTATCAGCAGTAGAAATGCAAAGAGGGAAAATAAAGGTACAGATTAATATCCTTCATACAGAACCAGCCCACAGGTCTGTCAAGACTACCAAGAACTGTTCAATCTGAAAACACCTCTGGTTAAAAAACTGTCTGAGACAGATTGACCCAATATGTGATCATATTCCAACTATACATGTGTGAATAGTAGTAAATGTAAAGGATATTTATAGCTAGCATTCACACAAGCCCAAAATTTTACTCCCTATTTAAGAAACACACCCAGAAACATCCTTGTTCTAAAACACTAGTTTGGGAACAAGGTTAAAGTAGTTCAAACCATCATCATGGAAAACAGTCTACTTTAACACCTGTCTGTCATCAGCAATCGCTTTAAACTTTACTCAACTCTACAGCTGAATCCTCAGTTCATTTCAAAGTTCAAAGGTCACCATCGGTACACTGAGACCTGTCATCCAGGTCTATGTTTAAAGTCAAAAAAGAAAAGAAGGCATTTTGGCTGATTGGAGGTAACATCTTGAAACCTGCCAATCACAGTGGTCATCTCTCCCTGCTTTCCCTCCTCCCTCTGTCCTTTAAGCAAGAATTTAACCCACTAAAAGGAGAGAAAGTAGTTTTTACTTTCATCTTGAAAAACAACAGCACTCTTCCGTCATCCTTCTGCTTCTCCCTTCAAACCCAAGGAGACGATCTGTATCTTCCCTTTGCTTATTTATCTCCATGTTGCCCGTCTTACATTTGAAGGAAGTAAACAATAAAAGAGAATTCTTTTCTTGTAGCTATAAAAGAAAAGAAAAAGGATTGGGTTAACACTTGCTTGGTCATTTTTTAAATGCAGGTTATATTTGTAAAGCTACGCTCTTACAGTTTTCATATGACTTCCAAAACATGCTGATTTATGATGTAAGGGGTTGTTTTACGCATTAGTCTGCTGGTTATATGCACAATGCAGTCGTCACATGGTCTGCAAAACGTCAATTTAAATGAATCACCCACAAAGTCTTAAAAAGCCCAAACACCCATTTTATGTGACCAAAGCACAAAAATTGACATTTAGATGAATTACATACTAAATACAGAAAAGTGTAAATATATAAATCATATTCAGACTTCTTATAATACATACACACACACACACACAATATCTTGTGTATTTTTAATGGCCGTAAACACATTTTTTTATTTTTACTTATGTGCCCATCATCATTATTCAAAGTAAAGCTGAACAGTCCAAAACCTCAAAACATATTTAATAGTAGCTGATGTAAAGCAGGAAAAAAAGGTGGAATCAGAGAATCAAATTTCTAGCCAAGACTTTCTAAACCCAAACATCCTCCCTGTTAGAAAGCAGCATGTTCCATCTCGTCTGCAACAGGGCTAACTAAAAAGACTTTACACTTAACCCAGAAGTCAGGAGGTCAACGGTCCCATTGGGAGGTTATCGGTCAACACTTGAGCAGCTACTGGAACTGAGTCTTCTTCAGCTCCTACGATCGACTGAAACTTGAGTCTTCATTGAATTCATATCTCCCGTTTCACTTCCTTTGCTGCATTGGAGCAACATTTGATTTTAACCTCATATAGTGAGCATATGAAGTATCCTCCAGTACTGCTCCTACATAAACGCGTACCCTGCAGCTTTAGCAGCATCGCTTCATCTTCAGCTATGAATGGAATGAGGTAAGCTTGGATGTTTATCGCTTTGCAACAGGGAACTAATTTTGCGTTCTTACTTGAGGGTCTAGAACTAAATTAAAACCAAATGCTTGTATCTTTGTACATCTGCCTGCTGCCTCATTTTCACCACCGCAGCTCGCTGCTGCCAGTGACCACAACACAACACTAGCTCCACGGCAATACCCCCTTCAGTGCACAAGCTGCACTTTATTAATCCACTGTGGGGAAAGTTATCTTCTGCTCTGCTACGTTGAGAGGCCAAAGGTCAACTTAAGAACAACAAGCCTGCAGCTTGCTCATGAGCTCTTGAGAAGCTGTCTTCATGTCAAACTTTAAAAATGGGACTTATAGCGAAGTATTTTAATAGCCGGAAAAGATAAAAGAATGATATTAAACTGACCGCGTACTTTCTTTGGTGAACTTCACTCCACCAACAGATGACAGAGAAAGATTTTCTGGTCAGATCCAAAATATCAATAAAGTATCCACGAGATGAAAACATGACGCTCCAGTCTGTGTGCATCTTTATAAAAAAAACAACTTCTAAACCACCAATGACATGCTTACATGCAAATATGTGGTTACTAGTGTCACTGTGCTTTGTCCTTTGAGGACTAAAAACAGTCTGATCTGTTCTGATCGAGCTAAAGAAAATCTGCTGTTTCAGCAAGTTCCTGCTGATAAACAACTGTTCCTCCCATGTTGAGGTAAAACAGTCGGTATTGGATAACAAAGTAGAGGAACTAGTAGAGAAGTCAAATTGTACCTTGAAAGGGGAGGGGAAAAAAAACAAAAACAAATATCACGGTACTCCGACTACAGCCGCAAAATATAATCATATTTAAAAATGTTATAAACAACATTGGGGACAACAAAACTTTCTTTATATTAGAGCAAAGCAATCAAACTTTGTGTTTTTTAAATTTACTATAATTGTCATTATTTTTTTATTTAACTGTATTATCATTTTATCTATTTTTTAATCTTTGTTTTTTAAAGAGTTAACCAGTTTGAATGTCGGAGATATCCCTGTAAAGCAGAGTTAGTGTTTGCTATCTAATTAAATGGATTAGGGTTCAATCTCCTTAACTTAGGATAACAAGTCTTTTCAACGATAGATTTTACTAGAAGGATGTCGGTCAAATTTACAACGCAGATTAACCCTCATTAGCTGACAAAAATCTGCTTATAAGTCAAGAATTATATTTTCTTGCTGTTTAAATACACAGTATGTATTTTTTTCTGGGCCAATACCAGTATGACAGTGGCCAACTTTTCCTGCTCTGCTCTCACTCTTCTCTCTATTTCTCTATCTTGTTCTCCTTTCCCCGTCAATCCTCGTTCCTGGTCAGCATTGACAGATTAGTTCTGCTACCTGCTTAAAAAAAGTGAGAGAGCTAAGTGGAACGAGTGTGTGGAAAAAAGGAGAGAAACAAAAACAAGACAAGAGGGCTGGTGGTTCAACCAGGGGTCTCCGCTGTCAATTAGACACAGCACAGGCGGAGCGAGCGACATAGATGAACAGAAATGGAGTGAGAGAGAACGAGAGGAGGCAAATGAGAGGAACGAGAGAAGACTCAGAAAGAATGATTGGGGAAATATTAGAGGACTGCAGCAGAAAGGCAAGGGGGGGCACAGGAGGTCAGGCGGAGGGTAACTAGATGTTACGGAGGAGGAAGAACGAGTGAGACGATAAACGAGTGGAGGCTGAAGTCAGAGGGGCCTGCTGGGAGCTGCTCTGTGCGCTGATAAAGCAAATAAAGACAGAATACTCCAAAACAAACAGGGCTACAAAAACAGCAGCTTTTAGCTGCACTCTGAGCTCTATTTAGATTCAGGCACTTTTTAAAAAGGTCACTTCAGTCAATTTGGCTCCAAACACTTTTCAGAGGCTAATTCTGGGCCGGGAGTTCAGTTTGGGTTCATCCACTGTTTGGTTAAGTTTGAAACTTCTACCATCTAATTTAGAAGTCATTTCTTCAGAAGTGGATCAGACACATATACTTTATATGTGAACTCAGTTGCTTTTTAAGTTCATTTGAGTTTGTTTTTCCAAACTTTACAACAGTGCGGGTCCTATTCAAGTCAACGGTAAAAGCTGAACCACCTTATCAAACTTTATAACTGTTAGTTGTTTTTTGTCAGTTTATTTATGTGTGCTGGATTAAAGAGGTTGAATTTAGATAAATGCATGTGGGGGGAGGAAGAGTGGACTGGATGAGGGGCAATAAGGCCAGAGTAAGATCAAAAGAGAACTTATATTATCGTCCCAAACTTCTGAATTAACTATTTTGTAAGTTTTTACTATCCAAAGTACCAAAGTCTTGTTTTACTGTAGAGCTATGTTCAGTGGCTCTACTCCATTCTTGATGCATGGCCATCACACACTCTGCTGACTCAACCCCTCCCCGCTATATGCACCAGAAGCAAGGCGTGATGCTGCCGCTACCTGAGCACTTTTGTTGCAACATTAAAGCCTTTTTCTGATATTTTAAAGCGTCACTACTGAACTTAAGCAGATTTTCACACTTTGGTGCCCCCTAACGATAACTAATTTAACATCCATCTTGCAGCCTAAAAGTCAGTCCAAAAAGTCGGCCCTTGTTTTATATTTTGCCCTGTTCCTTTCTCTCTCTCTTTTCCTCGCTTCCTCAGATAATGTCTTCTTGGGTTTCTTTGTTGCATCAGCCATTGTGCGCATTCAGAATGGTTTGTGTGTTGCTATCCAGTTGCTGACATGTGACACACGGATGTGTCACATGCTTCTGTAAAATACACAGCACCCGGGGGGAAAAAACTGCAGTTTCTCAGCCTTAGGACGCTGTAGGACAGCTCAAGGAAGGTAAATATTAAATGCCACTGTGCAATCAGAGTTAAACACATGTTTAAAAAGCAGGAAAGTTACAAAATGATAATTTAAGAATAAAAAAAAAAAGAAAAAAAAGCGCCAAACGAATAAATCTAGTAAATTCAAGCTGCACACAGTCAGAGCTCATGCTAATCCACGTGCACTTTAAATATGTATAATAGACTAAATTAATTTAAGTCTTAGCTGCAGCTGACGAGAATATAGATATGATTGACAGAAAATATGAAGGCATCATGTTGTCTATGTAATGTTTGTAAAAATACATAAACACAGAAGATAAAATGGCAATATTCATCATATTGCTCAGCTCCCCGTATTTTAACACTTTCTTGTGATCAACTGCTTGTGTAAAACATTGCAAGCACAAGATATTCAAATACAAACAGTCGGCTTTGCATGTGTCTGTCCATTTGCAGAGAGAAAAATCAAACAGCTTTTGCAGCATCGCGCAGCAGTTTTCTCACCTCATCTGCCACCCCAAAAAACCCCAAAACAGGAAATGTATAAAAGGTGAGATTGCTTTGAAGGCTTCAACTTTTTAGTTTGACCAGAAGATGACCGCAGATCAGCACACAAACACACATTGCACATAAACACACACAGGAAGGGGTGTAAGATGCAGGTCGTATCGGGGAGACTGACGGAGAGGTCAGCACTGATAACGCAGAACAATGACCCAACCCGGTCACCACACGGTCACTGTATGTGTACATATGAAAATAAGAACGACTGGCGGTCATTACTTTTCATGTCAGAGGCAGACTTGTGGGTGTGTGCTGACATCTGATTTAATGAGTCATTTACTAATGTGGGAGAGCTCGTGCTGTGTTTGTGTGTATCCGAGGGCAAGTTTGAACCACCTTAACCCCCCCCCACTCACCTCCGATACCGGCCTTATTCCTGACCGCTACTTGACCATCAGTCGGATGTTAAGAACCAGCACTCCCCACCCTGTCCAATCAGGTTGCTGAATAGCTCTGTTGCTGTGACCACTGCCTGACCTGTTGTCATGCCGATAAGGCCGGCCACAGACAGGACAGGAAGTTGAGACAGAGGCCGAGAAACACACACACACTATTGAACTCAAAAATCCACAGATATGGACGAGCACATCTTGAGCTGCGATTGTTTCTTGCTGCGTTATCTTCATCACAGCAGGATTACAGAACCAGCTGTGCATTTATTTGTGCGTGTGTGTGTGTGTGTATAGTCAACTTCACTATATAAAAATATAGAGTAGAGTGCGTGTGAAGATTGAAGGAAAGACAGGTGTAGCAGACGTTCAGTGTTTGTAAAGGAGACAGTGTGTGTGTGTGTGTGTGCGCGTCAGACAGAAAAATATGATAAGGGTATTTTGGGGGTCTAATGCGGAGTTCTCACCCCTCCTTGGCACCGAAACTGATCCCACTGACCTCATATTGCACCCATTTTAAGCTGTGCAAACGAGTGAGTGCAAAATCTTTTCATAAACTGTGTTTGATCGAGAGATCAACCTCCACAATGAACCATAATCATAATTTAAGTGGAGGACAAGGAGGAAGCAAAGGAGATGGAGGCAGTAGAGAAGAGAAGTCATTTTATCTTACTGATAAAATTACTTTGAAAAAGGCTTTTTGCAGCGCAACCATTAGCTCCATCAAAATCAATGCAAATTCATAACAAGATGGTATCAAGAGGCTAACAACATAATATGCCCAGCAACTCCAATGCAAGCTAAATGCATCACACCAAGAATTTCTTCTGTTCGGTCAGCAGCCTGTGATCCGTAAGGAAGACAGATGGATGTTGGCTACAGACCTCCATCATTCTTCTTAGGGTTTCAATTTGGGGTCTTCCAAGGCCTTTCGTCATTTCCCCCCGTCTGCTACGGCATGCTTTTTCCTGCAATCTAATTGGGCGTGAAGGTTGTCTTTGCAAGACAGGCTTCCCGTTGTTAAACCACCTTTTTGGACTTTGCTACACCCTGGAGGACCATGATTGCATTGAACACTTCCAACCTACTGCACACACTCCCTACAGTGTGCTAGGATGGCTCAACAGATTCCCCATCTGGTGACTTTCATTCCCAGTCTGGCGTGTAGAACCTGGCTCTGGGTACCCAACTCTCCTCCCCCTTTGGTGGAAGCACGGGCAAGCTGAAGTCGGAGGGTTACAGTGTTCCCAAGGTATAATTAAGAAATTATACAAACGTTAGACTATTAAAGAAAATACTTCCCTCTCATCCACATTACGGAGAGGTGTGACATAATCGGAGGACAGCTGGCAACAACCTCTCCAGAAAAAAAACACAGTTCCAGTGGCCTGATCAGAAACTCTAAACTGAGTGTTTGATTAAACAAAGTTGTCGTGTCTCAAAACCTTTGTGTTTTGGGGAACTGAATAACTAAAATACCAAATCGAAATTTGTAATAAAGATCCATGACAAAAAAGGTTAAATAATTAAAAATATACATCTCTATCAGTATCAAATCATTTTACTAAATCAATTAAGATATCTTCAGTCATTTATACCTATATGGTCAACAGGTCCTACATGGGCACATGACCTTATTACTGTAATAAAAGACAGAAGAAAGAGTACTCTTTAGAAATCAGCAATGAGCAAAGTGGAGAAATCAGTGGCTGTCAATGTTGTTTTATGGGAAATTTGTCATTATACATTTTAAAAAACAGCTAATCTATAAAATTTCCTCTATTTTTCCCCATCTTAAAGAATGAATGGTGTGATCCCTGGCATTTGCAGGCTGCAGTGGTTACAAAACGCTACTATAAAGGCTTTTAATAATAGTCATCCCTAACAAATCGAATAATTTTATCCGTTGCTGTCCATCTGTGTGTGAAGACTGGTTAATTACAGCACTAGCGACAGTTTCGAAATATTGTCTTACAATGACAGTCATCCAATAGTTGGGACGCAGCGAGGGAGCTTGAACAGATTTGACCATAGGACGTCATGGTTGCATGGTTACACTGCTGGCCTTTCAGACTGCTTGGTCACCAGGACGCCCAGTAGAAAATCATTTCTGTGCACTTTTCAACAAATGTGATGTCGCCCATGAACGATGACTACAGGCTGAAGTGCTGCGACATTTTGTGCAAACTTTTCGCATCCATGTTTTTGTTTTAACGTCCCTCCTTCACCAGCTCTTCCAATAGATCTGCAGGCGAGCATTTAGATGTCCGTCTGCTGCTCATCCTCCCTTCGCCCTCTTTCTTCTCCACTCATCCCGCTCTTTCACCCCTCTCCACTCCTCTATTCATCCCCCCTTCTGTGAGCGGTCAAATGGCTGAAGAGAAGTGTCAGCCTCCCGAGGAGACGGAGGGGGAGAGACAGACCACCCTGTACGTCCGTTTGACTCACCGTATCACTTTCACCTGACTGCACTCTTTCATGAGTGATCCCTTACTTTTTGCTTCGCTCCGTCAACATTTTCACACATTCATGTCTCGTTTTTCCTCTCTCTGAGAGTTCAGGATTTGGCCAGAGCTCCTTTGCTTTTTCTCATTTCTATTTTGTCCTGTCATCTTCCTTTGGATTCATTCACCCGCGTCTTCACTTCTTCTCATAAACTTTCTTTCATTTCCGCTTCTCTGCTCACATTATGCACTTTTGCCATCTCTGCCACTCTGTCCCTTTATTTATCTTCTCTTACATGTTCAGCCTCTTTCTCCATCTGTCTGGGTCTGGCGAGGATTTGAAAGGTCAGAGGTGAACCTGCTGCTGATGTGTTGGAGTGTGCGCACTGGCACCCATTCAATCTCACTACACACACACACATGTATTGTACAGTAACCTCCCCCCCCCTCGCAGCTGTCCCAGCATGACCACAATCGTGAAGAATGTCACACTAGCAGCAGATCTCCCTTCATTTCTCTGACCTCCATCTCCTCTTGTCCTTACTCTACCTTTACCTCTAACAGGCCTCTTTTGCATTATTTTTTACAAAGAACGGCAATACAGTTGAGTCAAAAATAAGCTCATACAAGTTTCAAGTTTCAAGGCCTTGCTAAGATCTGTGAATTTCAGCACTGCAAGGTTTAAAAGCATGCATGCTGAATGCATGGGTCGCATTTAACGTCATGCAAACAAAGTTGTTTTTTTGCAGCTCTTAGATTTAGAGAAAGTAAAATGAATTTGTGACCAAACATGACCACACTGAAAATTCAGTACCTCATCGCCCAAGTCATGTCTGATAGATTTCCATCTGTAATGACGAAGACTCCCATGATTTCATGCTACTTTAATTTATCTTCCAGTGTCAGGTATTACAGCTTTACATAGGTTAAACTATATATCTGCTTATGTTTTGGTCATTTGGTCACAACTTTGTGAAAGACACGCCAAAATAATGAGAATACCAAAGGGCAACGTTTTAAAGATTTAAGTTATATATTGACTAATGATGGTGGGATTTTGCGTATTTAGGTGACAGAAAACAGGTAACAAACACCACAAATTATAATAGAGGTTTTTTTCCTTTGTTTTAAATGTGGTTTTATCACATTAACGTAGGCAGACCTCAGCTGGAAAAATGCGGTGACACCTATAATTATCAAGTATTACGAGGTCAAAGCGTGATGCCCCATAAAAAGTCGTTTCTAATAGTAAGGGATATTCAGATTTTTGTATAAGGTCAGAATGTAGTCAAAATGCCCTATAACCTGTACAGGTCAACTTACTTTAACTTTCTCTAAGCTTTTCAAGTACTTTCTGTAGAACCTGCTGTTCGCTATCAAGATGAATAACCACAAAACAAAATAAGTAACTGAACCATGAATAAACCACTAAATGTTCTGTTCAATGACAGCTTGTTTCTACACCAGTGTTTCTCAATACAGGTCCTCAGGACCCACTGCCATGCATGTTTTGGAAGTAACCCTACTTTAACACACCTGAATTAAATGAATGGCTCGGTAATAGGCTGCAAAGAATTCGATGAGGAAGTTTATTTGTTTGGAATCAGGTGTGTTGGAGTAATTAATGGATCCTAGTTGGGAGCGCTGGCCTGCCAGATCAGATTATGGTGCCTTGGGTGCAGCTGGGGGTTTAGGGCCCCTACAGTGGTTCACCTTCATTGCCAGTTGGGGGACTTGAATCTTGGTCCTTCAGCCCCCAGTCCACATCACCCCTAGCCCACACACCGCTACACATAGTCATATAATAGACACTCAAAGTCAGAGTTTTTATAATTAAATTAATCACATTGGATACAGTGAAGAAGTTGCATTGTCTCTTTAGTGCACAAGGTTAGCCTGGCATGGCAAAATAATCTAAAAACTGTTTATTATATTAATTTTCATTTCAGAAAAATGTCTGTGGGCTCAACTAGATAGAGCGACTGTGTACAGTCATGTGTACATGAGATAGTTTGCTGGCCAGAGAAACGTCTAGTCTGTGGGCCGGTCAGATGATTTGTTTGGTTTTAGCTTAAAATACAGGAAGGTCTGTAAGTCAAACGCGCTAAACTAAGTAAGAGTTACATTATTATAAATACACGTCACAGGTGATGTGAACACACTTTTTTAAGGAGTCTTTCAAATATCAGCTCTTGCCTAACTAGTAGACTACTTTACAATTTCCACCCCATTCCTCACCAGGCTTCAAGTCAGCCTTTTTAAAGACAATTCCTGGATAAAAACACCAGGAAATAAATCACGCTGACAAACAAATGAGCTAAATTCAAAATCCATTTACCCTCATTTCAGGTCTAAAAAAAAAACCCAAATAAACTCTTGGTCAGAATTTGGGACTTAAGAGAAGCTACAAAACAATCAGGTGAGAGCATAAAACAAAGTTATTGAGACAACCTGATTTTGAGGGATTTCCTGGAGGAGTGTATCACGTTTTCCATGGGAGTTAGGCGACTAGGAGGAAGCGAGATGCAATAGGCAGCATTTGCACTCAAGTCAGAAACAATGAAATGACAAACAAACCGTGTTGGAAATCAAGTGAGGGCTTCCTGTTACAGTAATAGATGACCTCGTTTGGTACAACTTGTTTTTCTCACTGCCACAAGAACAAAAAACAAAACAAATCAATCTCCCAAAGCAAATGTTGAACTTTATAAGATTCATCTTGCAAAACTAAGTTATTAAGAGTATGACTGCTCCAATTCACCAGCCAGTGCTGTGATGGATTACTGAATAGGCCTAACAGGCATAGACCCAGGGGCCCAAATAGTTGGGGGCCCTGTAGCCTCTGTTTGAAATGATGGTTAACATTTCCTGTTGACAAGTCTATCAAACCACAACAAAGAGCCACAAAACGGCAGCTAAGAGCAGCAAACGACCACAAAGAGATGAAAATCATGTGTAAAAACAGAGAATATCACTGCAAGGACACAAATAAAACAGTAAGGACACTAACTGACCCCAGACAGATGCGACTAAAGAGATGTAAGATGAACACAAATAAATGTAAAGACCAGGAACATTACCCAGAAAACACACCAAAAAGTCACAAAACAACTGAAAAGAAATGTTGACAGGAGAAGCAAAATTAAGATTAAAGAAATGGAGAAACTGCCATCTATATGATGCACAAGGCTGGATGCAAAGAAATGTAAAATTACAGTAGAAATGCATCAGGATGAAAAGAAGACAAAAAAAGACTAAAAAGATAAAGGGGTAGATAGATAACTGCAACAGAAAAGAGATACAAATTGACCAATTGAGCTAAACCTAGGAAAATAGGTTAAAAAAAGACCACAGAAAGACAAAAACAACTGTAAATACAAAACTGGGCTTAATCTGTATTCGTTTTGTGCCTCTTTTAGTCTGTCTGTTCTGCACTTTTCTCAGGTTGAGTGAGTGGTCTCAACATGGCTCAAGTTATTCAGATCCAGTTTTTCAGTGTTTTCCTTCAAAAACCAGAGAAGGCAATGACCTACTGATGCACTTCAGTTAGTCCACATAAATAATGGCAGGTCATAATGGTTATGTCCATCTTTTATACAAACTGTAGGGGTTAACGCTGTTTAAAGGAGTCACAGTTGGAGGCGGTTATCAGAAAACTTATCAAAGATGGGAGTGCAGCTGGATTCACCTGCACGAAGGAAGCTGCAACAAAATGTGGTGGTAAATTAGAATAACTAATGTTTAGTTTTTTACAGTTTCAGAAATACACGATTTTAAAAAAGCACTATGTAACTTTCTGAATTTAGAAATCATTTTGGTGGCAGTGACATTTATTATACATGTTCCTGGAGCTGGAACTGACCAGCAGTGTCCCGAGATTGCCAAACCAAACTTTAAACCTTTTTGTCCCAGTCTGGAGCGTCATTATCCTGCTGTGTTTTGCTTTGCCCATCGTGTCATGCCAGCGACTAAATATCAACACTGTAACTGATTCCAAGAAACACATGAAAACATTACTAGAGGAAGAGAGGAAAGAGAAAGGACAGAGAGACATAAGAGTCAACATCGGGCTGACTTTTGTTCACTGGAGAGAGCTCAGAGTACAGGTAGGATGCAAGATGGATGCTGAATTAGCCATCGTTAGGGGGCACCTCACTGAGAAAATCTCCCAATGTTCAGTAGTACTTATTTAAAGTATGAGGCAAGAGTGAGTGAGTGGGGGTGTTGATGTTTGATCAGGGACGACCTTCATATTTAAGAGCTGGTTCCATGTTAGGATTTCTTCAGGGTTGTTTCTGGGTCTGGGAAGCTGGAGTTTTCTGTACGTTATCTTTTCACTGTTTTATCCCCTCTTCCATCCTTCTCTCCCCTCTCCCTCCCACTGCCTCGTTAGTCTGGGTTACGAGGAGGTGAGATGGAGGTTTCCTCTCCCACTGGGCCTCATCTCTTAGCCAGTCTCAACACACACACACACATACGGGAAGAGTGTGTTATCCTGACACTGGGTAATCGCTACTTGCTACGCCGCTCAATCTACAAACACACACACTCACTCACTGCGCTCGGATAAGGGGAGCAGTTGTCATGCTGTGACATGTTGCTTTTGGAGCTCGAGAGGAAAGCCTCGTGAGGTAATGTTTGGGATGCACACAAACGTCAGACGGAGGGCAGACAGTACCGAGAGCAAGTGTGTGTGTTTGTTGACCAATGAAATCCAGCCAGAGAACAGAAGGACAAAGGTAAGAAAGGCGATGTGAGAAGAAGACATCAAGAAGTTAGTTAGGAGCTGAAGATGAACGAAAGTGAGGAGACAAAAATAAAAAATTGAGGAGGAAAGAAGAGGAAAAGAGAGGCCGTTAAGAAGAAGAATAATGAAGGAAGAAACACCAAAAAATAAAAAAGCAGGGAAGACCGGACTGAGGAGGAGAGGATCGACAGACAAGGGAAGATGTGAGCAGAACCAGTTAGGAGAGAAAATGAAAGGTCATTTAGGAAAGGACAAAGGAAAGAGGTGGAAAATAAGAGCATTTAAGAGGAAAGGAGGAAGAAGAGGGTGGAAAACTCCAAAAAGAGGAAAATGAAGGAGGAGCAGCAAAACAGGAGAGTCATGTTGACCCAGTTGTTCCCTTTGGGAACGAACTTATCTTCCATTAACTTCCAGATTGCTATAAACATCTCAGAGATGATGGGTGAGATGACCGTTGCTTGTAGGTTAAAACCAACAGCAGGACATGGCTGCTTCTGTATCTCAGGAGCCATAAAATAAATGCTAATCCATTGTCTGGTCACAGTGTTTAACAAGTGTTTGGAGCTGACAGATGGTTGTCGAACTGATGTGCAGACATGTGAAAGTTATTGAAAAGCATCAGATCATCCTTAGCCTCACCATTCAACTGAATTCCCTGTGACATAAGCAGGATGACCAGACTGCATCTACTGTGCTATGCTTTTTAAGACCAGTAAATTTAAAAGTGAATGTTCTTCCTAATCAAATGACACATATCATTTCAGCCGCCATAGTTTGTTCATTTCATACATCCTGCACTCTGGCCATTTCTGCTGTGTTGCCGTAACAGACCATGACATTAATGTGCTGATGTCGTTAATGGCTGGCATGAATGAAACAACACTTAATGGAAGACACTGATGGCAAAAGTAAAGGTTGGCCTATTGGACAATATTTGCCTTTAAAAAATTTTAAATAACCTTCAACAGCTTGTGCCTTATTATTGGGTCATCAGGGCAGCAGGGAAAACCACTGTCTGTCCCCTATGGGTTAAAGGTTTATATACTGTCAATGCTTCAGCTGTGATGGGCAAATGCAATGTCACTGTATACCGTTATACAGTGACAGTAAAGCCACCTCATCTTATTTCCACCCTGGAACAACTCTACAAAAAGCAAGTGACGTTTTACAGGACCCCTCACACTGCCTCTTCCAGTTTCTGCCATCAGACAGGAGGATACCGACTCAAAACCAGGACAAACTATTTTCTTTTAAAACAGTTTTCCAAAAGTAATTATACTGAACTCACAAAGAATCCGGTCTCAGGGCATACTGCACATAAAACAAATAATATAGAACAGCCTCCATTTTATGTTTTTTTAATGCAAGTTGCGTTGTTCATGCGTTAAAGCACTACTAAACTGGCAGAATTGTTTCAGTGACGTTTCCCCTTAATGACAACAAATTCAGCATCCATCTTGCATCCTACCTGCCATCTAAGCTCCTTTCAGCCAGTAAAAGTCAGTCTGATGTCGACTCTTGTTCTATTGCTTGTCTTTTACGCTCTTCTCCCGATAATATCCTCTTGCATTTCTTTGAAGAATCGGCCACGGTGCACGTTAAAAATGGCTGTGTTTATTTACGTTTGCCAGCGTGTGACAGTGAATTAAGTAAAACTGAGCTGCTACATGATGCAGCGTCCCAGAAGTGCTGTTTCTTAGCTGTGGGCCGCTGCTCGGCAACAATAGTTGCAGAAACGTGCATAACCGAGTTCACTGTGCCATCAAACAAGCCAGAAATGGGTTTTAAGGTTGGAACGTAACATAGTGCTACGTTAAAGTGAAAATGACAATAAGGAACCATCCTATCTCATCTTAAAACCGCTATTACTGTTGCTGCATTTGGTCATGGAGTGAGTTAATTGTGACATCAACACAGCAACATAATATTTTCTATCGGTACTCATCACTGTTAATATAGAAAAGAGAAAGTTGCTACTGAGGAAACAGACACACAGACTGCAGGATTTATCCACAAAGCACATATTATGTACATAAATGTAACCACTAACAGAGCTACGTCTGTGGGCATCACATTGTTGTTGCTGGGGAAACGCAGATTGTAAAATAAGTGTGAAATATGTGACACTGCTCCCTGGAGTTAATCAAACTGCCATAATATATGCATGATGAATGAAGTTGTGGAGGAAGGTTGTCACTGGCTGGAAGAACAAAAAGAGAGTTTCATCTTTCTAACCCTATATGACGTATTTATTTGGCAACATAAATGAGTCAGTTAATTCATTTGAATTCTAAAGGTCTGCAACAGGAACAGAAAACCTGGGATAGTGAAGAAATGAATAGATGAACTAAGGAGAAAACAAGACAAAGTTCACATTACAAGTATAGAAATTGTTTTAATACAAAAAGAGAAATGAAATGACATTTTGGAAAAAAAAAAAAAAAGTGGATGAGCTAAATGAATGGATGGAATTTGACTGAATGTGGTCAACCAGAGGAATGAGCCCAGGACCAATCAGTATGGCACAAACAAGTGGACTGAAGGTGGAAGAATGCATGCCTGGCGCATGAATGGCTAGAGAAAAGGATGAGTGGAAATCTACTGTTGCAAGCATTTTACTGGGGGAGTGCCACACCACAACACACACACACACACACACACGAGGGGCAGCCAAAGGTTTGAAGTAACCACAGATTTCTGAATGTTCTAAATATAGACCGACTAAAACTGATAAGATCTGGGTAAAAGCAGCAGCCTGGGGATTGTACACACACTAAAACAATCACTCTCCAACTCCCACCATATTATTTAGCAATTGTAGAGAACAGGAACGATGCTGACAGCTCATGAGCTGGATCCAGAGAATCAGCCTTTTCTAGACAGTCAGAAATAGTTTTCCATAAAAGTGAACATTCTGGCTCATTTGATGCGGATTTCTGTGGATTAAACTAAAGAACAGAATAACAAAAGCTCAAATTTATCACTTTACAGAAAAAAGGAAAACAAGTTGTTGATTAAATATCTTGTTTGGCTTTGAATAGTTTGACAGAGATCTGGGACCTAAAGATCTTTGGACCACAGTCAAACAAAACAAAATGAATCGATTTGTTAAATAAAATGTTGAAAAATTCTTGAAACAATGCCAATTTGTGATTTGTGAGCAGAAACTGATGAAAACCTGCTTGATAATAAAGTTTACAGGGGATCTATAAAGTAAAATATTTGTTAGAGATCACTGAGTTGATGTATGGCCGCCTTCAACAAGTACATTGTGTATTTAAGTGATCCGGTGCTTCTTGTCCTCGTTATAATTGGATACACATAGTTTCTAAACACCAAGTTGCTTCTGAAGATACTCTAGCCTGCAGGTATTTAAATTAAAATCATGTGGTTGAATAAACGTTGTTGCTTAAAGCCAAAACCTGTGTGCTTATAATATTGAGCATGGAGTTTGACTTGCTTATAAACTGAAATACTTACATTTATTGGTCCAACTTGTTCCACTAAAAATCAATAAATTTAAGTGTGATGTGTAGCTTCACTGAATTTTAACCAAAGAAGTGGGAAGTGTTCAAGTTTCTTCTTTCTAAATTACCAAAATAAAACATTACCTTTGGTCACATCCAGTATGAATCATCATGAAAATACCTCTGCATGTATCATAAAAGGAGGTCACCGATATGTTTATCTCATGCAACTGTTCCTAAATACAAAAACACTAAAAAGAATGCATTTTCTGTCCAAACAGGAAGAACTTGAGTCATGGCTTTTTCTCTGATGCATTATTAAATGCTGAAGGGGATTCGAAGTTTCCTGACTCTTTGAATAAATATTACTGGATATGAATCACAATACTGCAATTATGTGACTATATATTTGCAACAGACCCTAAAAAAAACAAAACAAAACAAAAAAAAGCAACTTAGAGGTATAAAATGACGTAAAAACTGAAAAGTCACAAAACATACAGTAGATAAATACTTTATTCATGCCCATGAGGGAAGTTTAAATTGTCCAGTAGATCACAAATTTACACATATTTAAAATATAATACATAATTAAAATGAAAACAATAGTATATCAGTAGAAACTTTGAGAGATAGTTTCCTATCATAAGTTATCAGGAATATATTGGAAGTCAATAATATTGACAAGTAATATTTTGACATTTAAACTACTTCTACATGGAGTTTGCATTTCCCTCTGAGCCCATTACGTTAAGTGTGTGTGTGTGTGTGAACACGTGTGTCTCGGCCCTGTCCCAGGACCCCAGAACCTTACAGAACACCGGGACCTGTCCACATAACAAAACAGCCCCGTCAGCGTGATTTATCGACCATTCACCAACGTATGCACAATGATGCACACACTCCGGAGCATCGATACGTGCATGTGAGCACATATGAAAGCGTACATGTCGACACACTAACACATGAAAATCTTACCCGAAAGAATGCGGATCAGATGCAGAGTTGCACACTCAGGCAGATGTGTACACAAAGTTAAGTATGAAAGCGGGTGTGGGGGTGGGAGGAATGTGCCTCTTTTGATATGATAAGAATGGTTACAAAAAAACAATGGAAGAGAAGAAATAAAGGAGTGAAGGAGCTGAATAACTCCTAAAGGAGTCAAGTGATGCTGATCAGCAAAAGAAAGACAAGAGGAGGGGGAAGGATGGAGATGACGGAAGATGTAGAAGTCAGTGGGAGCAAAGGATGGAAAGGGGAAAGAGCTGAGGAGAGAGGAGGAGGCGGGGGTTTGAAGTAAACATCGATGCCGGATGAATGCAATTTTTTTCTTTTCTCCTTCTCCCCATCTTCCCCCCTTCCATCTCCTCCTCCAAGCGAGAGAACAAGAGGCACTGCATCATCCCGACAGGCGGAGAAAGAGAAGAGAGGGAGAGAGAAAGAGGGATTGTGACGGAGGGATAAAGGGCTATCCGTCTCTGTCTGTCACCTCATTCATCGTCCCCTGCTCCGTCCTGCCGGCCCATCCGTCATCTGCTGTCACACACACAAAAATACAGAGACGCACTTTCCACCAACTTTCACACATTCAACATCAACAGCGACAAACACACACATCAAAGATGCTCAGACGGACACACAATCATTGACTCGCTCTTCGCCCTGTTTCACACTTTCACTGCGATGACACACAAACATACGCACACACTCAATGTTTCACACACGCAAACATGAGCGCGCAAACACTTTCTACCCACGATGACAAACACAGAAGCCAGAAAGCCTCACAAACTTTTAGCCCAGCTCTCCGCCCCGTTTCACACATTCAATAACGATGACAGTCGCACAAACATGACCAACTCTGCGAAAAGAAGCCGCTCGGAAACCACTACTGCAAACTCCAAGTTCACATACGCATTTTCATGCACGTACACACCTTTTTTTAATAGCATTTAGAAATGCAACATAAACACACACACACCTCCCGCCCAATATCCTGGATTCTCAGTGGAGCCGTCAGGTTCTGCCCCTGCTCTGACTGGTTCTGCTCTGTTTTTCCCAGCACCCGAATCAAGACTCAGCACACAAACTGAGCCACTTCCTGCACTCTGCAGTTTCGCTACATCCAGCCAGAGGACCCTGTTGGCCCCAAAGAGCCTCGTAGAGAGGTCCTGAACTGGTGCTGTGGTGTACAACAGACTTTCACCAGTTCAACAACAGTCTGGTGGGACAAGTCACACGTTAAATATCAAATTATTACATCATTTAAGCTAACAAAACATGTTAATGCTGCAGCATGCATTTAGTTCTATAAACCATCATACTCTGATCACAAGCCACCATCCTTAGGTAAAAAAAGTACTGGGATTGTTTCGCTTTGAGTCAGAAAATCAGGTTGTCATCTTATAACCATCTGCTAGAAAACCTGCAATCTGACATTTATATGAATTTACATAACTTTGACTCTTGCCACCCACCTAAACATTATTGCAGACTAGTCACTAATACAGCAACAGTGCCCCCCCCCCCACCGGAAGAGTCTGAGGAGTTCACCCGGCCTCCAAACTCTCCAGATACAAATCGGAAAGGTTATGTGGGGAGCAAACCCAATCTACAGAAACCACCACCCCGAAACCCACAGGGTCCAAATAATCTGTTGGTATCACTCACTACAGCACGACCTCAGATATTATCCATCCACACCCTGAAACTAATGTGAGCTCTATGTCACATTAGTTTCATAAAGACAAAAATAAGACATGTAAATTCAAATGTTGAGCTTGTTCAGACAAAATAATGCATATATATTTTAGAACCACGTGAAAAATTTGTTTTGATTCTCTAAAAACTTAATTCTTTGCTCCCTAGACTTTCTCCTCCACTATAAATTATAATAATTTGATCATTCCATAAGGAAGAACAGCAGCAGAGACAGTTTGATGAAGAGAATAAGTAACAAACGGTCACAACTTACTGAAAAAGTTTGAACAGTATTTAAAAGTATAGGAACAAAACATCAAGAGACAATTTGATAACTAACGAATGGGGAAGAAGGCATGAGTGAGAATTAAACAGTAAAGCATATAAAAAAAACAAAATCATGTGAGGGAGGATGGGGAGAAGGATAAAAAAGAACAAGGAGGAGAGGAGGAGGCAGAAGAAAGATAGTGGGGTGGAAAAAAACAAACAAAAAAAAAAAAAAGAGAAAGAGAAAACGAAGGGGAGAGGACCACGAGAGAGACAAAGACCTACTTGTCTCAAGTCACTGAAGGCCAGAAGCAACGTGTCACCCTGGAAGCCTGCGACCGGGCTGGCTCTGGCAAAACCTGTGGGAAAATACAAACCCGCCCCCCCCCCAGTCCACCCCCGGAGAGAGGGAAGAGAGGAGGAGGAGGAGGAAAAAAAAGGGTGAAAAACAGAATAATAAAAGACCTGGTTGGATTCCCTATGTATCGGGATAGATTGGCAGACAAATGACAGCCTGGGGAGGCAGAGGAGAGGGGAGGGGGGGCAGGGTGTTAGAGTCATGTCGCTAGGTCTTGCTGAAAAAGACACTGTGTGTCTGTGTGTGTGTTTGTGAAACAGTGAGTGTGTGGCTGTAAGCAGATGAGGTTTTTACGTGTAGGGTGTCTGAATATGTGATGAAGATGACGAAGAGAATGTGATTGTGTTGGTGGGAACACTCGGTGTGTGTTGATGTGCTTTCATGTTCGAGTACAGCTGAAGACGGTTGGATTTTGAACCCAGGGTGACGGCTGTGTGTGTCGGGGTCGTGCGGAGTGTGAGCTGGGGTCTTGGCGTCAGTTGGCCCCTGTAAACAAGCAGACTGCTATTCTGATGGAGGGAAAGAGCAAAAAGAGGAGTGCTGTGGAGAAGGAGAGCAAGCCTGTAGCTAATCTCTTTCACCTCGGGACACCCACACAAGGCCATACACACCGCAGCACTCATTACACGCCTGCAATCTCCACTGACCCCTGCGGCACACACAAACAGGCCCTGCTCGTGAACTTTGAAGCTGCTGGTTAAATTAACCTTTTTTTCTTTTCCCTCCATCTACTTTTCATTTTCCATACATAATAAAAAAAAATAGGTTACCTGACATCGTCAGTGGAGGCAACACACTGAGTGGAAAATATAGTCCACGTCTGCATTTTTTTCTCGTTATATAGTACTGTAGATACATCTAGACACACCACCCAATCTTACATGTTCTTGTCCTCTATATATAGCAGTTGATTGTATTGAGGGAATTAAGGCATTAATGTTATTTAATATTCTTCATTTTAATGACAAAATGACTGAGGTGTTGCCATTTGGGCCCAGCGATGCTTACAAGGTCCGGTTGACCTGGGGTTCTTGACGGGTTATCTGAAACTGCAGCAACAAATCTTGGAGTGTGATTACACACTAATATTTTTTTTAGTAATTTCAAACTTGATGCACAAATCAGCTCAGTGGTCAAGTCTAGATTCTTTCATCCAAGACAGCTGTCTAAAGTTAACCCATTTCTTGCTCTGCGCCATTTTATCCATGCTTTTATATGAAATCCTTTGGACTACTGCAACACACTTTCGATGGGTTTAGTCAGACCTCCCTCAATCGGCTGCAGCTGGTCCAAAA
Organism: Rhadinocentrus ornatus; assembly: GCA_037177495.1. Lineage (NCBI taxonomy): Eukaryota > Metazoa > Chordata > Actinopteri > Atheriniformes > Melanotaeniidae > Rhadinocentrus > Rhadinocentrus ornatus. The sequence continues at coordinate 5,494,143 of JBAMHW010000005.1, forward strand.
TGCTGCAGCTTGACTTTTACCAGGCACTAAAAAAACAAAAACACATTACTCCGGTCTTTGCTTCCCTTCATTGTCTACCTGTTCATTTTAAAATTATTTTATTTGTTTAAGTGCCTTCACAGTGTCACCCCACAGTATCTGAGAGACCTTCTTCAACCATCACGATCCCTTCCTTTTAACCGTCCCCTCAACCAAAAGCAAACTTATAGGTGACCGAACATTTTCTGTAGCTGGACCGAGACCGAGACAGTAACCTCCACGTATTAAGGAGGCCTCTTCACTTCCTGTTTTTAAGTCATTGCTTAAAACTCTTTATTTCCCTTTGGCTTTTAACACTAGTTGAGATGCTGGTTTTTGTGATTTTCTTTATTTTAACTGGCTGATTATAAGATTTTTTACTGTTTTTATTGCTTTTATTTTGGTGTAAAACACCTGTGTTGTTCCCAAAGGGCTATATAAGTTGGAGTAGTCGGGAAAATGGGAAATAGGTGCACATTTGCATAAATGATTGCAAACATAAATGGTAAAACAGCATTGATGTATAAGTCAATCTTTAGTATTTGTCGTTATTTTTCTCTGACAAGCTTACTTTACGTAATCTATAGGAATAGTTCGGGTTTCTTGAATGATATTTCAAAACTGCTCTTTGGATGCATCTGCCTTTTGTCTGTTCTGCATTAACGCGATCTCACACTACTTCAGTAATGTGGACGTCTGAGATTTGTAGAGGATTCATCCCCATCACACCTGTTGCCACTGATTTAAAGTCCAGTTTATGTGTCAGTTGGCATAGCTCAGCATTTTCTGCCCGTTTCCTCTACTTAAGAATGACTCCTGACAGCCATCCTTCATGGAGATTGTTTCTGATGCAGCTTTACTCAACAGATGGTCCAGAAGCAGCTGTCAGGTCTTTGCTGGACTCTTCCAGTTTCTTAAAGACGTCCAACGAGATGCTGAGACAGTTTTAAGGCCTGACACACTCATTTCTCCGCTTGTTCAGTTTACAGAAATTATCTATTAACACACTGCACACCATACCGAGATCGAGTCACCTTTTTGGAGCAAGAATTTTATTTATTTTAAACTATTATCTTTGGCATTTTTCATAGCTACAAGTAAAGATAGAAGAACAAATAGTAATAATACATTAGATTTTTATATATTGCTTTTCAAGGCACCCAAAGTGCTTTACAGTGAATCCATTATTCATTCACACCTCATCCATACTTGGTGATGACGTGATAAGCTACTAGTAACAAAGGGTTTAAAGATATAATTTAAAGTTGTCTCTTATGTGTAGATCTTATGCATAGATTGGTTCATCCCTTTAGTTAGTTGCCTCTATTTGCATTACATCATTAAAAAAATTACAGTTAACTAAACTGCTTGCCAAAAAAACCCTGCAAGAACGGGACTAAAAATGAGTGAAAAAGCAGCAAATATCATGGACCTTCAGAAAGCTGCTCACTTTCAAAGCCTCAACTTTGCTTGTATTTTCTTCAAGTGCTCCATTCTTCACTTTCATCCCATCTTTATGGACTTCTTGGTCTTTTTCTTCCTATTATATTCTAAAAACTTTGAATCCAGCTACCAGGTGTCGCTTTACTCTTCATTCTGAATTCTTTTCCTCCTCAATGCTCCTATAGTCCTCATTTTTATTATTTTTGCTTTCCTCCTCTGCCCATTTTCTCCCCACCCAATGTTCACCTGAGCCTCAGTCTTCTTGCTCATCGAAATCCTGAAGTTCCTCCATTAATATAATCCCTAATCCTTCTTTGTTGTGCCCTCCTCCCTTCTTCCTCCATTTAGACTCCTTTAATTTCCATTTGATTCCTCCACTTTTATGTCTTTTAACACTTCTGAGTTTCATTTTATTGAATTCACCCCTCCTTCATTTAATCCCATTTTCCTCTCGTCCCACAGTTCCTTTCATCCCAATCTAGACTATCCTTTTTTTTATGACCCTTCACCTATTTAACACAAGCAGGTCTACCATCTTTCCTCTATACTCTGGCTGGTGTACATTTTCTTACAGTTTTTGTGGGATCTTTCTTTTTACAGCTTTTTAATTCTATATTTTTTTCTGCCTACCTATTTTTTAGCCCCCTACTCAGCCTCACACACAAACACACCCCTCATTCATGAATCTATTGCTACATACAGACCTTGGTTGACTATCCTTACATTCCAGTCAGTCATTTATTTCAGCTCTGTCAAGCTATCAAAGCTAACCTTTTATCTATCCATCCACCTGTTCACATTCAATGCAGGGTTTCTTCATTTTTTTGCCATTTATCTTTCATTTATCTAATTTCTCTCTCCCACCACAGCCTCTCTGCTTTCCCGTTATTTGGTTTCCAGTCAAAATCTTCACATCCCTTATTTGATTCACTTCTTTGCATTCAATCTGTCACTCTACTATATCTTTAACTTCTCTTCCTAACCACTTTGCTCCATATAAGTAATTTTGTGACCTCCTAATCCCTCCACAGCCCTGCATGCATGTCACAGCATATCACATCACAGTGTGACCCGCACTGTGACTCTAAGAACCTTGATCATGTAAAAACCGAGCCAACACCTCACACTCTTTCATGTCTCCCACTCCTTTATCAGCAAAACCCTGCATCTGAAAGTGTCAGAAATCCGGGAAGTGGAGGCGGGAAGAAAAAAAAAAAGGGTGAGGAGAAGCCAGGGCGGGTTGAGAAGGAGAGAAGAATAAACTGCAAAAGAGGAGGAGAATAAAGATGAGGACGGATAAAATGGTAGATGAGAGGATGATTAATGAGGGAGGAGGGGGAGATGTTAAGAAAACCTGATGGTTTCAAGGACGCGCAACCCTAATCCCAGTGTTTGGTTGTTCCGTAGCGCCCCCTGTGCTCTCAAATGTGAACTGCAAATACAGCATTTCTAAAGCCTTTTTAATTGGGAAGAAAAAAAGTAGTGATTGATCTAAAAGTGTGTGGATTTTGGTCAAAGGAAGTGGATGTGAAACATGTTATGATTTTGAAATAGTTTGTTGAAAATCAAAAGTGTGAAAATGACAATTTAGAGGGTAATGAGAAGAGAATGTGGGGTAATAAAGAGAATAGATTAATAAATACACAATGACATATATACGTAATATTAAAGAATTAAAACTAAAAAGACAGGAGCAGAAATAAACAATAAATTTGGTTTACCCTCTGCATTAGTGCCAGTAGAAATCCATTTTAAAATTTGAAGTGCTTCGGCTTAAGTTCCAAAAATGCCTTTATTATTAATATTTTAAGTGCTAAGCTAAACGATTTTTCTTATTTTAATGTAAATTAATGCAAAATGTATTTTCTGATTCTAAACAATTATATAGTGAAAAATAAGAAAAATAAGCTCTGAGAAAACAGCCAGGCTCTTTGTAAAGTCCAGAATTAAGACTAAATATTTACTCATTCAAAAAAGTCAACAGTGCAAAAATGTAAGTGAATAACAACGTTGACACTCACTCTCGCACTCCTTGACGTCGGTGTTGAGCTGGTGCAGAGCTCCCATGGAGATCTGTCGGACCTCCGGGTCGAGCAGCAGCTGCATCAGGGAGGTGGAGATGTGTTTGCATGCAGACATGCAGGCCGTCTGGGCAACTTTACCCTGGGAGAGACAGAAAGAGGTGAGACGTCCATATGCTTGGGTCACCTGTTGATTTGCAGCACAGATAGGTGAAACATCAGTCTAAGGAAAACATCAAGTGATGGTTGCAGACAATATTTATCTGCTGTGTCCTGGTTGTGTTGCACTGATTTATCCATAAAAACAAAGTTTTGTTTTTACTGAATACAAAAGAGAAAGAAAAGCAATGGTAAGGCAATAAGTGCTTCTTTAAAAACGGTGCATCCCCTTGTTCACGTTCATCCTGGCAGATGTTACGCTTCCTGTCTGAGAAATAAAGATAGTAAAACTTTCTTCAACTTTGTGTTGAAATATCAGAAAAAGTAGGAATTCAATATTTAGATTTTTTTTTTATTAAAATTGTTTAGCAAATCTTGATAATGTTAGTGTGGCATCACCTCAGGGTTGACAGCTAAAACAAGTGTATTTGTCTCTCCAGTGTTAAAGTCCAGACATCCTAAAAGGACATTCCCCTCAAATTACATGTCCACTTTCCGAGGTTTTACTACATCTTGAGCCGAGTAACTTGTGCCCTAAAAAGGGTCAATTTAAGATGTGTAGGATTTCCTATCCTGGGATCCCATGAGTGACAAGAAATCCTTTTGATATGTGTATATTAACACCAAACCATTATATAGCTTAACCATAGATCTTAACCAAGTACTTTTAAATGCCTCATGTTAACTAAATGCTTACAATGCAAAAATTTAGCTTAGTACTTTCTAACCTCAACAAAGTAATAATAAACAATGTAGATGTACTGCAGTAGAACAAAGGAAGTCAAAGTAATGACCAAAAAGTAAAATTTATAATACAAAAAAAAAAAAAAGCCTGGACTCAAATGTGAGGCAAATGTTTAGGAGTTAAGTGTTTATCTTCTCCCCTCTAAACTCTTTACATTTTACTTATCTAATAAGCCAATTTCCTAAAAGCCAATACTGTAGAACAGGGCTACTCAATTCGGCCCTACGAGGGCCGCAATCCAGCAGGTTTCCCATGTATCCCTGCTTCAGCACACCTGACTCAAATTAACGAGTCATTGTGCAGAACTTTATTGGCTGTTAGATCCTTTTAATTGTTGCAGGTGTGTTGAAGCAGGGATACATGGAAAACTTGCTGGATTGCGGCCTTCACAGGACCAAACTGAATAGCCCAGCTGTAGAATAATGTTTTCCTGTTAGTGCATAGATCACTGCTGCAGAAGGATAACAGTCTATGCAGCGGTAGAGCAGTTCCCTGTAAGAAAAATGTGGGATCCTACATATTTTAAATTATATTAAGTACTGTTAAGCATCAGTATGTAAAACGTTTGTATTGAGTGTCAAGTTACACTTCCTGAAGCAACACCACAAATACTCAAAACTAGCGTTGATCCCAATTTATTCTTTGAGCGATACCCTGTTTTTCCATGTAATAGTTTTGCAAAGGTATAAAAGCAAAGTATAACTACCATAACACTTTAAAAATTAATCGCCACTAACATCCCACGCAAAGATGAGGAGATCAGAAACAATAAAAACGGGACAGAAATGTCCAGATGCTCACACAGAGCGAGAACTGGTCAAGGATGTTGCATTCAGGTGCAGCCAGAATAATAAAGTAGCATAACAAAAATAAAAGCAGCGGATGGGGAAGTACATGACAACGCATTAATAAAGAAATTAAAACGTGTGTGTAATCTTAGTGACTGGCCGTGACCTCGATGTCTGCATTCCAACACAATGAGCAAAGAGATCAGAAGGAGAAAAACAGAAGAGCTAAATGGTTAAATTGGGAGCAAAAGAGCAGAGACTAAAATAACTAGAGCCAAAAGTCAATCTGAGGCAATCTACACAAGAGAGCATGTTGTGTTTTCTCGTAATCATTAAATAACAATTTTCATAATGACTCATTTCCTTTTCCTTTATTCCATTAACACAGTTTTGACAAGAAGCTATGTTGGGAACACAACTTAACCCTCAACAATCACAAAAAACACAGCACAAGAAAGAAGGAAACGGCATGTTTTGGCTGAAAGGCCTGATTACACAAATTAATCCTGACGAGACTTTGATGTGTCTGGTTGACACAAACGGACACACACCAATACGCTTTCTGATGATTAATAAGGATTACCAGACCTCTCCTTCCAGCCCTGTGTGTTAAATGACCTTAATTAATCACACAGTGAATTTTAAACACATACATACACACAAAATCAGACAAGCAGATTGTTGTAGCGATGCATCTGCTTCAAGCGCTGCTGTGAATGTGTTATAATCATATATTTGAGTGTTTCTGCAGCTCTAATCGCACGTAATCCGTAACTGTGTTTCCGTGGGTTGTTTGGACATGTTTGTAAATGCTGCCACAAATCTCAGGAAATCATTGTCCTCTAGCTGCATATACATGTGTGTTTATATAAATATCTGTGTGTGTGTATACATACATACACATATACACACATACACATATAAACGTATATATGTATACATTAGTGCTGGGCACGTTAACGGAATGATTAATTAACGCCGTTAAGGTTTTTTCCCTACTGGCTGTGGTCACAGAAACATGCAGTCGCGTCTCCCTTCCTGCTGCAGTGGTGTGTCTGACGTAATCGGGAGAGAGCGGATTTATTAAAATAAAGAGACGTTTTCTGTCTTGAAGTTAAGAAGAAAAAGAAGCGACTTTTCTTTTTATCTGTCCAAACCCACGCAGAACACCGTGATCTTTGGACGGGAAACTGCTCCCAAAAGATAATGAGAAACTTTTTAGCAAAGGTAAGACATGTTTTCTGACTGTTTTACAAATGTAAAGCATGAACTGGGACTTCTTCTGCCTCTGG
>JBAMHW010000005.1:5501595-5540595 GCA_037177495.1 Rhadinocentrus ornatus
CAGGCAACAGGCTGCCTCCAGCAACTGGAGTAGGTGCACAAAACCTTTCACTGCTCATTATACCATGTAGGATGTGTGACAAATAAAGGAAATTTAAATTTCTTTTATTAAAATTACTTTAATTATTGTAATTTTTTAATTTACTTTTATATAATTTCCTCTGTTTTCCAGGGAGCAGCTCAACTTGCTGCTGCTGTAATTAACTGGTTTTCTCTCAGAGATCCATAAAAATCTGTCTTATCTCTTATATAACAGAGCCGACAGCAGCAAGGAGATCAGATTATAGCTGTGAGTGAACCAAGGTCCACGGTTCATTCAGAGGTAGCTTTCATCTCACAGGGAAATCTAATTTTGCACACGGCATACATGTGAGGGCACATATGTTTTAGAAACACACATACGACCGGCCGGATATCTTCCAATCTGACGCTGGCCTCTGAACTCACACTTCACACAACCCCAGGGTCAATTATCACAGAGTAAAATTGAGCGTGAAATGAGCTAATTATGTTTACATGTCCTGGACCTGGACAGGATGAAACACACAGGTAGGTCCGTCTGACACCAACGGTGTCGCCTTAGACTTCAACTCACACACCTGGCAATAATTAACCAGGAGAGGAAAATCAAAGAATGGAAAGACGAAGATGGAGAAAATAGAGGAAAGGTTAGTGAAGTTTAAGAAAATTACTAGAAAAAGTAAAGCCAGAACAGTAAAGAAGAAAAAGAAATATGTAGAAAAATGAGAACTGGTGACCAAAAGAGAAATACAATAAGAAAAAAACATGAAGGGTGTGAAAGTTGAGGGCGGGAGACGAAAAAAAAGGAGGCAAAGATGAGGTTACAAGACTGAAGAGATAAAGAAATTTAGGGACAGGAAGCTCGGTAAAGAAAGTAAAAGAAGAAGAAATGAAAGTAAGAATAGAAACAGAGAGACGAGGACAGTTTGAGAAAATATATGAGGAAAAACTAAAAGGAAAGGAAAGATGAGTAAAGTGGTAAAAGGTAGAGCAAGAAAGAAAAAAGGGCAATAAATTATGAATGTGGAAAGCTGAAAAAAATAAAAGATGAATGGTGGGTGACAAAATGAAATAAAAGGTAAAGAGGTGGGAAGGCAAGGGAATACTGAAAAAGCAACGTCATTAGAAGTTAAATGGAGATAAAAAGAAAAGGCAGACAGATGAGAAGGAAAGTTTAGGGAAGTCCTGAAATGTTCTGGGCGACATGGGGGCTTGAATTGAAGTAAAGAATCGATGCAGTCCGTTGGTTATGTTCTATTAACTGGCTTCTATGCACACTGATTGCATCACAATGACTTGTCTACAATACATTTTGTCTGTAAAGAGCCCTGAGATGACTTTGCTGTAAACTGGTGAGAAACAAATAAAGCTGAAGTGAAATGAAGTCTGAAGATGTTCTGGAGCAACAGCATGTGAGAACATAAAGCAGAGATTTTCCACCCAGGAATGCACGTCTCCAGCAGAAAGATTCCCGCTGGGATGAGCTTGTGTGAACAGCAACTGTGGAAAAAGACCCGACCAAATTGTCGAGGCAATCGAGAAAATCCCTTGTGTTCGTGTGTGAAAACCGCTCGAGTGAAGGTAAGACAGACAAGCAATGAAAAGAAAGAAAGGTTAGAAGAATGAAACAAAAAAAAAATGGGAAAATGATGGTTGGAAAATGAAGGAAAACAATGACGAACGAAGGGGAAAGGGAAAGTTGGAAAATGTGAGTCAAGAAAAAGGAGAAGATGATGCAAGCTGAGGACAGGTAAAGAAGGAAGGGAAGGATTTAAGAACACAAGCCATATACAGGAGAGGACAGAAGCAGCACAGGTGTGAAAATAAATGGGTAAAATGATAACATGAGGAGAGAATAAGAAGTTAAGGAAGCAAGAAAACAAAAGCACTGCATCAGTTGCTGCTTCTCCTTCAGCTCCATCCTCTATTCCTAAATGCACAATCTCCCTCCTCCTTCCTCTAGCTAATAAAAAATGTTCATCAAAGCTCATTAAAAGCTACTCAGCTCCTAACGGCTGAACAAATAGACAAAAAAAAAAAGAAAGCAGGCGAAGTGGAGGGAGAGAGGTGAGGAGAAAGGATGGAGGAAGAAAGTGGTGGGGGTCAGAGACAGACAACATAAGGGGTTGGTGAGTAATCAAGGAAGAGGAAGGAAAAGGAGGAGTAATGAAGGAATTTAGATGGATGGATATGACACGAAAACACGTTAATGAACAAATTCACAGTTCAGGACCATTTAAAGCTCCATTAATGTGTGTTTTTAATGTCACTGTTACACAAAATGACTGCATCTGATTCACAGAGAGAAACTCACCAACCTACACAACTGTTAACTTTCAATTTTTTACTTGTCTCTCATTTTACACAAACACGCGGTCCACCTGCACTATTCTGAAACTTTACACTTCTACAAATAATGGATACTTTTCTCTTATACTTATTCTCTCTTATTGTGTTGATTTGTACATGTTTTATATAGATTTGTTTATCGTTTTGTTTGTTAATTTAAGCCATTTGCCTTAACACTAGCTGCTACAAGCCCAAATTTCCTGATTTGGGATCAATAAAGTATTTGTATTTTTTGTAAACTTACAATTACGTTTACAAAATAATAAACAAGTTTTCAGTCCAGGTGAGGAAAAAAAGAAGTTTCCTCCTCAATAATTCATTTTCTGCACATGCCAACTCCATTACAGACATTTCTTAAAGTGAGGCAAATTTTTTCTTTATAAAATATGCACTGTGAAAACAAAATTGACACTCTGCTCCACAATTTCCACTGATCATCCACAACTTTAAAACCACTGTCAGATTAAGTGAGAAACTCTGCTCATTTTGAAAACATACAACGTTCTGCAAGGAAAACCTCAATCCTGAGAATCCCATCAACGTTACGCTGACATCTGGCCCCCTACCTCTAAATATAAAGATGTACCTCTGACCAACACATGTTCAAAACGACTCCTTTGTGACTGAGGCAGCTTGTCTCAGAACCAGTCATGAATGTTTCAAATACTAAAGCACAATCTATCAGAAAGGAAAACTGGTGCTACAGAAGCATCAACTTTTTGCTGATTCACAAAAAGGACAGCTTACATCCTGGACTGGTTTGGGACCAACTCAAAGTTTTAGACCAGTATGTTTAAGTAAACAGCGCTGCGTTTGCATCTGGACCGCCTCGTGTTTGTAAATGCCGGTCACAGTTTTGTTGTAATGGCAAATTTTGTTCATCATTGTTTACAGCAGACTTGCACTGTACTCTATGGATCTGTTTAAAACAAGTTTTTCTGGACTGGCTGAAAATGGGCAATCCAGCAAACTTCAGGAGCATTATTATGGGTTTTTGTGGTAAATGAAGGCATGCAGTTTCATTGTGGAGTAAATTAATCTGTTTGGCCACAAACACGACACCAGCAAGCAGAGCAGGTACTGAATACAGCTCAAATAAACACAATCAAGGTTCAATTTAACATATTTTGCAATCTCTCTTTAGCTTTATGTTTGAGTATCATCATGTTTGCTCTAAATTTAATGAAGAACATAAAACAAAAACATTCCTAAGACTAATTTGATAGAACCCGAGCCTCATATGTGAAATTGTTTAGCATGCGTGTCTCCCATTTTGCAGCAGCTGAATTTATCTGCAGCGTCGTAATGCTGGAAGCAGGTTGATTTAGAAACTCGACAGCACAGTAAGTCACAATGCCACAACACACTGTTTCACAACTCCTGGAAGGGATTCGACATGGTGTATAATATGCTGGCTGTCCATCCAGAAACCTGTCAGTCAAATAAACAGCCAGTACAGGGCAGCCAAAAGTCAAGAGGTGGGATCACAGCAAAAAATGCGATACTGGCATGTGATACCCCATTTCAGAACTCCTTCACTGAAATCTGTAACAGGGGAATCCAAAGGGTTACAGGTGCTTATTCTGATTCATGACCTGGAAAATGACCAAGGATGGGAATCTTCTTATGTGTCTAAGCCCTATATTCACATAGTGTACATGAAAATGACCGTAAAGGGTGCATCTACAGGTTAAGCATTTTGCAATGATCACAGATTTCTGCACTACGGCAGATATCTGTTCATGTCACTCAAGTCTTACAACAAAAATTAAGTCTAAACTTGGGCTTTGGCTGCATATTTGTAGTGTAGCTTAAACACACACAAAGAATAAATGCACCCTGCCTGCACTTCAGTGGCTTAAAGAATGCATTTAATTTGACAAATTAGAGTTAGAAATGTCTTTAGCCCTGTTAGACTGGAGGTAAAAATTAATTTTCTATTGTTTCTAAATAGTTTAATTATTGGATTGTGATCCAACTGTTGGAAAAGTTAAAACAAGACTTGCTAAAAATAGTCCTGAGATGCCATGTAAAAATAGCAACAAGGGTTTAAGTATAGAATCAGATCAATTACAATCAATTAGACCAAACTTTATCAGGTTTGTCATTTTTTTGTGGCCACTAGAGGCCCTTAAGTAGTAGCTAGACTATTACTCAATAGCAATAGGGAAGGGGATCAGAAAGAGGGGGGTGACATGCAGCAAAAGGCACCAGGCCAAGACTCAAACCATGGCCAGTTATTTTAATAAGTCATAGCCTCTATATATATGGTGGCTGCTATCAGGTGAGGCAATACTGCTTCCATACAAGTGTTTAGCTGTATGATGTTTTTTTGTTGCAGTTTTGTTTTTCTATCTGGTCTTCTTGCTCCTCTTGCACAACATTTTTGCGATGGTTTAGTACGCCCTCATCGTGCTGGTAGAACTGTGGTAAGCTAGCTTCATCCCATATAATGTGCATTTGTGTTTTTGGTCCAGTTGAGTGCAAGACTGCCATGCTGCTCCGGTCTGTTGCTTCTGCCATAGGTACAAACTCTGGAACACAGCACTGTCAACATGTGTTGTGTAAAACATAACACTCCTGACCCAAACAGAAAATGGTCAACTATTATAATTAGTAGTTGACTATGTGCCCCATTCTGACCTATAGAGTAGTTTTGCACATCCCTCTAGCAGGATGTGTTTTGTGCTACATTGTTGCTTAAACGTTTGGAAATGCAGATCGTTTTGTTGTGGTTTTCTTGTTTATATCCTTATGTTGTATTTCTGAAACATCACTATGGGTTTTTGTTTGTCGTTTCTTTCAGTTGTTTTTTTCTTGTGTTTCCTGATTTGTTTAGTTTATTATTTTCAGTTCTTTAATGCTTACCATCTTTCATTGTTGTTTCCCACATTCCCCATTTGTCTCCCATTCTTGTATTTTCTGTTTATTTGTTGTATTTTCTTTCATGTTTTGTGTTGTACTTTAGGACCACTATACCTACTGCTATCAAATCAGGTAAGGACACAATAACTTATATAATAATCAGCTATTCACTGTTGTCACATGTAGTTTTATAGAAGGAAGGCACCTGCTATAAAACTGATCCAATGCCGTGGATGTGACCAGTTTCCACTTCCTTGGCTGGCTGGGACACAGTTTGGGGCACATGAAAACTTTTCTGGTCAAACATGCATCACTCCCTTTTCATCTCACATGCATGTGGATGAACTTAAGTCCAATTGCAAAGGTTAAAGAGGTCAGTGAGGGGTTGGTTAACATCACTCCGTTACTGCAACAACACACAGATACTCACCGGTAAAGTAGCGTGTTCTACAGGCGTTCCCTATGGCAAGAAACATAAACCAAGACATTTATCACTAAGAAAAATATCCAAACTCATGTGTTAATAATGGGAGAAACGAAATGTTGAAGCAGTATATTAGCTGCATGGAGACAAACCTCCTCAATCAAATCGCTAAAACATTGGTAGCTTTTTCCAGCTCTGTGTGCAAAGTACTTGTTGCACACAGACCCTAGAGACGGGGTTTATCCAGCTCTATCAGCCACTCTGTGTAACATGATAAGGCATCATGGAGAATTCATCCACAGAGAAGCCAAACCTTCTCCTTTGAAACAGAAAACTGATCAAGGGACGCTTAAACTATAAAAATGGCTTGTTATGCGTCCAGAATTTTCTTTCTAATTTGCACATGATCACTTTCACCCCGGAGGACTTTTTCCTTCTTCAAAATTTGAGACCAACTCGATAATTAGCATTTCTCTGCAAAGCACAAGACTCGGAGCAGAATTATTAGCTCTTGGATACACTTTCTGCTTCAGTGACAACTGAGACGGTGAACGCGTTTGTGTTTATTCTGTCTAAAGCTGTTGAAGGAATCCAATCCTTCTGAGGTTTCTCGGTATATGGCTGCTTCCCGCTGGTACACGCAGACGCGCTCAAAACAGCCACATAAGCACAAACACACACATCTATATAGGTCATATTATAGCAAGAATGTTGCTGTGTCATGCTAAGCTTTACCTCAATGCTCATCAATGTGCGTTGGTTTTCAATACCCTTACTGTGAGTTATGCAACATTAAGACTGTACTTTCCACAGCCATTAAAAAAAGAAAGAAAAACAACTACTTACTACTGGATTTTTGGTCTAGTTCAGATATCTGTCTTCCATCAATAATTTTCTCTGACCTCACCAGCTCTGAGTGGGCTGGATCCTCACCAAACTCTGTTCTCTTGTACTACATTTGTACTAGAATATGCAGTGCACTACTGCCAGTTATTGTGGTTTAATTTTACAAAGAGTAAAATTTTACAGCCTTTGCAGCAGTAGCTGTTGCATACTGATGCTTGTCAGTGTGCAGTGTTGTGAGTAGAACTAATTACACTAGTAATAAGTTGTGCAAGCAAATGCTTGTAAACTTGTGGTGATACAGGGCCGTAATACAAGAGGAAAATACGTGTCCTTGCTGCGACTTAACCTGAGCAATTTCGCAAAGGCTTAAATTATGTCGTTTCTTCTTTCCTGAACAAAGCATCATCCTTCACCATCACCTTTTCACTCTTCCTGCTTTTCAAGGTTTTCATGTCCTGTTATTTTTTGACTCATCTTCCAGCTGCACAAAAGCTTCCCCACAGGACGGTGTTGCCATCTCCCTGCTTAACCATAGCGACTGTTTTAATGAAACGATGCTAAGTGTTGCGCCACCTTTCTTTCATCAGTTTTAAAGATTTTGTGTCATTCATGTTCCTCTGGACAAACTTTTCTATTTGTCAAAAACTGCCCTTTTCCCTACACTTTCCTATAAACTGGTGTAATGATGCAGTGAAGGCTGTCTTCCTTTAAAATTCTCCCATCTCCACATACTCCGACCATTAGCTTTGTTGTTTACCTGTCCAAACCTTCATCCCCAAATATTGATTCTGACTGAGCAAGGAATTTTTTTTCACACATAAATAAATTTTAACAGCTTTGGTGTTGGCTGGAATATATAAGCAGTTTGCAGACATGATCGTAGGCTTTGGGAGACTTCAACAAACACATTCTATCACATATTAAGGAACAAAAAACAAGTATTTTATTATCCTAATATACAGGTAGGGGAAGCATTGGGTTGAAATACAAATATAATATTTGAGTGACAATCAACTAATCTGCAACGAGCAGGGTCTGGTCAAGGATGGTGTGTCTATGTACACACAAAAAGATTTTGAACGCTTGTGCAGTCTACACATCAGTTGTTTAAGACAAACTGACAACAGCTCACCTCTGATAATTCTCAGTGGTGGTTCAAAGAAGACAATGTCTCTTAAGTTTCTAAAATTTGACAGGACAATAAAACAAATAGTTTTTTATGACGAAAATAGAAAATCTTGTCTCTGTGTGTGTGTTTTGTTACAGGTTACCAGCAGGTGTTTTATAGCTTATAAAAGACCTACAGAACACCCAGAAGAACATCAAAATGTCAAAGACTGCTTCTCCTCTATTAAAAAAACATAATCAGCCACTTGGTAATAGCAAATTAATTAAAATCCAATTCAGTTCTGTTAAGTTGACAGAAAACATACCTGCAGAAGCAAAAACAGGAGGACACGAGGACTGATAAACCTGGCAACTGATGTTGGTTTGGTTTGCTTTAATGAGGCAAAATATTTTTTCTTCCATTACACTGGCTCGCTGTTCAGACATGTTCAGATTGGGCTGTTACGTAATTGAGCATTTGTATTTTCATGTACTTCAGGTTGTGCTGACAAAGTTATCTGAAGGTGACGCGTCTGTGGGTCAGAATGTTGCAAAGTTATGAGCTTCACACAATATTTTGTGTCACGTGTGCGCATCTTTGCATTTTTGATGGTCTCCACTATAACAGCCACCAGTTGTCTGTGGCAGGAAAAACAAATCCTATCTTTTGTAAAAATTACAGCAGAAAACTGTTTTTTAATGTATGACAGAATAAACTGAAAGGTATCACCGTAACTCTTCTGTTAGAAGTTAATGTCTCACTTTCTGTATCTGGAAAAACTCCAGTCTATTCAGATCAGATCACCATGTTAATACTAGAGGTAAGTTGAGTATTTCCTAACTCGTGCTTTTCTAAACTCCTTCCTAACCTCCACACTTTAGCAGTATCTAATTCTTTTTCTGTGCAACTCGACACTTTAAAATGATTACCTTCTGTTTCAGCAGGTCATGCCACCCAGCATTTTAGATCCATAGCATCTGATCTACTTAGGAGGCACCACGCTGTGTGTTAAACTGCCTTAAAGTGTGTGCGACGGGGTCATGTCCAGGGCTTGTGGGGGTGTAGGAAAAGCTTCTCAGAAGTGCTGGAAAACACTTATCTCAACAACTGTATGTGTGTGGCCTTATGCCCTTGTGACCCACCTTGTCCAAATCTGGGTGTGTAATCATCTTAAAGCTAACCTTAGTGTGTATGTGTGTTAGCAAAAAGGCTATATTAATCCATCCATCCATGCTTCAGTCCAAATACAGTGGACACCCAGATATATTGGGTTTTAAGAGTGAAGACAGAAGAAATATTACAGATTAAAATCCAAATTCATTAATCTGTTCATTGTATTTGTAATCTTGTTCTTTTGGTCACTACCCACACAGTTAGTGACCACTGGCTGATTGTTCTTGTGTATTTGACATTCAGAGACTAAACTTTCAGTTTGCTGAATATCTTCAATACAAGTTGTTTTTTTACACTCAGTTTTGTATTTAGTTGGGTTAGGGTAGAGTTTTCTACAACACTTTTAGCTGCTTGTTTTTTCTTTAAACCACTTGCTGCTTAAAAATGATTGTAAGCACAAAATTGGTTGGCTTTCTGATCCTTTAAATAAACAGCTGTTGTAATGTATTATCCTTAATATTCTCACAGGAAGTGAATTTCATTTAGAGGCACTGCTGCAGCAGGAAGTGCTTAAGACACTGAAATCATTTCTACACCATGAAACAGCCTCTACAAACTGTAAATGTGGCACTGCAGTATCCAGATTGAGTGTAAGGTCTTTAGAGTCGGGCTAGCGTCAGTAGCTTGAGCCTGGGTAATCTACTCAGGCTGACCTGACCAGTTCCCCCCTTTAATGAGCTCAGAAAGCCCCATGTTGACGATCTAACCCATAACAAGCCAACGCTAACGAACTAAAGCTGATTTTCCTGCCCTGTGATGTGTCATGCTAACATAATGAGGCGCTTTGGATCCAAACAGCTCTAGGAAGCCCTCAAGGGTAACTGAGCTCTTCTAAGAAATACATACCTCTAAATATATTTTGTTTTATTTGTTTACCCCCTGGTGATTAAGTGTTAAAATTGCCAGGTGGTCGTTGGTGGAGTTAAAATCACATTGTTTTGTTTAAAGGTTGTTAAAAGTGCCAACACAAAAACTAACATATGTTCACCCCATCTGAAGCATTCACTGTTAATGTCACACACTGCTCCTCTTGTGTTGTAACTGTGGTTAGGTATGGGATAAATTAATAAATAAATACGACTACAAAACATGAAGTACCGCCAGACATTTACCTGAGATGTTGCAGTCAGAAGACATGTGTTTCTTTAAAGACAAAGTGAGCTGTATTCATTTTTGATAACCTGGCTGCAGCAAACTCAGTGAGCTGACATTAAGCCACATAAAACCTGCACCTACTACATCTGTATGGAGCCCATCTGGTGACATGGACAGAAAGTTTTATTATTAATTTACTAACATGTAGGAACAAAATTAATTTGTGGCCATGCATTATTTATTCATGAAAATCTTATTGACTTTATTTTATTATATTGTTTTGGAATCAATTTTATGATATAAACGAGCTTAGTAGATCCACTTAACTAAACAATTTGCTACAAAACAACAAATGAAGACGGGACACCAGGTACACCATCTCACCTTGTTGCTTTCCAAAAACTACAAATCCCACAAAAACAGGCAATAATCTACCTACTATATGGTAACTAACCCCGGGATGACATACCACCGCACTCATCGTATTATTTTATCTTGTTTGATTTCACATTCTGCTTTTTCTAAAAACTGGATTACCTTTTCCTTTAAATTGTGAGGAACATCTCAAATTTCCCATAAAAAGATGTTTAACACCTTGTGATACTGTTTTAAAAATTCTGTGAAGTGAAATTTATTGTGATTTGTTCTGTGTGTGTAAGTGTAGATACTAACAGGCAGATTGGTGAAGACACTGAAGGTGCTGCTTAGAAAAGTGATTAGATCGACCAGGTAGTCGCTGGCGCTCAGATTCTCGCCTCCCTGCGGTGCAGCCAGCCAGTTGTAATCAGCCAGCTGCAGGAACTGGTCGATCTTTGCGTTCAGGCTGGTGTAGATCTCCGCTTCGGCAGCATGTCGAGCATCCTAGGAGAACATTGATATCTTCATTAGATTTACTTTAGCTTGATGAGATGAAAGACAAAAGAAGCTAAAGAAAAATAATTGTAATGTCAGGAAAAAGAAAAATTGTGAGGATAAATGAGGAGAAAGACAAATAAAAAGTAAACAAATAAAAATTGAAAGGACAAAAACAGTAGAAATGCTAAATTAAAAAGTATGAAAAGAAAATCAGCACAAAGTAAACGAGAAAATAAAAAAGAGGTGTCAAAGATACAAAAAGAAGAGGTGTGTATCTACCTTAAAGGTGGAAGTCCCGTACAGTTTGGTGGCATTTGCTGTGTCTGGAGGAACGTTGGTTATATTCGATATGAACTCCTCTAAGAAGTGGCAGCTCTGCTCCAGGTGGGTGGTGTTAATAATCACCTGCACCAACTATAAAATAGTCACAACAATGACACACAACATTGTTAATATCTATTCATGGAAGGTTTTGTATAAAATGCCCGATTTTTACATCAAACAATCTTTAAATCGAGCTGACTGTTGCTAAATTTTCTCACAATGCATCAAACATTACAAAACAGAAGGCCTGCCGGAATTTGGACAAATTTTGTAAGAAATGGGAGTGAGGTTGAGTTCACAGCAGAGTCAAATACAGGACACACACTATTGTGTAGAACTGACTTGCATTTTCAGAATGTCGATTAGCTTTTTAACATGTTTAAAATCCCTTGGATATGGTGATCCAAGTAACTTTTGTCTCCGTCTTGGCTCCATATGTCACAAGGATAGGTGGCGTGTGGTGTGGTTCACAGTAGTGGCCAGCAAGTGTGTCACTGTGTGTATACACTTTTGTCGTCCTCTATTCAAACAACACAAATACATCATAGATTTACAAAATTTGATTTCTTTAAAGAATTAATTAATTCATTGATTTGATAAGTTTGGATTTTGTCTTGAATAAATAGTGTATAAATGTGTTAGATAAATATAGTGCATACCTATAAAAGTAGCATATATACTGCAAATTGTTTCACATTCACACACAAAAAGTACAGAAAAGCTCCAGGTGGGTGGTGTTAATAATCACCTGCACCAACTATAAAATAGTCACAACTATGACACACAACATGTAAATTAGAAATTGAAATTAAGTTAATTTAAAGCAACAATAACAAAGTTAATAGCACCTTTATTATCATCCCCCAGCTAGATACACACCATGATAAACAAAATCTTAACTTTTCCTTTAAATGCTGCAGTTTATAATTTTTAATTTAAACCTGTGCCAAGTTTTCCCACAATAATCCAATGATTACATGCAGTTTGTAAATGAGTGATGTTTGTTCACTAGGATGACCACTGAGCCTGCGGACAATCAGCAAGGAAGGTGGAAAATGTTACATCATTATTTTGAGTCACAGTTCTGCACAGCTGCAAATAACACAACTCTGTGAAAAGAGGAAAAGGGTTTTTAGAAGGTTAATGAGCTGGAAATGCAAAAATAGTTGCAATGAAGTTGTGCAAACATCGGCTTGGTGCCTCTGAGAGGGAGTACTGCAAGTGTGAAGCCAAGCCTTTCCTATTAGGACACACACATTACCTCTGCCAACCCGACATTCTTCTTCTTAATGGCGTACTGCAGACAGTGGCTGAGGGTTCTGGTCAGCAACAGATTTGTCGACTTGCGGATCATATCATCGACCTCCGTGGAGCTGAAGACACAAACAGACACACAAGTAAATGCGCAGACAAAGAGCAGCAGTGAATCAGCAACTCTTGCAGGGAGCTGCTGCGTCTGAAAGCCAGTACAAACCATTTAAGTGAATTTCAGTCTACAGATCTCTCCATTTGGAAAATGTCAAAATGTCAGCCAACTTCAATAAAAACATTTCCATGTCATGAGTTGTCAGACTTTTTAGAAGTTTAGAAGAACACCATCCAAAATCAGATACGACTGGAGTTAAAAAACAACAGAAATAAATATGTTCTCTAAACATATTAAATAACATCAAAAGTAAAAAAAAAATTTCAGCACATATTGGTCATGCTTTAGATAAAAAAACAACAACACCCCATTACCGGCTGTGCACAGCCAATGAAGCAAAAACCCTGAAATGGGCTCAAATTTCCTGTAAAAACAAAGCGATGGCAGAAAATCAGACCCACTTAACATTTTTGACATACCATCTATTTTGTCACGTTTGAACTGTGGGTGACATTTGGTGATGAAACTCAGACAAAATTCTGCACGTCTGGAGTCTAAAGAGGTTTTTCATGGCAGCACGCTCCTCTGGCAAGGCATCGCCTCCTGTTCAATAACAGGTTCCTGGAGGCGTCAAACTGCACACAAAGCCCTACAACTTCAGATGTCGTTTGAATCCACCAGGGGACATTTGTTGACACACACAGTGGCAAAACCCAGCAAAGGATCAGAAAAGATGTCAAAGGAAAAAAAACAGACAAGGAATCAGTGGGAAGTAAATACAGGCAAAGGTCTGAAAAGGTCAAACACAAACACAGATAATCAGCGGAAAAGAGAGCGATCACTTTCTCCTGCTGAGAGATGATGAACAATCTGTCTGTGCGTGTTGTTTCTGTCTCTGATTCCCAAGCCCTGAGGATAACACACACACACACACACACACACACACACACACACACACACACACACACACACTCCAGCCAAATCAGTAAATTGTCTGAGCTTGGAATTCAACCTAAACACACACACCCTCTCTCAGACTAGCCTGAAGAGAGCAAAAGCTTGAATTCCAAACTCATTTTGTTTCCAAAAAGCAGAAAAATCCAACAACATTCCAACAATCTGGAGAAGCAGGGAAAAAAAATTATTGGTGCGGAATATGTGCAGAGGGGACAGAAATGATGTGCGTGTGTGGAGAGTGGCAAAAAGTCAACGCATGCTGGTGAACTCTGTGAGCACACACGCGTACAAATATAGACACACCGCAGACTTCAGATTGAATTTCATTATATTTTGTTGCCATCAGTCACAATAAACGCCCGGTGGGCGATGCTGTCAAAACGAGGCCAGATGGCTTTGGCGCAGACATGTTTACAGCACGCTGAGATGGGACTGATAAATGCAGAGGTAGTTCCTAAAAATGCACAAAAAGAAACAAAGAAAATTGTGCAGTCATCAGGAGTGAAAGCATCCCAGGAAGCCAAAAGAACACACACCAAGTGCCATAAAACACACGCTCTAGGCAAGTTTTAGCTCTAAACTCCCTGCGTGTTTTAGAGATGGACAGTTTGTATACATGATGTTTCCATCGATGTGTGTGTGTTTCTGTCGGGCTGTCTTGGTCTGCCGACAATAAGTGTGTGTACAATGGCAAGTAATAAAAGTTCCACTCATTCTTGGGTTTCCCTCAAATTGCTCCACAGCACGACTTCCTACGTCATGTGTCACTGAAGCAGCAGATTTTGAGCTAAATGTCGCCACCGTTCATGTTTTGAGCTTGACGTGATGTGACACACTGACATTACAGTGGCTGATATGAAGTTACACAGTGAAGAAATCCTGACTTTACCAGCTGCATCACTTCAAAACGTACAGACCTGGTGAGCAGCTAGAAAAGTCCATTTGAGACTGTAAACTAGATGAAATGTCAGTTTTCTTGAAACATCTTATCTTACTGTATTACAATTCTTTTTATCAAAATAAGCATGCAGTGATTATTGCTGAAATACTTGTACCCTTAAACAATGCCTAATTCAGCATCCATCTGGTATCCTGTCTCTTCTCTGAGCCCTTTCCAGTCAGTAAAAGTCAGTCGGATAATGACTCTTGTCTTGTGTTCTGTCCCTCTATCTTTCTCGTGTTTTCTGATAATGTCCTCTAGTGTTTCTTTGATGAATCAGGCATGGTGAACATACAAAATGGCTGGTGTGTTTATAGCCAGTTGTTAGCATGCAGCCTGGTGCCGTAAAGCGAAATGCTGCTGAAAAGTTGGTTGCTGGTTAGCTCAATTGGTAGAGCGTCAGCCTCCCATGTGGGAGACCAGGGTTCGAATCCCCCGAGTCCTTAGGCAAGACCCTTAACGCCACTGCCTTGTAAGTTGCTTTGGATAAAAGCATCAGCTAAAGGATTGTAATGTAACGTAAGGCACAAGGACAGATAGATAGACAGATAGATAGAGATATGCACACATAATTAACTACATAACTTATTATGTAACTTAAAATACTTAGAACATCACAGATGTAAGATATCTGTCCTCTTTCATCCCAGCTACCCGTTTCTCCATATCTCTCTCTTTCTTTGATGAAGTCAGTAAGCCCTGATCTGCAGTTCTTTTTCTTCTTTATATTTTTTGGACGTTGATAAAAAGAATTGGTGTATTACTGCCACCAAGTGGTCTGGAGTGTGGACCCAAATGTTTCCAAGAGCCCAAGTTGTCAAAACATTAGTTTGTCTGCTACATTTTTATTCTTGTTTTTCATTTGACCAACATTGTCTTATTAAATAAATAAATGTTTTCAATCAGTTGGATTTCTTTGAGCCAAATTAATGCCAACACTAACGTGGCTGCAATAGTTCAGGTTTATGATGTGTTGAAAGTGATACATATGAGTTATGTGTACCAACAGAGTTGGAAATATGATGCAAAATGTTACTGAAAAGCACCATAAGTGGATTAAGACGTGGCACTGACACCTTCAGCTGCCACTTGATTAATGGAAAACAGGACATGTCAGAAAGTGGCTTTCTAAATGTCAAAAACTGCTTTCATACTGGGTCTTATCCATCAAAAATTTTATTACAATTCAGGCATTGGGATTCAGTTATTTTTTGGCTTTGCAATCCAGAACCAGTAACAGTCCAACAGTAACGCTGACCTAAAAAATGGGCCATCGTTGCAATATGAAAACCTCTGTGAAATGTTATAAAGTACTTAGTTTTTGATGAGCCAGCTGGAAAATTAAAAAGTGACAACAGCTTTAAAATTGTTTTGGCAGGACGTCCACCATGGCTACATCTCTGCTGGACAAAATCTGATTCTGGACTACTCGCCTGTATTGAAAATGAAAAGAAGCAGCAGTGAATGAAAGTTCTGACACAGTCTTCACCTCACTCCGTCTGGCAGAGCAGGCATGCACTCTCTCAGAAACACCCTGTTTCATATTCGCAGCTCGACAGACTCGAACCCATAGCATCCCCAGCTTCATCTCATCGCCTTCTCCTTCAGAACAGACCTGTGCAACCTTTATCACTTTAGCCCCTGACGACATGACGTTTTATCAACATTTAAGCAGAGAAAAACTTCTCACCCACAGACCCACATCACCTATTAAATTTTCTCTCCTACAGCAGTGGTTCCCAAACTGGGGGGAGGGCGCAGCAAAGCTAAATTACACGTATAGGTTTTGCATTATTAAAAAAACATGGACAAATTAGTGAAAGTACCAATAGGCAAACGATGAATCAACAGAGATTTCTGCTACCAAGAGACTTTGAACAAGGCATGTCTTGCCCTAGGCTCAAATCCTCATTGTATCAGTCGATACTAATACTGATATTGACATCATTGTCGATGAAAATGGGGTCCTGTATAAAAAGTTTGGGAACCCCTGTCCTACAGCAATGTTTCCACTTTGTGGTATGATCTCACTTTCATTTCTAAAATTAATTCACTAACATTTAGTTGTATTATCTTGGGGTGTTTACGATAGTGAGAAAAACTCAGATAAATAATGAATGGTGATATACCAACATGATTTTATGATTTCAGCTCAGCTGATAAAAATTACAATTTTGCATGAAAAGCTCCTTTAGTGTAAATTAGATATTGCGCCCACCCCGACCTGAACAAACTGTTAGCTTTTACTACATCTAAAAATATGTGATCTCTTTTAACACTCCTTTACACATTTTTTATGTTGCATTCTTTGTTTCTTATTATTTTAAGTTTTGTTTTAGCACCTGTGCAAACTGGAGTTTTAATCAAGAAAAACTGTTTGTGTGAGATAAAGCTTGTTTATTGACCTTCCTCTGCAAATAAATGTTAACAGTTTCGCACACGGATTCAGATTCTACATAAATTCTGTAACAATGGAAACAAATAACTTATCCAGATACTTGGGAAAGAACAACTTAATGAGAAAAAGGTTTTCATATTTAAAATGCAGCTGCAGGAGGAGGAGGAGGATTCAGTGGGAAGAAGATGAGGTAAGGTCTTATACATCAGAGCTTCCAATCAACTCTGGAAAAGACCAGTCTGCAAACCTCCTCATATTTAAAGTAATCAGTCTGACAAATTAATTGTTGCTTTGGTAACACTAAAATAAATTTCACATTTGAGATTGTAGATAGTGCTGAAAGGATGCGAACATTTGCTAATATACTCTAAAGACGGGGGACATTTGTTGCTGCAGGTGATTTTACATTATGCATCCTCTTGGGACCATAAGCAGAAAACATTTTGTGCTGATCCAATGTATAGATCCTGACACATTTCAAATATAAAAACCAAAACCACTTAAGTCTTCAGAATTCCTCAAATAGCCATTGATATTTGTACCAAATTTTATGCCAATCCATAAAGCAGCTGGTCCAGAAAATCAATACTTGCTTGACAAAAAGAAACAAAAAACGCGTGCCCATATTTTCATGACAAACACCAACAAGCAAAAAACAAAAAGATATGAAACTGAAACACATTAAGTACACATGAAAAAGAAAATATGCACACATGCATGCAAGCCAGCAAACCCCGTTTCCGGCTAATTAAAAATGCCAGCGGAGGTAAAGGTCAGAGGTCAGGGGGGATCAATGACCACATTCCGGCTCCATCGTCCCGTCTGCTTCCGCTCTTGTGAGTCAGTGTTGTGTTTGAAGCCGGGAGGAAGGTGTGCCGCTGTGGTAACCAGATAGCAGGGTGTGCATAACTGTAGAAATCAAGCCAGGTCAAATAGTGGAGTCATTACTCTGATTGAGGAGGGCGATTAATTCTGTCTGGTCAGCAAAAGTCCAGACAGAAACGTCTGGGTGGACGTTCAGATTTCTCTACAATTGTTTGGATTTGTTCTGCTGACTGCTTCTGAATATCCAGTTATTAAGTTTTTATGTGTTTTAAGGAATTATGTCTTCTAATATGTAGGGAAAGGTGGTTGGCTGATTGGGGTTTAAGCTCCATTTCAGAACAGATTCCCACAGACTTTGTTTCACTGGCCCAACATATCTGTGTTTCATTTAAATACAATCTAAGCAAAAACGCAGAAAGACAGTATCTTTACACTTTCGCCCTGTTGCACCATCCTGCTCCCTTTGATTAGATGCTGCAGATATTTTTTCCCCCCAATCACTCCTGCCTCCGTCTCGCTTTCATCCGCTGGTCACGGACCAACGGTAACTCCCAGATCTTATGCTCTTATTGAGGATCAACACACGAATATGCACCTCTAAGAAGAAGTACTGATTCTGTTACAGCAGCACACACACACCAGACATGCAAGCGTCAGAAAAAAAAGCCCACGGGGAAGCAAAACTGAACACACGCACAAAAAAAAAATCCAATCAACCTGTGGAAAAATGAACATAGTAATAGAAAAAACAAAATCAGAACACGTTTCAAACAGCGATCCACGTTGTGTGTTTCTCTGCTGGTTTTGTTTATGTTTACATATGTGTGTGTGTGTCTGGCTGACTTCCCAGCTTTGTGGAATCCTTCTGCACAGCAGAAGTTGTTTCCCAATTGCTCATCTCCTCAGCAGAAAAGTAGCTGCATTGTGTTATTTAATTCTTCCATCAACCATAACCAAAATACAAACAAGCACAAACACATGAGATTCCTGTGTAACCTCAGCAGAACCTGGAACAGAAGCTGGATTTGTGGCCTGAATGTAATGAGGCAAAAATCTGAATGAACAGAAGAAACTGAACAAGACAAGTGTGTGTAACTGTGTGTTAGTGAGCGTGTGCAAGAGCACCACAAAACAATGGTGATTAGGTGTGTCACCATTATAGATTTTCTTAGTCCAATTATTGTTAAATAATAACAATTTTTCGACTAACTCAATTAACTTCACAACACTCTAAATGTGTAAAATCACATGAACATTGCTATGTTATGTACTTTGGTGTGTTTAGGCTTATGTGTTATTTTTGAAATGCATTAATTTCAGCGTCATGTTAGATAAACATTTGCGTTAATTAACACAGTTACTGAACATTTACTTTACTTTAGCTTAAAAAACTGGTGCTTATCCCGTAGATGCTGAAACATTTTGGATGTATTTCCTCATATAACTGCAACTTTTTATGTCATGCTTTACAGGCTGGTGTGCTGTTCTAACATCTCTACTGCAACCCAAACAGAATGAAAAAAAAAGGCAATATGCAGATTTTTGTTCTGTGCAGGAGCTGCTCTGATCTGTTGTTGTGGTTCACACAAGAAATTAATTAATTATAGCGTTTGATACTAGGAATGCACGATATCAGGAAAACATGCAATATAACACTGTTAAAAGTTGTGAAGACGACATGACCTGCAATAAATAAAATAAAATATATATATATATATATATATATATATACATACATACATGTGAGAAGTTTCAAGAAGATTACGTCTTCTTGTAACCAGACGTAATCACACCTGATCAAACTCCAGATCTTCCTTAATGGCATCTGTTTCTCATGAAAGCAACTGTAGTCAGCTGTCTACAATTCTAACAAGAATTTCTTTGGTTCTTTTTCCCCAATCAGGTAAAAAAATAAATAAATAAAAATTCCATCATTCTTGTAAGTCACAGTAAAAAATACATAAAAAATGCACGCATTTTATATGCATATGTACCTCAGATGCAGGTCCTCGGAGTATTTAAGGCAAGCATAGATGAACTCTTTCAGCTGGCAATAGACTTTTGGCACAAACTCGGAGAAGGGAAGCTTCTTGGGGAAGGGAAGCTAGAGTAAATGAAGCATAAAACAAGCATTAAGTGATTTTATTTAAATTAAACTACCTCACACAAGTCTTGGCTTTATATGTAGTCAAGTCTATTTCCCCCTTTAAATGCTAATTTTGATGTCAGCTTTTTCACTATCTTGTTCTACCTTATCCAGTTCGGGGTCTTGCAAGGGAAACTGGGAAGTGTAATGTCGGTATTCCTGCTCTGTTGAGACTGGGATTGGACTAAAGTTGTCCTGGTCCAACACCTGCCTGGGGAAAACAAAGAAAAGTCACAGGTAAGTCATTTCCTCGCCTCTCTTTTCCGGCGATGCAACAGAGGTCCACAGGAGTGACCCAGATGCCATCGGTCAGGTTTCTCTCCTTCTCAGACAAACAACCAGACACACATATACACAATCATCCCACTGGGGGTCATTCTAATGCTTGAGTTTTTCTTGCCACCCTCTTTTCTTTCAACACCCCCAATTCTTTCTGGCACTCCAGAGTTCGGACGTTCCAACGTTCCATGGAGAGGCCATGAACCGGAGAAGGCTCTCTCCCCAACAATACAACGCAACATTCCTGTGGCTTCCCAAGTGTGTGTGTGCATGTGTTTGTGTGTGTGAATGAGAAAGAGAGGGGAAAAGGAGAGGGAATGTGTGTTTGTTTGTCCGTTCTCACTGCTCCTTGTCCCACTGGTGTCATTGGACAAAAGCAATGGCAAAACAATGGCATGTTGAGCCCAAACACACGAAGTCTTAGAAGGGTACTACTCTTTCTGAAGGGTAAAGAATGTTCCGGACATTGTTTTAAAACACTTCCTCTCCAACTGCTCGTAAAACTTCAAATCCAGGCTAAGGGCGTTTCTTATCAACACACACTGCTGGGTGAGAGTGTGTAGGGGTCCTAACAAACTTGATGTGCCCTCTTGACCTTCTAACTTTAAAGGAAGCGTCAGCACGGAACAAAGTGTTAATAACAGCCACTGATGCTAAGACTTATTAATCCGTACCTGAAGGTGATGTTCCATTTCTTGAGCAGGATTTCTCCGTACTGCTCCCTCATCTCCAGCAACATGTCGAAAAGATGAGACACTGGGAAACCATAACCCTGCAGAGAAGGAATAACAGCAGCGGGTCACTGTCAAGCTGTATGGGGGCATGGACAAAGGGTCTCTTTCAATTAATGATAAACCTTTTACAGATTTTCATCCATACCTTTCACTAATGTTCTGCAACATCAAAACCAATTTTGGAAACTAATGCCATAAAGCAAAATGCAGCTAAAAGATGCTGATCTGGGATGTGAAAAAAAAGGTTGTGAGGTGCGGTATCTCAGGCTCCTGCAGGGCAACGGCGGCTCCAGGAATGTACATAATGATTGTCAGAGTGCCATCAAAATTAATAAGAGGGAGTTTCAAAGTGGTGAAGTTATAGTGTTGCTTTAAGGTCCACTCTGATGGATTCAGTGGAATCTAGAAACTGCAACCGACTGCCAATTCAGACCTTCACTCTCCCCTTACCTTGAAAAGTCCACCTGGTTGTTCCGACAGTGGTAGCAAAAGAAAAGTTCACGCCAATCAGCATTTTTACTGGTAACTATTGGTGAGCTTTAGCTTCCCAAAATGCTTTTTTAATAAGCACTTTGACAGGATAGCAGTAGTTATTAAACCTTTTTGGTCATGCCTTTGTTAAAGAAAGGAATGACCAAACAATAGAGGTAGAGAGAAGAAAGTGCAAAATCATACTTAATCTCATGTATCGTTTACACGCGTACTTGGTGCGTTTTCAGTGGCCTTGCACATCAGTTGCTTGATGCAGCAAGTGGCCTGATATCACCGGAAACCACAGTGTCAGTGTTGAGCAGTATAGCTGACATGCAACCAATAAATGGAACAAGCCAAAGAAGAAGAAGAGGAACAGGAAAAAGAAGACAATGACGAGGAAAACAACTGTAGAAATGACAAGAGCTTTTGAAGAAAGGCTGTGTGAGTGTGTTTGGCATCGTTATAGCGGTACATTACCGTGTCTGAAACGCAGAAGTAAACTCTGAACTCAACACTGCCCACTAGTGGATGAACTAACTTCAAAACCATGGCAGCGTAAAAGACACATGGAAGTATGGAGGACGGCAATGTTTGACAACACTTGAAGCTGACGTACCTATTACATACGTAAGGGAGCATAAATGGGCCTTTAGTGTGTCCGCTACAAAGACAAGGAGCGTAATCGTCTGCAGATATAACAGGATGTTTACATAGCACTGAAAATGCAATGTTTCCTCTTCCTCTGTAATTCTGCACTAATGAAAACATAGCAATGGGTATTATTTTGCATTTCTGTTGATATCCCAGAAAGTTATCCAATGCAGCATAAAGCTTGTATACGTTCACTGCTGAATTCTTTATGAGCCTAAAATGTAAGAGAAAAAAAAGTGAAACCTGTAGAAACCAGAGAAGATGAGAAAATCTAAATCAGGTTGCAGGACTTTATGGAATTACCGACAGTCTAAAAGCAATCTTGTTTGTGGAAAAAGAACACTGAAGTTTCTCTTTGTAGTTGGGAAGGCAAAAAACAGATCAAATATGAATTCAGCCATTCAGCAGCACCTCATCACTTTACATGAATGACTTGTGGGCACTGGACCACCCATCTATCACTTCCCCTCTTTCCTCATGTCTCAGAGTTCCTTCCATCCGGTTTATACACGCATTCCTTCCATCTTCCCTTCATCCCTCTATCCCAGCCTCAGTCCCTCCAGTTTTGTTCACACAGAGAACAAATACACAGAGAACACTCTGACATCAGAGATGAACTTCTGTTTCTGTCAGGGTCCAGTTAAGAAAAAAAAAAACCTTTCTTGAGAGACTGGCAGCCATCCACTTTTAAAACAGCAAAACATGCTTTGAACAAGATTCATGAGCCTCTGGGGTCGAATATATTTCCAAAACAACTCAATAAAGAAATACAGAAAACCCCACAATTTTGGCAGATAAGCTGGGATGGCGAGGATTTCCTTCCCTCACTCTTCAAGTTCGGATATAAATCAGACATACCTGCAGTGTATCAGCAAACAGGACAATGAGGTTCTTCAGATCCAGCACCAGGTTGGGGTCGTCACAGTACGACTGGAAAAACGAAGGAATGTGTTAGTGTGTCGTTTTGCAGTTTTATGGAAACATGCATTTTGTCTTCAGTGAGTTGATCTTACGGAGTGAGTCCTCAGGGCAGCAACGATTTTGGACAGCGCCAGCTCCCAAAGCTCCTCCACGTAAGCTCTGTTGACCAAACCTCGTGTGGTGTGGAGGACGTGATCTTCAACAACAAAAAAGCTGGATGGAGGGACAGGGGACACCAAGACATTACTGACAAAACAGAATAACCTTCATTTACATTGATGTATTGTGGGAAAAAAAAACAGTGTAGAAGGGTGATGTTCCAGACAAACATTAATTAAAACACTGTGTGCAGCAGCTGATTCTCCTTAAACATTTTTGTAGAGATTAAACTGGGATACACAGTGTTTGATGGCTGAACTGAGGAAGGCGTTTTCCTTCCATCTCCAACTTTATATGTACTGGGTATGAAAATGGTATCTACGTTCTCACATGACTCCTGACAAGTGTACAGAAAAGCCTACAGACCGTTTCAGGTCCTGAAATTGACATAAACTTAACAACTAATGACAATAACAACAATAATAAAAACAATAATAATAATTACTAAAATAACATGTACATGAAATAGAAAGCACACTATCTTTCAGTCTTAAAGCTTTATATTTCAAGACATAAAAAAAAATAAAATATCTGGTCCTCACCAAATCTTAAAATAAAGGTAATACAATCTCTAATGAACAACAGAAAATGACATATTACACTGTCATTATCATTTTAACAAAAAGTGAGCCAAAATGCAGAATCAATTTGTAAAGGGCCAAGTTTAAGCCATGATTCGGCTTGTAGAATCACCTTTAGCAGCAATAACTGGAAATAATGGTTTTCTGTGTTACCAGTCTCACATCTTTAAGAATTTCGCCCTACTATCAAAACAAAAAAGAATAAACAACATTGCTTCAGTTAATTGAGATTTGCAGCGTTAGTTTCCCTCCTACGGTCCCACCACAGCAATTCAATCAGGTTGATGTTTGCACTGACTGGACCATTTGTCTTCTTTTTAGGTCAGTCTAAAATACTTCAGTATACAAAGAAGAGCCTGGTCAAATTAGTTAAAGGTGTGTGTCCCCTGTGGCTGTACAACAAGCCTAAATCAGCAGACTTTCACCTACATCCTTGACAGCTGGTATGAGATGTTTGTGCTGATAAGCTGTGGTTTGTTTTCCCCAAACATGGAGTTTGGATTATGATTATTACCATTATGGCCAGACATCTCCATTTTGATCTGATCTCTACAAACCACATTGCTCCAGAAGTCTTGTGGTTTGTTCAGACCAAACTTTGTGAACCTAAGCTGTGCTGCCATGGTTTTTTTCCAGACAGAATACACTCTCTCCTGCAACCCCTCCAAACAAGCCCGACTTGTTCAGTCTTCTTGTTATTGTACTGTCATGAACTTTAACTTTTAACGTGCTATCTGAGGCAGTTTCTCTGATCCGATTGCATGGTCTGACTTTAAGGTGAAATTGCTTGAGACATTCTCTCCTGTGAAGATTGGCAGCTGCCTTCTAACCGTTCCCCGATTGATGAACAGCAAAACTTCCTTATTTAGGATACTTTTCTACTTTTCTTCTAAATGCTCCAGTGCAAAAACTGCTTTCATAAACGTGCTCAGTTAATAAAGTAGATTTGATCAGCTGAACCAGCTGCTTCTTACCCTCTTAAGTCCCATGGAAGATGTAATAATACTGCTCCTGTATGTTTAAGTTTAGCTTAGTTTTTGTTAAATAACTTTTTTTTCATCTGCATTCACCCAATTCTAAAACTTGGTATTGACCATTTGGAAATTTTTTGTTTTATGTCTGAAGAATAAAATGTTAAAACTGAATGAGAGCCTATACTCTTTTTCATGTTACGGTAACTGCATCTCTGTGTTTTATTTTTATCCTTACATTTCTTTTCTAAAACCTGCTTTTGCAGATAGTTCATGCTTATACTAACAGCTTTTCCAGGAGAGCTGCCACAAATCTCCAGTTTGAAAGTTGAGCACAAATGACAGCCAAGCAAACGCCTCACTCATCCAGTCACGCGTTAAAAGACGCTGAAATCTGAGCTTTGCACTGCACTCGTCAATCATATGTTGTGCTGCTTTCTTGAAATGAAGCCTGTGTGAATGAATCAAACCGCCTGCAAAGTGACTTTAGTTTATGTCCACTGAGAATATGCATCGCTCAAACCAGTGCCCACTGAGGATTGCCAGACCACAACGCGCTGCACTGTGCGCCAATGTGTGGCTCCGCTGTCCATGCCTAATTTTCTCTTCGGCATTACAGATGAGCCAATGTTCATTTTCTCTGATCGACTTTAAACATATTCTAACATTTGCTTTTGTGAGAAACTTCAAAAGCTTTTGCTGTATATTCACTGTAAATTTAAACAGCTTCTTAAAGCATCTCATAACTAATTTACAGATGCAGAGTTGTCCTCCGCAGGTTAACTAACACATAAGGCCCAGTACCCCACTCATTTCACTTAAACACACCCATCCATCTTTAACCATCTGCTAATAGAGGAGCCGTCAACTGTCACCAGTAATGATGTCAACACCAGATCAATATGGAGTCAGTCTATTTGCTGCTGTAAAGTGTCCTGATAAGACTGCAGCTTATTCAAAGGTGCTTCCAGTCATGTTTGTTTTGGTCCTATACCGGGTTTGGCCTTGTTGTGTCCCTGAACTCCGACTCTTCAAATCAGATGAATCAAACTTTATTTATATAGCACCTTTCAGGCTCAACACAAAGTGCTGTACATAATAAAAACAAATCCTGCATATTTACTACAAAAATACGAAAGCCTTCACATCAAAATTTATGACAAAAAATAAAAAGGCACACCCCATAATTGTTCACAAACACAAACTCGCACACATACAAACCAGGCTTCACACACACTCGCCCTGCCCACCTATACCCCATTCTGTACAAACATGAACTCCGATCACTAATAACGGTCTCTGAACTTAAAGTATAAAATTAGTAATAAAATGCAAACATCTGGCTCGACGCTGCTGTGAGGAAACGATGTCTTGGGGATCCAGTCACACTGGAAGCCAGCCCACCCATGGGCACAGAGGGCGCCACCACAGGAACCACCCAGGCCAGGGCGGGCCGGGGTCCACATCAAAGCCACGGGGCCGCAGTGCAAGACCCTCAGCCACACAGACAAGGGCAGTCACCATGGCAACAACCAGCAGGCAGAGTCACCGAGAGAATAAAGAGACTAATTCACTATATTTAAAAGTCCATACTCTAAGAAACCATAAAATGTTTTTCAAAGTGATGTGGGAATTGGGTCTAAAAGGCAGGTTGTTGGGTTTAGTTGGAAAAAACTCAACCAAGCATCTTTGCATCAGCCAGGACAAAACTCTCCAGTGCTTCTCAGATAAAAGCAGAGGTTCAGATCTGTTAAAATCAACAATATGTTGGGATAAAAGACTGGATCTACTAGTATCGATTTTATATCTGAAGTGGTCTGCAAGTCCTCACACACAGCATCTGATGCAGGCATAGAGGACTTGTTAAAAATCAGCATTTATAAAAAAGATCAATGGTTTTTTAAAAGGAATTTGGGGTTGTTTTTGTTATCTGTGATGAGGTTTGAGAAGTGAAGTGTTCTGGCATGTTTAAGTGTATTATTGTAAATCTTGAGTTGCTCATGTAAAATCTCATAACGGATTGTTAATTTAGGTTTCCTCCATTGCCTCTCCGCTCTCCTGCAATTTCTTTTCAGCTTCACAATTTCCTCATTTCTCCACCGATGTTTTGGATGATCTTTTTAAGGTTTTAGTTTCGAGTGGAGCTGCTAAGTCAACAGCTCTTGTGATCTAATCGGCTGTAACTTCTTGGCAATGGTTCACTTCTCCTCTGGCAACTTGTTAAAAATATCCAACACTAAAAAATCAACATGAGATGGATGTATGAGACTTGCAGATCACATCTAAAACGGCTTACACACCACAACTGGCAACCACGAATCAAAATGCCAATTTGCCAATTATTGAGCCTGTGAGTGTAAACTTAATATCTCTTTTCTCTGTTGCAGTCTCTTAAAATTTCATAATCTCATAAATCTCATAAAAGCTACTTTTCAATATTTACCAGCTCTCCATGTGGTCATAGAGTATATGTAATGTTTGCACTGAGAAAAAAAACATGAAAAATGTTTATTTGCATTTTTTTTCATTTCTGTGGGGACAATAATGAAAAGAATAAAGGTTTAACAAATGGTTGAGATAACAGTTAATATTATAGCAACAGTAATTAAATGGTCAAAATTTGAGATAAACACATTTGATATTACATATCCAAACCCAGTGGCTAAAAACCTTTAATGAGATTTGAGTCACTGAACCTTTTGCTCTACCAACAGAGCAGGCAGCTAAAGGATTAAAGTGATGTCAAAAACTCAACTCTGTATCAAAGGCTTCAGGGGTCTGTTGTATTTGTTCATTTAGGGAAAGAAGGGTGAGCATCATAGCTAAGACTCAACTAACTTTTTGGGCAACCTACACACCATGCAGCATCTTCTCCCTGCTGTCTACCATGAAGCAATCAAGATCAAATTTCCTTCGAATTTCAGTTTAAAGAAGAAGAGAATAACTTCTTGTGGGTTACAGAAATGTCTTTAAAGTACCATAGTACGAGCAGTTTGTCATTGCTCTGTTTTTTTGTCTCTTATTTGGTGAGAGTATGCAGACTAATAACGTTCTACATGTACATGCTCATGACTTAGTCATGGTTGGACTAAAAAAAAAACTGTATATGCATAATTAATGTGGGGGTGTAATCCTTGTTGAGAGGAGGAAGGTTAGGTTGTTCTCCATGTTCACGTGGAGGCCAATGTTGTACATACGAGGATACATAAAAAGAGCAGGGCTTACTTTGCCGATCAAAGCCAATTCAGAGTTGATTAACCACAGCTAAAGGCACAAATGATAACATTTGAAAAACAGGGGTCTGAGTTTGTTCCTTTGTTCTTAACAGTTAAAAGAAGCTCAACACCCAAACAGACAAACTGGTTTCCATGTATTGCATCTCTTCCATTTTTTGCTTCTCATTGTAGATCATCATATTCTACTACTTTGAAATACCTTAATTTCCACATGTAATACATCAACTATGCACATAAACATATGATCAGGAGTTAATATAATAACAGCTATAGAAAAATATAAAAGGAAACTTGTTATTAAGACTAAGCTTCAGATAAAAAGGATGAGTGACTGATTGAATGAAGTGGAAGATGAAGTGAATCAAGGAGAAACAATGTTGGATAAGAGACAAAAACAGCACTCTCCAGCACTTCAGATGGGAAAAACAGACATGAAGGTGTGTGTCTGTGTGTGTCAGTGTCCACTCTTAGTCATGTTTATAGAAATGTCTGCTCCAGATGGACAGACAGAAGGAATAACAGCAAAACGCCAACCTCCTTCACGCACACACCATCAATCGTCACCGCTGTGTGAGACAATGTGTTCATAAGAGCGTGCACAGATATGATGGAGAGAACTGGATGGAGTGATGGATGAGTGTAAAGTTAAATGGAGAGGAAGATAAAAAAAAAAGGGTGGAAACTGCAACAGGAAAAGGGCAGAAATGAAAAGATGTCAAGCTGTCAAAAGTCACTTACAAGAAATGAAAAGAGGTGTTCCTAAATGCGGAGTGTTCGCATTCACTGAAAGTTTCAACTTCTACCAAGTTAAACATAAAACTCAGAGCGGGTGGGTGGACAGAAAGACGGACGGATAGATGGATAGGCGGGTAAAATGGTGACATAAAGATGGACAACTGTGGATTGTCCACAATCATTGGTGATTTGCCCCCCCCCCTTATGAAGGTAAATACAGATGACTTACCCAACAATCTGATTGAAGTACCGCCTGTATCCCTCCAGGGTTTCATGCTAGAGAAGGACAAAAAGAGGTGAAATGAAGGAAGAGATGGGGAGAAAACAGAGAAAGAGGTAAAGAGTCCAACACCAAAAGAGAAACACAGTTTAAAAAAAAAACAAAAAAACGGGAAACTAACCTCTGACCCGCTATGATCAATGTACAGGTCCATGAACTGAACAGGATATTAGTTTTCACTATATAAAAAAAACTAATTTTAAAAAGCTAAACGTCAAAATCTGACTGCAGTTAAAACCTTCATTTAAAAAAAAAACATTTAACACTGTGCAAAATGTAAAAAACCAAAAGGCAATGATTTGTAAATTAAGGCTGCACAATGTACTAAAACTGTCAAGCTGCCATAATATGAATGAAGTTTGTAAATGAAAGCAGTAAGTGAAATATTTTCTACGACGAATCGGTGAATTAAAGAGGGCTGCATTCCATTTAGAAGAAGTTCTGATTTGTGCATAGTCTACAGATAAAACCTGGACTCAACACTATCTACTGAAGAGTTTGTGTATATATCATAACTTCTATAATCACTGCAATATTTAACAAGGGTTAGGTTTCATTTTTTATGGCTTTATTACACATTATCTTTTGGGGTTTACTGTATTCCGCTGGAGAATACTTCTGATTTTCATCTAAGAAAGATGCTGTTTAAATAAACTTTGCTTAATGTTTTGCATTACATGTGTTCTTTATGTGGTGCAGCCTTGTTTGCAAATTATTTTGAACACCAGCAGCAATTTTGAGAACTTTTTTGTTCAATCTTCTGAGTGTTTCATAACTAAGGAGTTCATCTGCTGCAGTCCCCGCTGGGTTACAGGTCTGAACTGCAGGAGCAACAGTCTAGCAGTTTATTGCAGAGCCATGGTGCTACAAAACCAGCCGACTGTAGTTTGGAAATGTCCTCTTAAATGAGAGGGAAAAAGGGTAGTTTGTGTGGTTGCACATGTATCACCAGTGTAGATCATTCAGGTTTAAGTGTGCCTTGTGTGAAGGAGGTGCACTGCATTTCCTTTGTACAATCACAGCTAATGACTTTCGAATTGTTGGCTGATAATAAGCCGGATGATCTTAGCCTGGAGGACACATCCATGATTTCCAAAAAGAATTTTAGTTTTATATTGGCGAGAAGGTTTTCCATCTTAGCGGGATTGTTGGCCAGTAGAGTTGGCAGTGGTTTTGCATCTTGGTTATTTTCTTTCCTTTGCATGGTAGAGCTTACTTTGGGGTTTTGGATTCAGGGCTGTGTTCAATCACAATGCTTTTCAGAGGTGTTGGAACATTTGCCGTGACCCCTTCAGAACTGTGTCTTGTTTTAATGCA
Organism: Rhadinocentrus ornatus; assembly: GCA_037177495.1. NCBI lineage: Eukaryota > Metazoa > Chordata > Actinopteri > Atheriniformes > Melanotaeniidae > Rhadinocentrus > Rhadinocentrus ornatus. The sequence continues at coordinate 5,531,625 of JBAMHW010000005.1, forward strand.
GAGCTGCCAGAGAATGATGATCAGATCTATTTAATAGTAGCTTTCCATCTTGTACCTCCTATACAGAGACTTCCTGAAATTCTCTTCATATTTCAAACATTATAGATGATAAAAGCCCTCTTTTTTGGCTGTTTATGCCTAATCACCTTAATTCTTATGTAGACAATGTAAAGCTGATGCAACACATTTCTTTGTTAAGATGCTTCTTTGTATTATTGCGTTTTCTCATATGTATTTTGTATGCACGGACCCTTAATATTTTCTTATTCAGGTTAGTGTTTGGAGTAAACCATCAAACTGTAGAATCAACCTCTAAAATCATATCTCAGGCAATTTGTATTTATCATAACTAAATGCCAAACACAGCCATCCACTGCAAGTTTGAAAAAAACATGATTAAAACACATTTATAAGAACTATTCTGCCTCAAAAAAACGATTGTACACAGTTCTATAAAATAAACACACTGATTGATGTGTATGGAAACATTAAAAGTTGCTTGCTTTAATAAATTGGCCATAAAAAAAATAAATAAATAAATAAAAAGGAGTCTGGTTTTAAGTAGGATGATATTTAAGCACAATACCAGCTCATTAATCACCAGAGCTTGCCTTTAGTGTTGGGATTTGAGTTTGGGATTAGGTCTGCCTCTTTCCTTCTCCATTAGTTGTGGTTGTTTTGAGGCAGAGGAAGGAGGAGAGCATTCCTTACAAGGTAAGACTCCCGTCCCAGTATGTTGCTGAAGTATTTTCAGAGTTTCAACATCTTTCTTCATCTTTAAGACACAACCTCTCTGTGATTGCCTTCTAATAACCAGTGATTTTTTAGCTCTGGTCTTTTTTTTTTTACTTTTTTTTCCCAACATGCTGCTTGTATCAACTTCAAAGTGAGCTTTTTCAAAACTATATATTTGCTATTTTTCTTAAATGAACATTGATTTTAAATAATTAGCAAATATTGGGATTTTACTCATTCCTCTTTTACATTTGACATCCAGTCCATTTGCTCAACATTTCTGACATTAACACAGATTAAGGAGTGTGTGTGAGTCAGGTGGAGGAATGTGTGCAGGAGAGGGGTCTAGAAGGTTTGTAGTTAGAAGTGGGTCGATAACAACAATCAGAGTGACAGTGCAGGGTCATACCATGTTAGAGTGGGGCTGCAGAACAAGGCGTGCCTGTTTCCTCCTCTGCTTTCTGTAGTAGTTTTCAAACACATCACGCAAACCCTATAAAAAAATAGAGGTGAGAAACTTTGCATGGCTAAAACAGAGGACACCTGAGTCTTAAAACCAAAACAGTGGTGCTAAATCCAGTTTTAAAAGCTGGAATAAACATGTTTTGGATGAACACTGCAAGTTTCTAAACATGTTTTATATCAAACAAAAAAAAAAACAACAGAAAAATCTCATCTTTTGTTTCAGCTACTTGTGGAGTAAATGAATTCACATTGTGCCTTTGTGTGTTAAAATGTGCTTCAAAATGGCCCCACATCCTCTCAGCTAAGCTGGAAAACATGGTCCAGTTTGTGACACTAGGTTGATGGATGACATAAGTGAAGAAGGCTACCAAATGTCCAAGGTTTTTGAGTTATAAAGGAAACGCTGCAGGATAAGGAAGGTCATCAAAGTGTGTGTGAGTAGAAAAGCAAAGGAAAATATGTCTTTGATGTTCAGACCTGGTTACGGTTCAGGGTTGGTTTACGTCACTGTTCGGACATCAAGACAAAAAAATAAATAAATAAAAACCACAAACTGAACCAGAATCAGCTTTCTAAACCGGACCACTTCCTATCTCTTCCTTCCATTACACAGAAGCTTTCTATCTCTTATCTCTGAGTTGTGAGGCAGACCTGTAGTCTGTCTTGGAGTCCCAGACCAAGACCCACTGCTGAAGAGATAAGAGAGAGATTAAAGTCCCGGACAAGTCAGATAACAGGACAGACCTCCACTGTAATCACACCACTGTGTGGTGCCCACCACCTGCTATCACCAGGACAGGAGATGTAGGAAAACAAATGAAGACATTCAGTAGATTTAACCAACACACCTGTGTTTTACTGACTGAATCCAACATTTTCCCCTCACAAACGGAACCAGAGCTGCTTTGGAGGAGCCTTTAGAAGCAGGTCTGTTGCGACCATTAAAGCTCTGATCCAGCACCAACAAACAAAAACACAGAGCTACAATCTCATCACCTCGTTTTTAATCCAGAGCAAAGAACTCAGAGCTCATGCCAGAAAAATGGGAACAAACTTTAAAAAAATAAATAAATAAAAAATAAACCAGATCTTTATTAAATCTTCTTAGTTTAGAACCAAACAAAGACATGAGCTTCCACGTGTCGAGCTCAGTGGTTTAATGTTAGAGACAGTCACGTCTGTAAACGTTGCTCGATGAACTGTAGAGAGCAGCGTTCACAATCACAGTCTGCGGCTTTACACAGTGATTGTAGCGTCATTTAATAAACAATGTCAGGTGTTTTAATCAAGCCAGCTGATCTCAAAACAGTGCTTAAAAATCTCATTTGTATCATCCCTCAATACTGACGAGTGAGTGGGTGTTGAGAGCATTCACAAACCAACCATTTAAACTGGCTTCAAACAGACCGCCTTTAAAAGATTTACTGGGAAAACAAGGGAAACATTGTAATCACCAATGTAGAATAAACTCTAGCATGAGCCCTGAATCAGCACTGGAACCCCTTGGTTGAAACAGGGCAAAGGCAGTTTTTCCAATCCTGTGCCAAGTCTTAGTTTAAACATAAATGGAGAAAAATCTTGTATCTTGAGCCCCACTTTCTCCATCAGCAGCACTGAGCAGGTGGATCCCAACATTCAGCTGACTGGTGAGCAAATGTAGTCACTGGTAACGTAATTTATTCATAGATCATTTACAGACTTTCTAAAAACTTGAACCATGCTATTAGAACAGACCATCCTTACAGGGTTGCTGCATAAACCTAGGGATAAAAAGTAGGGAACCCAAAATGGACAGTTAAAAAAAAATGTCCTGCCTTCCTAGTAGATGCACATTTAATTTCACAGCTTCAGTTTCCTACTAAAAGATATATGCAACAACCTGCTGGAAAACATATTTCACTAAGTCAACTTCACTGAAGCTCAACAATGTTCCCCATCTGTAAACATGGCTGCACAAATTCCACTGAAAACATAAAAAGTTACAAACAAAAGAAAGCATTCGGCACAAAAACTGATCTCTCTGGTTAAGGTCTATATAAAGTCTTCAAAGCACATTAAGTTTGATGTTATGTGGTGGCAAATGCGTGTGCTTTAGTTCTTTAATTCCTAGTTTGACCCTTGGTGGAACAATGTGCACTGAACGAACGAGCGGCATCAAACAGCCGTGAACTCTCCATGATCCAGTGCTGAGTTCCCTCAGAGAAGTCCGGGTGAAATCTTGGGGGTGAGATAATGTGACTGCGTAAGTATGACCTCCATAACACTGTATAAACAAAAGAGGTGAGAAGATTCGTGGAAAGAAAAACACGAAATGAGCAGAAAGAAAAACAGAAACTGACAGAAATAAAAGAATGAGGCAAAGCACTGAGACCATAGAGACAGAAAAAAAGAGCTAAGACTAAGAACAATATCAAATTGAGAAGTTGATAAAAGACACAAATCTATAAGGAACAAAATTAGTTTTGTTTTTTTTTTATTTTAAAAATCACACCACTGTCAGTTCAGCAAGCAGATTATCTGATGTGCTGCTTTTGCTACACAGAAAGAATAATTTGTGTAATGTTCTGTTTACTGAAGGTGCTTTTACTACATCTAAACTGACTAAACACCATTTTTTGTAGCGGTGTGCATTCTATAAAAACAGAAGAACATATTTTTACCCTGAAAAAAGCTGCATGACCAACAACGTCAGAAGGCCAAAAGCATAACTCACACATTGACATCAATGCCCTTGATAATCCACTTTTCGGCATCTTCACAACTTTGAAGGTGAACTATTTTTTTATTCATGCATTTATTTGAAGTCAGATCCAAACCTTTGTAACAAATATGATACCAAAAGGTGTGTTTACTCTTATTTTCTGGTAGAGAACAAAGCACAAGTTCATGCCTACCTACTGTTTACACTTTTATATTGAACCAGCAGATGCTGGTAAAACACATGCATAAGGTTGCACCCTGATAAGATTGATGTACATCTTGTGGATTGAACTTAAAAAACTTCCAAAGCAATGCTGTGTATGAAGCTAAACGGGCTTCTTTGTTGTAAGTAAGCGATATATAAAGTGGTGCTTTTACTAACAGTGATGTCGAGAACAACTATTGAAATGCATCAGGGAGTCAAAACTGTGCCAGGAGATCCTGTTCTGCACACACAAATGAAGATATGACTCAGAGAGATGAGGGGTTCCATGTCTGCTCCAAAATGCAATGAGTAACGTAGCTGCTAAAGTTCTTGTCACTTCAGGGTTGTTTTTCTCATCCTGGCCTTCAGTTTTTATCTGTAACCACACGGTTCTCTTCCGAGACGTATCCTATACTCCTGATTTCCCGTCATTCACACATTCCTTTTTCACTCTTGTGTATCATCGATGTGTTTAAATTACAGCTGCAGTCTGCACATTTCTTGATCAAACTAAAACTAAACACAATTAAATGTTATATTTTTTATTGTTTCTGGTGAGTATTTCTGCATTTTAGCCCACAAGCTTCTTTCCTCTGGACAGCTGTTTTCCTCCAGCTCTGAGCTCCCAGTCTGACCAGTGTGATGGACCAGCTGCTTTCCTCTCCTCCCCTCAGCTCAGCTTGTTGGACTTCAGGCTCGTGTTTACGGCGATCGCAACTCAATCCACATTTTTCAATGTGTGCTACATGTGTGAGTAACAAAGGAGCATTGTTCGGGCTCCATGCTGGAAAATCGAAGACTTTAAACATTTCAAACAGAAGAAAGAAAAGAAAGGAGAGAAGGAAAAGAACAAACAGAGGAAAAGAAGTGTAGAAGTGTAAAAAGTGGACATCTTGATTGCAAATGGGATTTCTCATCAAGGTTTTCCCAAGACTAAACGAAGCCGTTACAAGCGTGTTCTTGTGTAAGACTGTGTGTTTGTGATTTTCCAGACAACCTCCACCTTGTGCAGCCAACTGTGTTTGACATTCTGGTTTTCTTTTCTCAAGGTAAATCCACTTTTCTGCCCAGTGGCTTGTTATTCAAGCTGCTGTGACGCTGCTTTAATGGACAAAAACAGTTTCAGTGTGTGGGTTTTTTCTTTCTTTCTGTTTTTATCCAAAAAGAACGATAAAGATGAAACGGAGTGCTAAATGGGTGAAGATGATCTCAGAGGTAAATGGGTGAATCCTTTCAACACCTTCCTGAGACAGAACACACTCCTGTCCTTATTTCAGCCATCCCCCTACTCTAATCTATCCCCTCTACTGTGTTGTTTTCTCCCTCATCTTCCTGTTTTTGCACCTTTACCCTCCCAGTGACCTACCCCCACCAACTCTTTACCACTTTTCAGCTGATTCACTCTCTCCTCCCTTCATCCTGCAACCTTTAACCTCCCTGATTACCACTTTTTTTCTTCTACTTGTCCTTTTGATTTTTCTTTTGGCTTTCACATCAGTGTTTGACCTCCACCTTTTCCTGCTTTCCTTCTGTGCCATCTATATTTAAATGATCACTCCGTGTTCTTCATAAAACATCTTTTCTTACTCCATCCTCCGCTGCCTCACCTTCCTCCCAAATTGATTCGACCAGTCAGGTCATTTATTAGAGTTAATTTACTATCATTGCAGCTGAATCCTAAACAACTTGTGATGTGTACGAAACTGTCAGAGTTACATTTAAGGTCACTTCAATAAAAGTGTCAAAAAAGCCTCTTTTAAGGCAGACTGTCAAACTCCGTTGCTGGTTTTTAAATGATCCATTTCATTAAGTCTTTATGCTTTGGCAGCATGACTAACAGGTGGAAGCTACAGTTAGAATCTCTCATCATCTGTGTGTTAGTTTTAAACTTTAGAGTAGGGATCCCAAAACCTGGTCCTCAAGGCCCACTATCCTGCAGGTTTTAGAGGTTTCCCTGCTGCAACACCTGATTAAAAATAAATGGATTGCTTACAAACTCTGCTATTGAACCACTAATTTGAGTCAGGTGTGTTGCAGGACAATGGGTTTTTGGGATTGGAGTTGGGATCCCTGTTTTAGAGGAAACAAAAAACATATACACAAAAAAATCAAGTTTTAATAAATTAAATAAATTAATAAAATAAGTTTTGCAATAAGTTACACCTGCTTGGTTCTTTAATTAAATGTTAAGACCTATAAATAATAAGTTGCAGACATGAGCTGTACATCAAGGACGTTTTTGTGTATTTGCAGACTGATTTAAACTGAACAAATCATACTCCAGCACGATTTTGAAGGTGCACCACTGCTGCAACCAGTACTGCAGCGCTCCAGACAACTGTAACCGTCTTAGAAAAATAAAAACTGATATTTCCCACAATTTTAACTATTTTCCTATCCATCCATCCAAATGTTGAGTCTTTCTCAGAATTCAGAGTTTATAGTTTAAAGTATTTTAAAGCAATTAATAAAAGAATTTAGTACTAAAGCTAAAAAAAAAAAGGTATATTCAGCACCACCTTCCCCACCACGGACATTTTTATGGCTGTCTATCTTACCCTTCACAAATGACTAAAATTTGTAATTGAGATTAATCACATAATTCCATGTAGTTAATCCAATTTATTTAATATGGTTTACTTGAATTAATTGATATGTTATAAATATTTTTAAATATTTCAAAATGCAAACATACTCAATGTAAATGTGTTACTCCCACAATGCCCCCTTTATTGCACATTTGGGGTGTGTGTGTGTGTGTGTGTGTGTAGAAAAGAATACAACTTTATTGTCATTGCAACAAGTGCAATGAAATTACAAAAGGAATTGTTGGAAACAGGGCATTGTGGGTAATGTGGACATTAGCCTTATTTTAGGGAGTAAGGTGCAGCTGTAGAATGGATCCAGTTGTGTGCCGGTTTCAGAAGAGTTATCTAAATGTTGCTCAGTGTTAAGTTTGTCAGAAGAGGAAAATAAAGACTTGCTTGATGCAAAGTTACAACCTTATCTCTCTGGCTCTGCCCACTGTAGAGTTGACAACATGAACACTCCTGTTTATAAGCTAGAGGGCTAACATGTTTTTTTTTATTTTACTTGAGTGGTCTTTATTATGCAAAGACAACAGAAAAGTGGGAAAAGATAAGGGGGTGGCATGCAGCAAAGGGCCCCGGGCCGGGGCTGTAACCTGGGCCATTTATAATGACGACCTGCAGCCACTGCACATGGGGCGCCCGCTCAACCAGCTGAGCTACCCAGCACCAGTTATGTTGCATATGATGACAGTAGCTTTCTCAATAATCATCATCAGCTGCTAGCAGCACCTTTTCTGGTCACAGCTTTGCCAGCGTTACTCCGGCCTTTTGAGACCAGAGTCTGGACTTTTGTGCTTGGCTTGCTTGAATATATACAAACTGTATCTGGTGAAAACTAATCCCAGCGACCTAAAAGAGTACAGAAACATTACCAAAAAACCACTGAAACAAAGAGGAAAGGTTTAAATGGTTCATACTGGTGGTGTCAGAGGTGAAGTGTCTGTTTGATATAATCAGATCTAATCAGTTAATCGCTACTAAATGAATTATTAGTCGTTAGATTTATGATTTGCACCTCATTTCAGTCAACACCCTCTGACACCACCAGTCTGAACTATTTAAACTTTTCCTCTTTGTTCCATCGCTGCCATTCGCTCTTCCCAATCCTTCTTACCCTTTCTCTAACCTCGATCTTGGTTTTTTACTCCTTCCCTCCATCGCACTCTTGCATGCTCGCTTTCTCTTTCCTGTCAAAGTTCATGCACTTCCTGTCCCCTTCCAGAGAGCCCCCCAGACACACGCACACATTGAACAGAAACACACAACCCTGTGGCCTTGCTGGCCCGGTCACAACCCCTACAGGCCTGCAGACACACACACACACACACAGCCCAAATGTGCAACTGACCCAGTCATGGCCCAGTCAACACCTCCGCTCACGTCGCTTTTGCTCAGACTGAGATTAGACACACAAGTTCTCTCAGCAGCCTGGTTGGAGTGAAGCCAGGCTGGAGCTGGAGGCCCCATCGAACACCTCCATGTGCCTCTCAACACATAAGCGTTGGTAAGGTAATGTTGCAAATCAATAAGCGAGGCTGTTTTATGGCAAAGCTGACCCCATAGGAATGCTGCATGAATGATCAGGTGTTAAATTCACAAGATTAGCCAAAATCCAGCACAACAAACTTTCTACAGCTGCATGTAACCAAGTGAAACAAAACTGTCACCAATACTTTCCTATATGTCAACTGTAGAACATCTGTTTGTACCAAACCTGTAAAAGTTACTTTGTGTGCAGCAAGTACAAGCAAAAGCAATACGTGACACAGCAGTCATGTGCAGGCAGAGTTTAGAAGTGAGTTACGACACATAACATGGGAAACATGGTTACAGCCAGGACTCACCAGCACAGTGTAGATGTGCAGACAGCGGTACACTGGAGAGAAATCCACCAAGTCCTGAGCCCCAGGGACCTGCAAAGAAACAATTCATACAGTCAGTTGAACATTTAACCTGTAACACAACATATGAGTCCAACTCCCAAGCAGTTAGTAGTCCCAAAAAGGCGCATCTTTGCTTCTCTGAATGCGTTTCATCCATGTCCTCATGACACATTTATTCTTCTTGTTTATACTTAGTTTTTAATCAAAATGTTACACATTAAGCTCAAGTTGATGAAGTGAGAAACAGAACTGGTGGTGGTGGAGGGGAGTGTAGAGAATCAAATGAAGACTGTGACGGAGCCCCGTCACTTAATAGCTCTGTCTGTTTATTTGTTTGTTTATTTGTATATTCTTGTGGATAGAAGCTGCAACCACAGACTTCATGGGTGCAC